>JAJGOT010000337.1:862500-950592 GCA_022457155.1 Cladopsammia gracilis | reverse complement strand
AAGAATTGCTTCGCAACAGCAAAACAGAGCCGGACAAAATCAACGCTTAACAAAAACGTTGCTTTTTGTGTCTGTGGTTGCTTTGTTATCGTGGCTTCCTTTGACTATTTGCAATATTTTAATCTTTGTTTTCGAGGTCCAAATCCCTCCAAGTATTGTTTTCGTGGCTGTTGTTCTAAATTATCTGAACTTTCTCCTAAATCCAATCGTTTATGCATTAAGAATTCCTGAGTTTAGACGAGCATTGGCTTTGTGTTGCGTTAGACGTCAGGTAGCGATGAACAGGGAAGGCAATGAAGGAAACAAAAACGCTGCTTCTTTGACGCCTGCAACACCTCTTACAATATCGTCAACCGATCCCAGTCATCTAGAGCTGGCATTCGAACAGGAAGTTTTGGATACAAAATTATGATTTACCATGGTGTAATAAAGTATAAATGCAGTGCATTCTTGAGGTGAAGACGATATCAAATACATAAATAAACATTGGCAGTGCAAAAACCATCAAGAGTATTTTAAAGACAGTTCTTCCTTCTGCACCTTTGCTAATTCATCTACTCGAAATATTGAGATGACAAGGAACTCAGGCAGAGATGAAATGAAATATGAAATTATCCTTGCAGTGATGAACGCAATTAATGCAATCATGATTAAAACTTGAAAAAAAAAATTCGCAGCTTTTGACGGAATTTTGACCGGTGGTTCGTGACCTTTGTTCGTGTTGCCATTGCCATGCTTAACCATCTGAGCTACCACTGCTCCATATATTGGGAGCTCTTAATTGTTAGTTCAAATGCACCATATAATGAGAATAAACGAGATGACAATGAATATATGAAAATCATATTAATTGTTATTTTATTTAAATAATCGCGTTCGAAGAACGCAATCCTAATTTCGTGTTGGTTTCCCTGTGCCTTGCATGCAGTAAAATTTAAAATTTTTTGGTGTCCGGTCTTCCAAATGGCCGCCCCTGTTGCTTTTTTCAGGGGCCGAGCTCATTTCCGCCGGAAATTCCTTCGAACGTGTCTCCATATATAATCTCTGATTACTGCTCGTATATAGCTAGAACTCAAGTAGTATGTGCTAATTACCCGTCTTGTCAAAATAAGATGAGAATGGCCTTTAATTTCACCTTGAAGGAGCTATGTCATGGAGGTTTTGACGTTTTGGGATCAAAACAGCCTCAATAAACACTAAGTACCTTCGCGCGCCATAAACTAAAGACCAGTGAATGAACCATGGTCTGAGTTTTAGCGAGTTTTCCAAAGCAAAAGGCCATAAACTTGAAAAAATTGGCATATTTTTTTAAGTTGCAATCCATTTCCATCCTGGCCATCTGCAGCCCATGACATTTATTTTTACTCTTAGAGCACCAGTAGAATAATATTAAACAAAACTGGAACATTAATTTTGGATTTCCACTGATATAAATATGTCTTTTGGGCTTTTTAACGTAGCACTATATTTGCCATATACCATATTTTAAGATGCCTATGTAGGATTTTCGATGCGAAATATTAAACGCGCAAAATTTCACTTTTACTGATTTCGAAGTTTCTTGTTTATCGTCGTCATGGTAATATCGATTTTACCAAAATATACATCTTGCCAAAATTCAATTCAAAGCAGTTAGTGGTGAAAATTTCACGTTGATTTGATTTAGAGAAGACCGCTTAAAAGCCGATTGAAACTGTAGGTATGGTCTCCAGAAAGCTATATCGAAACCGCCTTAAACAATGAATAACAAGCACATATAAAAGTTCAACAGTAAAGAAAAATTAAAATTGTAAAATAAACATGTCTTATTGTCATTTTTGCAACCTAACATTAATTAATTTTTGTCACTTAACATAAAGATTAACAATTTAGTATTTCTTAAGGGGCATCCTTATTTGATAACTTACTTACTAAAGTTTATCTTGAAAATTAAGAAAGTTAAATTAAATGACATTTGTCTTTGTACTTGCCTGACAGCCTTACTAATAGATTAGGTTGGTGCAAAATGATGGTTGTAAATTAAGGAAAAACAGTATTTAAATAAAAAGCGCAGATTGTGAATGTCAAATTTATATTCATGCTAACTTTGTTAGAAAAGTCAGCAATAATAACAAGAATAATATATTTAGAATAATATATTATTTCTGTCATAAACAACATACTGTCAAAAACGTTATTAATAGAACGTTTGCCCGTAAACTGGTTTTAATATGATAATGAGTTCAGTAACATGTTAATACCCCCCACATGTAGGTTTAATGAGCGAAAACAATGCCTCTGCACGTGCATTTTACATTTTGGTTCATTTCTGTGCCGTTCCATGCAAAACAACTAGAATGAGAGCCGCATTAAAATGTTAAAAGCTCATTAGCATGTTACTGAACTCATTATCATATTAAAACCAGCTTACGGGCAAACATTCTAATAAGTGCAGTAAACTTTTGCCAAATTGTATGCAAATTATGTATTTATAACTTACAAGCCAACCGGCTTCTTAGTGGTGAAAAAATTAAAACTGTAAATAAATTTGCTGTATTACTCTGGGAAAAATAAATAAATAAATAAATAAATAAATAAATAATGTATATTCTATCTGTCTTAATTTACAGCACAGTCATACCTGTTATTAATCTACAACTACTGCATTATCTCATTATCTTATTATACAAGAACCTATTTTGCCAGACTTAAAAAATTGTAGCTTTTTACACGCGGGATTTTACTGTCGAGTAAATACTATCCCGAGTTTGAGTAGCCAATCAAATCGCGTGAAAAACCATGATCCATCCTACACTATGGTTTATTATATACTAATTAGAATTAATTTATCTTTCCTCGGCTTTAGGTAACTTGAGGGAAGATTCCAACTCCACAAGACAGTGTTCAAGGAATAATCAACAATTTCTGTGACTTGCTCGAAATTAATTTCCATTCATTGACGTTATAAGACCTTTTTCATAATGGCAGCCAATTTATTTATTCTTTTATATCTATGTTAATTAGCCCTATTGGCCTCATTTTAGAGTAAAAATTCTTTTGAATTTAGCACACGCTTACGAGGCCACTAGGGCTAATAAACATAGATATAAAAGAATAAATAACTCGCCCGCCATTATGAAAAAGGTCGTTTTTGACAGAATCGTTGTTTTCATGGCAACCATACTTGCACAAGTAAGCTTCTTGCTGATATATACTTAACTAATTTTTTTACCTCTTTTTTTGGCATAACAATTAATGAGTCACGACAAAAACGGGCTATTGATATTCGCAGATTCAGAGCTCATAATAATAGGCCACTCCACAAAATACCATAATAATCTTTTATGTGCAGGCTCAGCCTCACCGGGTTGTAATTATTCAAGTCTTTTTGTTAGAATGGTAAATTGGGCTTATACTTCATGGAGGTTTTTAATTATATGCACACAAAACTATCCGGCACTTATTTAGGGTTAAAAACTCATTAATTGCATTTTTTTAGAAAAAAATTTCGATAATTGGTGAAACATTTTCTAATTGTCGCTAAAATGGCAGCGACCGTTTTCGAAAGGGAAATTTGCGTCGCTCCTCCGTGAATATACCACATTTTAAAATCTCTCCTGTCTGCTTCTTCAACCATCCGAAACCATGCCACACGCACCCACTAATCTCCGTGATATCGATCTAACTTTTGAATTTTAACTTTCTATTTTAGTGTTTTCAAGGATCGTGCTGAGCTGTATACCAGTATACGTATATACATATTTTTTTATCTTTAAAATGAGTGGCGTGCGACATAAAAGCCCATGAGGGAGAAACTGCATCTAGGGAGAAAGATCGTAAAATGAATCAAATCTGGCTTAAACGGAGTAATACTCGATACTCACTTTAACTGAGAGTGAAGAGAAATGCTGAGTGTTTTTCATGGTTAGGAATGTTCCAGGTATGCATGGTTGAAAAGCAAATACATAACGAAAGAAATGAAATCATTCGATGGATGAGATCAGAAGGATTTTGACAAAATATTTACTGAAATTTACTGCAGATGCATAATGTATAAAACAAAACGCACGCCTTTTTCCTGTCCAGTGACAACAAGTCGATCATTTTATCATGAGCCCTTCGCTCGCGAGAATTAGGCAACCACTCCCTGTGAAAACGACGATAAATAAATTACTGTTAAAAATTATTGTTATTGTTATTATGTAAGCTAACTGCACGTTTTTCTTATTTTAAACCATGTAGACAGATTTTGTAGAAAACTGACGACTGAAATCCCTTGTTCTTACATCAGTTATCATGAAAATTGTTTCTGACGAAAGTAAACAAACAAGAAACACTATGAGACACCTTCACTTAAACAGGGTGATCCCTTCAGTATATCTACTGCTATCAACGGGAGCCCTAATATAAAATTTTACAAAAAAAACGTATATGTAGTAGAAATATAGTAATATATATATATATATATATATATATATATATATATATATATATATATATTGTAGTAATACATTAAAACAGTAATATTAAACTATTTGCTTAGTCTATTAAAAATAGAGGAGCCGTTATAATAAAATGACCTCTTGGCTACCTCAGTTCTCACTTTGGGCAGATGAAGCAAGTTCTGTCTAGTTTTGCGGGTGATTTTCATGATCTCTATTTACAATAAAATAATTTTTAAAAAATTGCGGACATCTATTTGCCAAACATCTTTTTGCAAGTTTTAAAGTATGCCCATCTCTCCTGCTTTCTAGGTCATCCCATTTCAGCCTGTCCAATGCTTCTTGACTGTCACCTAGTATCTTACCTACTATCTTAGCTGCGCGCCTTTGAAGTTTTTCTAGGGCAAAACTGTTCGTTTCTCTTCAGCAGTTCCATACTGAGTCAAAATAGTCCATTATTGGACCATTATTGGAAGAATAAAAGACTTATAGATTCTGCACATTCCAAGAAATACGTTCATCAAAAATAACTTCTAAATACTTAAATTCATTTACATGATTAATGTCTTTGTCATTTACTCTAACATTAAAACTCCCAACACTTGATAGTTTGGCAGGAATATGCATAAGCAAATTTAATTTTGATGCAAACGAAAGCTGAAGTGACTATATGTTTTTGGAAACAAAATTAATACTACCCGTTTCTGTTGAAATGACCAATCAGAACAAACAAAAAAAAATGCTGCCAAAATCTAGTAAATTATTTGCACTCATTAACTCAGGGGCTTTGGTTGTGGTTTTCATCATCTGTATGTGGCAATATGCATAAAGAAATTTGTTTGTGTGCGGGCTGGCACGTTCTGGTGACGTTTCCCAAAGTTGTAACCCAAGCTTTTCGCAGGCCGTAGTCGTTTCTCGGCATTGAACTGGAACCAGCCTGCAGTCGAGGCTCATGCCGGGGCAATCTTTTCACATGCAAATGGTTTTAATCATTCCCCCGTATGAGCCTCCATTGCAAGCTAATAGTCCATTTCCGAGTGGCCTTTAGCCTCTCTATCAAAGCGAGCCTAGGTGCGAAACCTTTCATATGAAAATGAGTTTTCATTCACATGCAAATACGTTTTATTTGCATATGAAAGGTCTCGCACCTAGCCTCGCTTTAATAGAGAGGATAAAGGCAACTCGGAAATGGACTATTCCACTTCAATATTGAGATTACGAATGTATGTGCTAGTATTCAATTCATCGGCACTTACAAGGTCTTACAAAGCTTCACATCGTGGCCCCCGAGTGCACCCTACTGCGACTCGCTGCAATCCTTCAATCCCCTGGTAATTATCTTGGAATTGTTGTCAGTCCCCTGCTACTGCAATTTACATTAATCGAAAATGGCGCTGCACTGGTAAAGGATTAATTGAATACTTATACTTCAAGGCAGTCTGCAAACGAAAATTTAAACTGAAAAGTGAAAAGACTGAGCAATGTAAGCGGATGCAATATAGTAGGAGTGGTTTTAAAGATAAAATCTCCTTTTGTATGAGACATTGTCGCAGGTGTTGGTATATTTTTAATTAAAACGTTTGTAGTGAATACAGTATGTTTCAGCAAATTTAGATATAACCTTATTGTAACTTTTGTTTTATTTCCACATTGTTAGTCTTACTGGATAAATGTGGCAAAGAAAATTATTATTTAGTAATGAACAGGTATTCGATATGTCGCAAGCATGGGGCGAAGAACAATTTAAGATCCCGACAGGGGTGGGGTGAAACTCATCACCTTGGCAAAACGGTTAACTACTTCAGCTACCTGAGCAACGAGAGCGTCGTTGCAAGCTAGACCATTTTATTATTTCATATGTTACAAAGGTCGTGCAAAAAAGAACAGCATAGAGTTAGAAACTAATTTTGATAATCGTCATGTTTGGTGTTTTGAAAGCGATGAAGTGTGTACAGCATGTCCCAAGCATGGGACAAAAAACGCCGGAACTGAGACTTTTTGTCCCAATGAAATTGTAATTTCATTAGTCTGGTTTTCACACCGTGCAATAGCCGAAAACGGCTTATTAAATTAAAAGTATGAAAGGTGGCAACCGATTAACAAATAGATTAGTATATACAACAGCCAATCAAGAGTTGAGTTGGTCAACAATGATTTGGTTTTCATGAATTCTTCATTACACAACTGTAGTTTTCGTGTTGCCTGAGTCAACACACTTCCTTCTCTCATGTCAAAGAAAGCCCATAGAATCATGATGAAGAAGACTGATATCGATAACTGTCATGTTTTGTGTTTTGAAAGCAGTGAAGGGTATTCAGCATGTCCTAAGCATGGAACAAAAGTGTCTCAGTTCCGGACGATAATGATTTCATTAGTCTAGTTTTCACATCGCGCAATAACTGAAAAGGGCTAGTTAAATAAACAATATGACATCTGACAAATTGGATTAACAAATAGATTAGTGTACACAACAGCCAATCAAGACTAGAGTTGGTCGACAATAATTTGGTTTTCATCAGGAAAAAATATAAAATTGCTTTGATTACTTCTTTATTACACAACTCTAGTTCACGTATTGCCTGAGTTAAGATACATCCTTCTCTTCGATTCTCTCACATCATAGAAAGCCCACAGAATCATGATGAAGAACACAGCAGCTATCAACAGCTCAAATAATACTTCTTTGCACTCTTTACATCTTCCTTCCAAAGCAGAAGGAATCGCATGGTGCAGCGTCTTTCTGTTGGAAGCTGTCTTTGTTGTTGTAGGAAACTTGCTCACAGTTGTTCTTTTTGCAGTTGACAAGAAGCTTCGCAAGAAAAGTCTCTTTCTAGTCATCAATATGGCGTTTGCTGATCTGATGTCTGGGGCAGTGACTTTGCCCATATTTGTTTACATCCTCGGGGCAGGTTTTATGCTATGGAAAGTAAGGGTGACCAGGTCTTTGTATACGTTTCAGCTTATTGTTCAAACCATTTTCGTACAGGCGTCATTAATTTCTGCGGCCTTAATATCAGGTGAACGATTTTACGCCATCTACTGGCCACTGAAGCACCGAACACTAACAATGCGAGCATACCGCATTGTCATTTCCATGGTCTGGGTACTCGCCACCCTTGTTTTCGTATTAAACCTCTTTATTTCAAACAAACTCGCCTTTTACACTTTTATGTCAATCTTGTTGACGTTACTATTCATCGTATGTTGCTGTAATATCGCTATTTGGAGAAAGTTTCAACAAAGAATTGCTTCGCAACAGCAAAACAGAGCCGCACAAAATCAACGCTTAACAAAAACGTTGCTTTTTGTGTCTGTGGTTGCTTTGTTATCGTGGCTTCCTTTGACTATCTGCAATATTTTAATGTTTGTTTTCGAGGTCCAAATCCCTCCAAGTATTGTTTTCGTGGCTGTTGTTCTAAATTATCTGAACTTTCTCCTAAATCCAATCGTTTATGCATTAAGAATTCCTGAGTTTAGACGAGCATTGACTTTGTGTTGCGTTAGACGTCAGGTAGCGATGAACAGGGAAGGCAATGAAGGAAACAAAAACGCTGCTTCTTTGACGCCTGCAACACCTCTTACAATATCGTCAACCGATCCAAGTCATCTAGAGCTGGCATTCGAACAGGAAGTTTTGGATACAAAATTATGATTTACCATGGTGTAAAGGTAAAGTCGCACACGAGCCACGATGGCCCACACGGCCGGAGCTTAAACCCGGTTTCTGTAGCATGAAGCAACTAGGAATATTGCTACTCCCCCCTGGATGGGATGCTAGTCCATCGCAGGGTTACCCCCAGCATTTCGTCGCCGGTACCCATTTATACACCTGGGTGGAGAGAGACAGTGTGGAGTAAAGTTTCTTGTCTAAGGAAACAACGCGACGGCAGAGACCAGGCATCGAACCACCGACCTTCAGGTTGAAAGTCCGACGCGCTAACCACTAGACCACCGTGCCGCCCACTTACCATGGTGTAATAAAGTATAAATGCAGTGCATTCATGAGGTGATTAAGACGATACCATATACATAAATAAACATTGGCAGTGCAAAAAAGGCATCAAGAGTATTTTAAAGACAGTTCTTCCTTCTGTACCTTTGCTAATTCATCTACTCGAAATATTGAGATGACAAGGAACTCAGGCAGAAATGAAATGAAATATGAAATTATCCTTGCAGTGATGAACGCAATTAATGCAATCATGATTAAAGCTTGAAAAAAGTTGCAGCTTTTGACGGAATTTTGACCGGTGGTTCGTGACCTTTGTTCGCGTTGCCATTGCCATGCTTAACCATCTGAGCTACCACTGCTCCATATATTGGGAGCTCTTAATTGTTAGTTCAAATGCACCATATAATGAGAATAAACGAGATGACAATGAATATACATATTAATTGAATGTTATTTTATTTAAATAATATATAGCTAGAATCCAAGTAGTATGTGCCAATTACGTTTCTAGTCAAAATAAGGGAGATTTTGACGTTTTGGGGTCAAAACGGCCTCAAATAAACACTAAGTACCTTCGCCATAAACTAAATGCTTAAGAAACAACTAAATGAAGATATCAAATGAATTTTCGACCAGAGAATGAACTATGAATTGAGTTTTAGCGAGTTTTCGGGTATGTTTCCTGGTGTTGCAGAAGCCATTGTTGGTTAGCTTTTGTGTTGTGGTGTGGGTATTGTTCAGTGTCTTTTGAATCTTTTGTTTTACGTCATTTGGTGATCACACCATCCGCAACACCAAGAAACTACCGAGTTTTCCAAAGCACAAGGCCACAAACTTGAAAAAGTTGGCTAATTTATTCAAGTTGCAGTCCATTTCCATCCTGGCCATCTGCAGCCCAAGACACTTATTTTTACTGTTAGAGCACTAGTAGAATAATGTTAAACAAAACTGGAACATTCTTGTTGGGTTTCCAGTGGTGTTAATATGTCTTTTGGGTTTTTTAAAGTGCACCTAACCCCCAACTTGTTTTCTTTTAATCAACTCAATGTACGTTGAAAAGTTGAATTGTGAAATATTTCTTGTTTTTAACGTCGCGTTAGTGAGTTATAGAGATTTGAATTTACAAAATGCTAATTAGATGACGTCAAATCAAGACTTTACCATTATTTCTACTTCAATTTACAATACGCAGTTCACAGCTTAAGGATAATCAAATTAAGAAATACTAAATAAAAACTGCTGATAGACAATTGATTTGAAAAAAAATATTACATGGAGGTGGAAACAAGTAGTTGTATAATAAGCGTATGTCAGCGTATTCCAGCGTATGGGTGATATTTTTCATACGCTGGCATACGCTAGTACGATACGCAATAGTGTGACAGGGCCATAACATTTTGTAAATTCAAACCTCTATAATTCACTAACGCAACGTTAAAAACAAGAAATATTTAACTATTCAACTATTCAACTTTTCAACGTACATAGAGTTGATTAAAAACATTTTGGGGTTAGGTGCACTTTAACGTAACACTAGAAATGGTGACAAAGCCCCTTTAATTACTTTGAAATGCTAAGCATTCACCGACCGAAAATAAGTATTGTAACAACAATATTACTCATGCGCGAAGCGGCATGAGGTAAGGTTTCGGCTTCGTTTTTCTTGTTGTTTTTTGGGTCACGATTTTGCATGCAAATTTATGCACGCATATTTTAAATTGTACACTTCCGGTTTATAACTTTGCTATTTACACTTCCTGTTCAGTGACTTCCGGCTACTCTTACTTCCGGTAAAACAGCGTTACTGAAAAGTCACGACGGCGTCTCCTACAACCCTACTTACATTAGTAATGTTCACGTTTGGTATATATAACACTCAGAAGAATCACTGGCTTCATTGTGGTACAGCCTTCATTTGCAAAACATTCAATAGTAAACAACGTGGTTTGCAGGAACGATGACTGAATGAAAGGAGTAACTCTTCTCCATGTCGGACATCTTCTTATCATGTTTAAAACATATCATCAAACTTTCTTACGCATGCGCATGAGTATAGGCTGCTTGCAGCCTCTTGTTATCCTAAAAATTTAGTTCCATACAATCATTTTTGGGAGGAAAAGTACTACACTTTTGAAATAAAGGATGACAAGAAAGCTGCTCGCCATCTTCAGTAGAACTTTCTTGTTCGCCAAAATATATCCTCGCTATCACTGTGAAGCACGTGATATTGTTGTACCTTTTGGCAGATTTCAGTTTTGCTTTGATTCTATAATCCTGCTAACGTTTAAGGCGTTTCGAGACAGTTTGCATATTGCATTGCACACGGAGCGATGTTAGGAAAAAAGGTAGTCTTCAAGATCGCAAAAGAGAAATTAAATAAACATTTTGTTATGTGCAAACAATCCATAACATCAACTACGTTTTGACACTATCTTGAAGTAATTTCACAAAACCAGTGTTAATCTCTCGATCAATTTATTACCAGTATAACAAATAATCAGTTTGAAATGTATTGCGATTTATTCGAAATCAAACATACAGAATTGTTTTATTCTTTCAAAATAATTATATTTTGCCATATACCATATTTTAAGAAGCCTATGTAGGCTTTTCGATGCGAAATCTTAAACGCGCAAAATTTCACTTTTACTGATTTCAAAGTTTCCTGTTTATCGTCGTCATGGTAATATCGATTTACCAAAAATACATCTTGCCAAAATTCAATTCAAAACCATCCAGTGGTGAAAATTTCACGTTGATTTGATTTAGAGAAGACGTCAACCGCTTAAAAGCCGATTGAAAAATGTAGGTAGGTCTCCAGAAAACTGTATGGAATCACCTAAGCGATGAATAACATTCACAGATAAAAGTTCAACAGTAAAGAAACAATTGTAAAAAAACATGTCTATTGTCATTTTTGCAACCTAACATTTTGTCATTTAACACAAAGATTAACAATCTAGTATTTCTTAAGGACATCCTTATTTGATAACTTACTAAAGTTTATCTTGAAAAGTTAAATTAAATGACATTATTTTGTCTTTACTTGCTTGATAGCCTCAATAATAAATTAGTTTGGTCAAAAATGATGGTTGTAATCAAGGAAATAGTATATTTAAATAAACTGCGCAGATTGTAAATGCAAATTTCTATTCATGCCAACTTTGTTAGAAAAGTCAGCAATAAAACAAGAATAATATATTTAGAATAATGTATTATTACTGTCATAAACAACATACTGTCAAAAAGTTATTAATAAGTGCAGTAAATGTTTCAAAATTGTATGCAATTATGTATAACTTTATAACTTACAAGCCACCCGGCTTCTTAGAGTGAAAAAGTAAAAACTTTAAACAAATTTGCTGTGTTAACTTTCGAAAAAATAAAAAAAATTAACATAATAATAAATAAATAAATAATGTCTATTCATTTGTTTTAATTGACAGCACAAAAAGCGCTCTATCATACCAGTGGTGAAAAAAAAAAAAAAGATAAATTCGCTGTATTAGTTTGGTAAAGATAAATAAAAAAAAAAATAAAAAAAAAAAAAAAAGAAATAAATGACAAATAAATAAAACAAATAAATAAAAAATAATTAAAAAAATTAAAATATAAAAATAATTAAATATAATTAATGTATATTCATCTGTCACACAAAAAAGAGCTCAATCATACGATACAGCGCTGCATAACAAAATAAGAAAGTGACGTCGTTAAATAATAATAATAATAATAATAATAATAATAATAAAATAATAATAATTAGGATAATGAACAAGATGTTTATTAACAATTAAAAAAACTATTTACAAAACATTAAAATTCTAATTACGATAAAATATGTACATTTGAAATGGTATAATAAAAGACTCGTCAACATACATTAAAAATGAAACTGATCATTGTCATAAAAAATAAACAATAAAACAATAAAACAATAATAATAATAATACGAATATTTTTATCAGGATAAACCCATCAGTGCAAAAAAAGCACTGTTATCAATGGATCCTGTTACAGTAAAAATAAAAAATATATTTAGCCTAAAAAATAAACTGTACAGAGTTAATAGAAAAGTAAAAATATTTTAATTATAGTTGATTTTATTCAACTAAGCTAAATTTATTTATAAGAAACAATTTATCAACCCACCATGACTAAAATTGTTGGCCGAATTCGTTCTTTGGCTTAAATCATGAAACATATTCAAACTGAAGAGACAATTCCAAATTCACAAGTGTGTTCAAGAATTTCTTTTGACAAAATTGACTTTTTCGTGGCAACCATACTTTAAATAACTACTTTCCTAAGATTTTTAATTGAAGTGACGTTTCAATCCATTTTTCAAGATTCGAGCTGAGCTATACTTAATTTTTTTTCTTTCTAAAATGAGTGGCGCAACACAAAAAATCAAACACTCGAGTTCGTTTAAGCTTTATTGCATCAATTAACACTTAAAATAAATTGAAACATGAATGAAAATAGCATCTAAACTCGAAAAAATTTCCGAGTTCCAGATGGATTCGAACCCACGACCCTCCGCTATCTAGTCGGATGCTCTACCACTGAGCTACTAGAACTCTGTGGTGCAAGGGTGAAATGTGGGATTTGGACGGGACCCGCGCGCGCGCGTCACACAGCCAAATAACTTAACACATATGACTCATAACTGCATCGCGCAGTCACATTAAGGCATATCGAGGATGCAACCAACCAACCTCCAAGTGAGTCTTTTTGAGAAATGAAACATGAATGAAAATAGCACCTTAACTCGGAATCTTAATCCCATCTGGAACTCGGAAATTTTTTCCGAGTTAAGATGCTATTTTCATTCATGTTTCATTTCTCAAAAAGACTCACTTAAAATAAAATTACCAAATTTATTTTTTTATCGCGTAAAGCAATGTAAGGTATTTTAAATTATAAACACTGCTCGATATCTTTTAAAATACCATAATCTGCGATATGATATGTGAGATATTTAAGGTCTACATACACTGTTCAGTAGAAAAACGCAATGATATGTTTTTTGACATGAGGAACAGATCCACTGACGACATATGACAATTGATATTTAGCGCATAACTGTGTCCAGTTCTCTCCTATTTTCAATCAAACAACGCGTATTTGTACTGTCACGCTAAGACATGAAAGACATAAATTTGGTTTATTCATCAAAGGACTCCAAATGCGAAATATCTTTAAGCTTTTTGTTGTTCATATTCGTTATTGTTATCGCTGGATTCACGATGTTCTTGTTACGCAACGCATTCGTAACAAAACTAATTTAAAAGATTAAGTGACAAATAATTTACAACTGATGGAAGGAGCAAGTGAGCGAGTGTTCATTTGCATATTTGCCACCGTCTGCAATAACTCGTTCATTATACGCTTAGCGTATTCACGGGTTGAAAAGTTCTTTATTGCATACGACACGCTTACGCCATGCTTACAATATGACGAGTTGATTTGCACGAAGCAATTCGTGTTGTAAGGATGTCGTAAGCATTTCGTAAGCATGGTTTGAGCGTGTCGCGAGTCTAGCTTCAAGGCCTCGTAATACCTGGTTGCTTCAAATATATGACGAAATACAAGAAACTAGCTTTTTGATTTCGTTTTCTTTTTTAAATTATGATTCATTTTTAATATTGCAGATGCATAAAGTATAAAACATAATATAACGCACATCTTTTCCTCTCCCATGAGAACAAGTGAAATTCACAGCACACCTCCGAATCATTTAGGGATGGGCAATTTTGGTTATTTTAGCATAACTTTAAATATATTGAGGATTTCGTTACCAACTTCTGCGAGTGAATAGCGGTCATGCGCCAAATTATTTTGACACCAAAATTGACAGGAGATATCAAATAATGACGTTACAGTTGATGACGTCATACTTAACTCTTAATTTACAGTTTTTAATTTACGACTGTTTTCTAGTGTTTACGGAAGAGGACAACAAGAGAAGTTAAAATCTGAAAACCGTTTGTCGAAATCACAAATATACGACCTTGTCGCAGGTGTTGGTATATTTTTAATTAGAACGTTTGTAGTGAATACACGGTATGTTACAGCAAATTTTGATATAACCTTATTGTAGCTTCTGTTTTATTTCCACATCGTTAATCTTACTGGATAAATTTGAGTTAGAAAATTATTATTTAGTAATGAACAGGTATTCAGTATGTCACAAGCATGGGGAAAAGAACATTTTAAAGTCCCGACAGGGGTGCAGTGAAACTCAGAACATTTTAAAGTCCCGACAGGGGTGCAGTGAAACTCATCACCTTGGCAAAACGGTTGACTGCTTTAGACACCTAAGCGACTAAGCGACGAGAGCGTCGTTGCGAGCTAGACCATTTTATTACTTCATATGGGACAAAGGTCGTGCATAATAGAATCAGTAAGTGATGACAATAATTATCATGTTTGGTGTTTTGAAAGCGATGAAGTAATAATAATAATAATAATAATAATAATAATAATTATAATAATAATAATAATAATAATAACAATGATAAAAAAATATACTTTATTAAAATTTTCTTAAAACAATCTTAAATTTAAAATATAAAATTACAACACATATACTTGATAATTACAAAATATAATAATTACAAAGTAATAATATTTAAAAACTCCTCAACATTACATTTTTAAAATGAAAACTGATAATAAAGAATTTCTATAGCGCCATATCCATGAGCTCATGGCGATTTGCAGTACAATAGCTCAAACAAAAATTAAATTCAAAAATTTACATCAGTGATAAAAAAACAAAATATTTAAAAATATTAACGGAAATTCAAAGGTGTTGTCAGCAAGTCATAAGCATGGAACAAAAAGTCTCAGTTCCGGACGATTGTGCCGATTTCATTAGCCTGGTTTTCACATCGTGCAATAACTGAAAGGGCTTATTTTAATAACCCTTTCATGTTGTTTCAGTTATCTAAAAAAAAAAACAATATGACAGGTGATACCCGATTAACATATAGATTAGTGTACACAACAGCCAATCAAGAGTTGTGTTGGGCAATAATAACTTGGTTTTCATCAGGAAAAAATATAGAATTGCTTTGTTCACTTCTTATTACACAACTCTAGTTCACGTATTGCTTGAGTTAAGATACATTCTTCTCTTCGATTCTCTCATATCATAGAAAGCCCACAGAATCATGATGAAGAACACATCAGCTATCAACATCTCAAATACTTCGTCTTCGCACTCTCCGCATCTTCCTTCCAAAGCAGAAGGAATCGCATGGTGCAGCGTTTTTCTGTTCGAAGCTGTCTTCATTGCTGTAGGAAATATGCTCACAGTTGTTCTCTTTGCACTTGACAAGAAGCTTTGCAAGAAAAGTCTCTTTCTTGTCATCAATATGGCGTTTGCTGATCTAATGTCTGGGGCTGTGTTTTTGCCTATACATGTTTATACCCTCGGGGCAGGTTTTATGCTATGGAAAGTAACGGTGACCAGGTCTTTGTATACTTTTCAGTTTATTGTTCAAACCATTTTCTTACAGGCCTCATTAATTTCTGCGGCCTTGATATCAGGTGAACGATTTTACGCCATCTACTGGCCACTGAAGCACCGAACACTAACAATGCGATCATACCGCATTGTTATTTTTATGGTCTGGGTACTCGCCACCCTTGTTTTCATACTAACGCTCTTTATTTTAAACAAACTCGCCTTTTACACCTATATATCAATCTTGTTGACGCTATTATTCATCGTATGTTGTTGTAACATCGCTATTTGGAGAAAGTTTCAACAAAGAACTGCTTCGCAACAGCAAAACAGAGCCGTACAAAATCAACGCTTAACAAAAACGTTGCTTTTTGTATCTGTTGCTGCTTTGTTATCGTGGCTTCCTTTCACTATTTGCAATATTTTAGTCATTGTTTCTGAGGTCCAAATCCCTTCAAGTATTGCTTTCCTGGCTATTGTTTTAAATTATTTGAACTTTCTCCTAAACCCAATCGTTTATGCATTAAGAATTCCTGAGTTTAGACGAACATTGGCTTTGTGTTGCGTTAGACGTCAGGTAGCGATGAACAGGGAAGGCAATGAAGGAAACAAAAACGCTGCTTCTTTAACGCCGGTAACACCGCTTACAAAATCATCAACCGATCCCAGTCATCTAGAGCCGGCATTCGAACAGGAAGTTTTGGATACAAAATTATGATTAACCATGGTGTAATCAAGTGATGCAGTGCATTCATGAGGTGAAGACGATACCAAATACATTAAATAAACACTGACATTGCAAAAAAAGGCATCAAGAGTATTTTAAAGACAGTTCTTCCTTCTGCACCTTTGCTTATCCCATTTACTCGAAATGTGGAGATGACAAGGAACTGCAGAAGCGAAATGAAATGATGCAGTGATGAACGCAATTAACGCAATCATGATTAAAGCCTAAAAAAAATTCGAACTGCGTTTTGGACGGAATTTTAGCCGTTTTGTGACCTTTGTTCGCGTTGCCATTGGGATGCTCAACCAGCTGAGCTACCACTGCTCCATATATTGGGAGCGGTCATTTGTTAGTTCAAATGCACCATATAATGAGAATAAACGAGATGACACTGAATATATGAAAATCATATATTAATTGTTATTTTATTTCAATAATATATAGCTAGAACTCAAGTAACATGTGCTAATTACGTGTCTTGTCAAGGTAACATGAGAATGGCCTTAAATTTCTCCTTTAAAATTACTTTGAAATGCTTAGCATTCAGCGATCTTATTTTTATGAACCACATGGGAGACACAGGATCTGCCACTGTAATTCACCTAAGTTGAAAAAAGAACTTATTAATAAATGTTGTAAATGTTGCCAAATTATGTATTTAAAGCTTACAAGCCAATCGGCTTTTTAGTAATGGAAGAAAAAATTTAAATAAATTTGCTGTATTAGTTTGGAAAAACTAAAAGTAATATTAAATTCATAAATAATGTATCACTTCATCTGTCTTAATTGACAGCACAAAAAGCGTTCAATCACACGAAAACAGCGCTGCATAACAATTCTTTTTAATAAATAGAAGTGACGTCACAAATACTCTAAATACGATATATTGGATCCCTCATCTTTATAGTTAAATAAATTCAACTAAGCTATATTTAGAAAAAGTTTATTTTTCCCATAGCATGATTAAAATTGTCGGCCGCATTTCTGAAACTGAAGAGACGATTCAAACTTCGCAAGTGTTCAAGAAATAATCACCAATTTTTGGACTTGCCCGAAATTTATTACCATTTATTTACATTATTGTCAATTGCAAGTTTCTTTTGACAAAATTGACGTTTTCATGGCAACCATACTTGTACAACTATATTATTCTAAGTTTTAATTTGAAGTGTCTTTTAATCGCATCCGTTTCAAGGTTCGTGCTGAGCTGTACTTAATTAATTTTTTATCATTAAAATGAGTGGCATGCAACATAAAAATCAATGAAGAAGAAAGTGTTGTCTTTATTTTTTTTAATTTTTTTATGTGTTGTTGTTTATATGTGTTGTGTTGTCTTTATGCATCTACAAAGAAAGGTCATAAAATAAATCAAACCAGGCCATTGGTTTATAATCTTGATGAAACTCACTTTTACTGAGAGTAACAATGCTGAGTTGTTTTGGTAATTAGAAATGTACCAGACATACTTAGAATATTCGATGAATGAGATCAGAAGATATTAGATTATATTTACCTAATTTTTTATTGAGAATCTACCTGGTTGCTTCGATCAAAACGAACCAAAAGCAACTAACTTTTTTTGCAGATACACAAAGTATAAAACATAATAAAAATAACACACATCTTCTTCCTGTCCCATGACAACTAGTGAAATCCACAGCATGTAAGCTAACTGCATGTTTTTCTTATTAACCATGTAGAAATATTTCGTAGCAAACCGTGAGACTAAACACCGTTGCCTTACATTCAGTATCATGTACATAAAAAGTGTTTCTGATGAAAATAAACTAAAAAGTAACACGCAAGGATGTGCATAAATAGAATTAATGTAGATGCACACGACAGCTGAAGTGATGACAACTTGGAGATAAAGTTAAATTTGTTTAATGACCAATCAGAGAAGAGCCACAAAATGACTGCCAAAATCTAATTAAATATTTGCACTCATTCTCACAGGGCTTTGATCATGGTTTTCATCGTCCGTACATAATGTTAGTTCGTGGGGATAAACTTCAAACTGTCAAATGAACAACGCTTGTCCAACAGAATAATTACCTTACCAACAAAGACATAGTTGTTTGCATTATTTACTCTTGGTTTTGCAAAACAATTAAATAATGTCGTCACCATAAAACCGATGTTATTAATTCCGCCCTAACACTGGTCGGAAATACACACAAACGGACCGAAAGCAAACAGTTTTAATTTTAACGTAAAATCACACGAGTTTTTATTTTGCAATGACTTCCTCTTGGCTTGCTTAGGAGTAATGAAAAAAAGATGTGAAAAAATTACCCAAAAAAGCTTATACTACCGTCCTATGTTGATGTCGGGCGGCTTCTCTTTCGATAGTCGAGGATAATTTCTGCCGTTTCGTATAACATTGCTTTCCAAGGGGGTCGTTTTCTTCGTGCGTACTTCATTTGGCGACGAACTATGAAAAACCTTGTTGGTTGTATGATTTGGATTTTGTTTGGTCTTCTTTGGAACAAAGGTAAGGGAGCTGACCGTAATGTTTTCCCTTCAGTCGTTGTTTTCCAAAAAAGTATCCCCTCTGATTTATCACAGTTAATCATGCCCCTAAGCTCGCAAGATAACTATCAAACCAACCCACTTCTTTTTCATAGAAGAAGTTTTTTGGAGCGTCAACATGCATTAATGTGTTAACATGCTCAAAATGAAAAATAATAAAATCAACGCACAGAGATAGTGCAATTAAATACCTGTTGGTGATCTGAAAATCATAGCATCGTCGTAAATAATACTCAGCTAGATGGCCGCAGAATAACCTGACTGTTAGCTTTTAAATTTCCGTGGCTTTTAACTCTAAGATTTATTTTAAATTAAGTTTTGTTCACCAAAAAAGATCACGACAGATATTTTTTCTTTCCTTCTCTAGGTAAGCATGGAACATATAATATATATGTTTTAGTCAGTGTATTATTTATTGTAAGTTTTGGTTTCTAAAGCGTCTTCAACCCCTTCAAAAGTCTTTAATTAGCTACAACAAGAAATTGCATAATTTTGCTCAAAAAGCCACAAAGTTATATTCATCCGTCGACGAGTACTTAGCTGCCGTGAAAAAATTAACACCACAAAATACTTTTCTTGGTGCATCAGCTCAACAAGGACAAAACAAAATCAACGACAAAAAAGACACCTGACATTTTTTATCTAAAATTTATTGTCCTTGGAAACGATAAATCAATATTATCTATATACCCCACTCATAACAGAAATAACTATTACAGCACAAACCTGATTTTTTCAGGTTTTCGTTTTAACTGCAGAAGTTGATAAGATCATTTTGTGGATCACAACCTTCTGACTAAATATGTTTCTTATGAACTTCACATTTATGACTGATTATTTCATATATTTACATTCATTTATTGTTAGTAGTTCCATAAAGCTTTGGCTGCATGACATCATCTTTATATTTTTATTGGTTTTGCTAACTTCACTCTCAACACAAAGAAACTTGGATCGACGTTACTGGAGAAGACAAAAAAAAACTGACATTAAGAAGAAAGAACTAAAAACATTAAGCGACGCCACTGTTCATTGGCTAGTACTTAGATAATAAACACATTTGCTAAATCTTACTTTATTACTAAATTTCATTGTCAAAAACTAAATTTCACAGAACAGGTTATTACTTACAGCACTTCGCGTATGTCCGAAATGTTTGAGTCTCACTTTGCTTAACTAACAGCTTCACTAAGGTGAAAGGTCGGAAGCACAAGAATTAAGATTGACGATCGGGCTGTTTTTCAATTTTAGCAATTCTCAAAGACAGTATTACACGACCGTCTGCATTTAGACCGTACAATAGTTCATAAAAACAACTTTTTCTCGGTCTAGAATACTAGTATGACTAGTTTCCGAATAAAATACACCTGTTGCGTATCAAAAATGGCCCGAGAAACTGATTTGGAAATCAAAATTGCAAAAACTACACAAACATACTTGTATAAGGCGAAGCGAGTGAAGTTACAACTATAAAATGTAAGTCTTGTTTTGTTGACATAAAATCGCTTTTCAACCTATGCAATGAATGAACAAACACATAAAAATGGATAACAAAATCTTCTTTTGAAAAATTTTATTCCAATATCAATAAGTTTATGTTTAAAAGCATAACGCGTATACCATTTATATCGCATCCAGGCCGAGTTGTCCTCGATGAAATTCAAGATATTAACACGACTGAATTTGAGCACGTTTTATAAACATTTCTCCAAAACTAACGAGACACAGAGAAAAAGTCAATCACAAATTGATATCACCATAAATTCCCATCGAAAAATGTGATTTCTTTTACCTTTAAGTCACTTGGCTGCCTGGCATTTCTTTAAAACTCCGCTTCTTCGGTTCTGAAATCCGAATAGGAAATATTTCCCCCATTGACAAAAACGTATGAAGTTCCTCGAAGCAAGATTTTATCCCTGAAAGTTCTTCTGTTCCCACTATAGCAGCTTCTGAGTATCCTTTAATTAGTATCCCTGTCTTGAGTAGCAAACCGCGAAAAAATGCAGGAAAATAACAACTCACTTTAATTTGAAACGGTTTTTCCGCTAAACACGGCAAAACATCGCTTTGGTTTCAAAAGTGCTAAGATCCCGGATGTTACGCGACGTCATACGCGCACGTTTTGCGACCTCATACGCGCCTGCAAGCTATCTAGCTCTGCCCAACGCTCGGACACACATGTACAGACGCCGCCCGCGAAACATTCCGGATCCGCTAGCCATGACCATGAAAAATGACGGGCATAGTTTCTATGAGTATGGAGCTCCGCGAGAGTTCCGCTATAAATCATGCAGCAAATCCCACAATTCCTTGATTCGCTCTGACGAAGGGCCAGTGCTCGGAACGTCAGGTTTTAAATTTTTAATGGTGGACAAATTACCTTAACATCTCGGTTGATCAACCCAAATTTTAGTGCAATAATAATTAGTTTTCTTTTTTTTAAGGGACAGTGTCCCAATTGATAGTGTTTCCATGATTATGGCTAGGAGCTTGCTTTAGGATTGCTTACTTTTCTTCAATTATGAAGAAAAAAATCACCAAAAGTAATGAATGCAAAGACATATGACCTAAAGAGACAAAATAACATTTAAAAAAGCTCAAAATTTCACCAGCAAAGATATGTTAACTAAAGACACAAAAAACTTTACAGTCACGATTCAACAAGGTGACCAATTTTCATTGATTTATTGACTGCCTGTCACAAATCAAATTTGATGAACTGTTATCCACTTCCCATCGTTGCAGTCCTGTACTTTATGTCCAAACTAATACTTTTGTTTTGCTCTTTGGAATCTTTTGATCCAATTCAGTTGTATGTTTGATGGCATTTGACGATATAACGTGGAAATTGGCCATTTTAAGGATGCGCATGAGACTGGGTCGGTTTCGTTTTGAATTGCACTATGGGGCTGTTTTGGGGACGCAATTCAAACATGGCGTCTGCTCAGGATGTAAACTAAAGCTGTGATCTTGTCAAAAATGGGAAAGTTAAGCTGTTGCGTACCTGGATGCAGCAACAACTGGAGAAATTCACCAAACATGAACTTTTACCAAGTGATCCGAAAGTAAAAAAGGCGTACGTACGACTGATACGAAATGCAACATTAAAGAAGGACGCCCCGAGCACAAGGATTTGTGGAGCAAATTTTCCAAGAGGAGTGAGGATGAGTAGAAATGAACTTCCTTCAAATTTCCCTGGACTATCATCTCATTTTTGACAAGATCACAGCTTCAGTTTACATCCTGAACAGACGCCATGTTTGAATTGCGTCCTCAAAACAGCCCCATAATGCAAGTCGAAACGAAACCGATCCAGTATCATGAGCAATCTCAAAATAGGCAATAAAAGCGAAATTTTGTTATTTCGGCAGGACTTGTATAATATCTGCACCACCATTAAGCCTCTTCATACAAAAGCGTGTCCATCTATCACGATTCTTGAAAAGTTAAAGCTGTGTAGTAGCCTCCTAGTCAGCTTCAAAAATTCTGATTTCATCATCCTCATCCAATTATAGAGGTTATAGGTTTTAAATTATGTTACCATGTAATTGCGTTCGTCGTTTGGAGAACGCAACCTAAACTCGACCCGCAAGAGGCCTGGGCACGAACATTTAGCGGAGAGAAACTCGATTTTGTGGTTGGGTCAAGTACCGGAAATACGTCATAGACTCGTCCAGCAAGGTGCGCGTGCACGTCCCCCCCCCCTCCCCACGTGCAAAGACAATGGTAATTGGCTAATCGGTCAAGAATTCGATTCTACAGCAGACAAAAATAATTAACACAGAGACTTTATATTCAACCGAAGTCGCAAAGAGATATTCCCTGTGCCCTTGGCAAAAAGAGAAAACGAAAAAAACAAAAAGCTTGGCAGGCTGCCTCCTCAAGCTAGGTCAAATGTGGCAAACCTCAATACCCAATAACAAACATTCGAACGCACTTTAAATAATCCCTGATTACTGCTAGTTACATGTTAAAAAATAATAAATTATGCTTGTAATTAGATTGCTCTGCCTTTTTTAACGTGTCACAACCGCTATGCTATCAGTTTCTTGACATTATCTTCCAATTACACTTTGTGAGCTTTTAGCTCACAACCCTAGTTAATTATATAAATAAGAGAGAGTTGCTTTCGACTGCTCTGCCCTGTCTAAAGCCCTGTTTACATTAGACCTCAATTATAACTGAATTATAATCGAATTATAATCGGAAAGCGTTCACCTTAGCTAGTTACAGTCCCTGATTATTATTGATTATAGTTACTTCAAACAACCTCAAGAGGGTTGTTTGAAGTAATTAAGGGCGTAATTGAACAAAATGGCGGATACGTGGTGGCACGAAGAGACAACACATCTCATCCCCTTATGGAGCGAAGAGGCGGAGCAAAATGGGTTAAATACTATGCACAACAAAAAACACCGTATGGGACAAAATAAGTAAAGGAATGGCCGAAGCAGGGTACCCGAAAAGTGCGAAACAGTGTCGTGTTAAAATCAACAACCTAAAGCAAAAGTATCTTAAGATATGCGACGGTAACAAAATATCTGGTTACCAGCAAAAAGAGTGGGATATGTTTCAGTTACTGGACAGTGTTCTTCTTGGCTGCAAACCAACCTCAGAACCAATAGTTGTCGTCGACTCGATGCCAAGTAGTTCTATAGAGGAAGGAAATATTTTGATTTTCCAAGTGGCCTATACTGATGATGAGAACTAGGAAACTTTGGGCAGCGTGGCTGATGTTTCATTCCCATTGACTTTGAATAATGATAAATGCATTGTCGCAGCTCCAAAAGAAAAGGGCAAATGCACAAAGACAAGCAACTTAAGCCTGGGTAAGAATCGTAATAGTACAAACAAAGGAATATCATTTATCTCGATAAAGGATTTAGATCTCCATCGGTTGAATTGTTACAAAAGGATTAATCAATGAGTCGTGCCAGAAACCCATAAGTGGGTTCAAACATACAACTGTCTCTTGTACGCTTCAAAACAAGCTTCCGATTATTCAATTTGCCAAGAAGTTGTTACAGCCATATTTGGAAAATCAAGATAAAAATATTAACCAATCAATTCGCTAGAACAACTTGCTTATAATCTTCCTGGACCGAGGGGTTTCCAAAGCAAAAAATGAATATTCGGAAGCTGTGAATGCGCGTTACACGTTTCAACTCACGCATGGGTTTCTGGTCGTGCCAAACTCTATACGCACGTTTTACATCTTTGTATATTTCACGAGCCATTCTGTGAAAAACAACCAGGAAATGATTGTTTTTGTTTATTTATTAAACCAGGCTCACACCGGTGACTATTCATTGTTTTTGTTTTTGTTTAAACGTTACGGTGCTGCCTGATACTACCAGAAAAAGATAAATCTGATAAAGTAGTCCCTAAAAATATTTTTCCGCAATAAATTGTTTTCGGTTTAGTTCTTATATACTTACTTATGTAAAATTTTCTTCATTTTCTTGATATGATGACACGATATCATTGAAACGTCGAAATCTCTCCGCGTTAGTTTTTCTGATTAATAAATCCGATCAGGTGGAAAAAAGCGTCACTATTACAATTGTATCAAACAGTTATAAATATATTGTACAGTGTAAAAACATGGTCACTTCAGAAGCTATTGCAGACGGCATTCCTAATAGCTACTTCGTACTGCCTGCCTTTCCCCTGGCATTCTTATGGGAGCAAGTTCGACAATCTACAGATTTTCAGTATCCAGCCAGTCTTCTTTAAATTCTTCTCTGATGATTTCACAAATGTTGTAAAGAACACAGCATGCACCTATACTTGTATTGGTGCTCTGGCGGTCTCGCAATCTAGCCTTTTGAGAAGACAACGCCACCGACCCTTCAGTCTACCAAAACTGTTTTCGGCTACCATTCTTGTTTTGCTCAGTTTATTGTTAATGCGAAGTTGTTTTCTTGACAAATTGCCAGTGTTCTTGTATGGTTTCATTAACCATGGTTTTTGAGGATATGCAGAAACCCCCAAAATAATTGGAGGGATTTCAACGCCTGATATTCGTCTTGTCACAAGAGGAACAAGGGAACCGACTTGGGCTTTCTGATAAAGGGCAGAGTTCGTTAAAACACGCGCGTCGTGTACACGTCCTGGCCAAAAAACGTTAATATTCCGAAAATACAAGCGAGTATCCAAAAATCCTTGTAATATAAAAGAGTAAAATCATTTCTTGTTGTGGTAATCTTCCGGATCAGCTTGTGGACAAATAATTGGTATATGGCAGCTATCTATCGCCCCAATTACCCGAGGGAAGCCCCTGTTTTCCTGAAACTCGTTCATAATTTCTTGCACCTGCATCTCTTCTGTAGAAATACTAATGTATCGTGACAGAAGATGAGAAGTTATAGCCTCACAAACACTGTTAACAATTTCACAAGCTGTAGAACGGCCAATTCCTATTAACTGGGCAGGTGTTCTGTGTTGTATTATGGGATGGAATAAAGCAGAACGTTTGGAGCACGTTTTGAGTTTACGCGTTTGTGAGTGTTTATATACACTTTTCCAATTTAACTGTAGTATACAAAACTGGCGACGAGGATTTTGTTTGTACTCAACGACGCGTAAAGAATGGCTGCCCTAGTGGGAAATTTAGGGCCCTTTGACGAGAATATCGAGCGTTTTGGTGACTATGTTGGTCGAATGGAGGCGTTCATGGCGGCGAATGAAATTGCTGATGACCGGAAAGTCAATGTTTTCCTGGCCGTGATTGGGCCTGACGCTTATAAGCTGTTGGTAAATCTCTGTGATCCTGAGAATCCTAACGGAAAGACATGTGAGGAACTTAAACAGACTCTACAAGGACATTACGAGCCAGCTCCGATCGTGATTGCCGAACGGCACAAATTCTGGACTGCTTCGCAAGGAGGTGACGAGAGCGTTTCTGCCTTTGTGGTTTGATTGAAGAAATTGGCCTCCACTTGCAACTCCACTTGCAACTCCACTTGCAACTTTTGCAACATACACTTTGTCCCCCCTACCATCCGGCTAGCAACGGCTTAGCAGAGCGACATGTGCAGACCTTCAAAGGTATGTATAAGATTCTAAGTAAGAGTATGTCAGTACAACATCGGGTGGCTGATCTTCTGTTTCGATACAGAAATATTCCACATTCCACTACAGGTAAGACTCCAGCAGAATTGTTTTTAAAAAGAGAACCTAGGACACAACTCTCCATGGTGAAGCCTAGCTTGCAGAGCAAAGTAGAAAATAGACAAACGGCATCCAAATTGTGCAGGGATGGAGGTCACCCTAAAGTGAGATACTTTGATTTGTATCAACCGGTCAGAGTAAAAAATGTTAGAGGTGGAAAGGAGAAATGGATACCGGGTACAATTGTAGTTGTGAACGGTCCTGAGACTTATCTTGTTAGAGTACTCGGCAATGATCGTAGATATGTGCATGCAAATCATTTATTACCTGATGATGCCAGAGGTTTGAGTACTGAGAGGGAAAACCTGAAATTGAAGTGGTTGATTATGACCCCTCGGTTTTTCAGGAGAATCCTGGGGCCTGTGTGGGTCCTATGCTCCCTGGACAGTCCACTCCCGAGTCAATTTAAAGCACTGCTCCTGTGTCCAGAGATATACCTAATACAGAGCCAGTAGCTAGTCCTAATTCAGAGCCTAAACATGTAGCTTCCTCGGTGCTGCGGCCAGTGGGAAACCCCTGTGAAAGTGACCCGGTCCGGGCGTATTAGCAAACCTCCGAAGAGGTTAGACCTTTAGTAGCCATAAGGTCCTATAGCTGTGTTTTAGCTGGTTCATTTCATTTGTCATGTTTGTTGTTCTATGTATATTGTTATATGTATATTTTTATTTTAGTTGTTTAGTTATATTTATTTTCTTACAGGACCCCATTGACAACAGTGTTTTTTAAATACTGATGGGTTTTATCCTGTTTAAATATTCGTCATTATTATTATTATTATTATTATTATTATTATTATTACGTAATGATTTACGTCATGAGTTATTATGGGATGGAATAAAGCAGAACGTTTGAAGCACGTTTCGAGTTTACGTGTTTGTGAGTGTTTATATACACTTTTCCAATTTAATTGTAGTATACAAAATTCTGTACTCTACATTGGTGGCCAATTTCCACAGCGTCAGAGCCACACGAAGCTGCAAAGATACTGCCTTCCGAAAGCGTGTATCTCGTTTTCCTATGTAATGTTCCAGTTCAGTACACAGTGTCAAATGTGTCTTGCCCCATTCGGAAGTGCTCCATCCTGTCCTTGTTATCCCATTCTCGTTGAACCAAAGTCCACCAATGCTCACTCCTTGGCTTACTCCAATCTGTTCTAACAACAGTTTGATCTAAAACTATCACCAGAAAGGCAAAACAGTAGCTAATTGCTTGTTGGACAAAAAACTGATTATAACGTTGTTGCTGTTTCAGACGGCGAATTTTTCTTCGTCTAGTCTCAGCAGCCTTTAGCTGCCTTTCTAGCTTTTCTTCTCGCCTGAAACTGATCATCCATGATGGTGAAAATCATGGCAACAAAGCGATTGGCCATTTTGTTTTCGACTTCAGATTGCGAGGTTACCTTGCCTAATTTTAGTATTTCGCAGATGTGAACGGAAACGTCCTTGAATAAAATTGAATGAAGTATGATTGCCTCAATTATACTTCATTCGATTATAATTGAGGTCTAATGTGAACAGGGCTTAAGAGAACTGCACCGCCACAAGCACGTCACCTAATGTATATGTCTAATTGAATATACTCTCTCGACAGCTTTGACTTCTTCTCCGACTACGTCACCAACATTTAAGCCTTCATATAGCGTTACTTATAAGTCGTTTACCCGTCTATTCGGTTCACCCAGTCCGCGGCCGACAGCAAGTTGCAGATTGCATCTTGTGGAAAATGAAGGCACCTTCGATACGCCAGCTTTACTGCAGCCCACAAGTATGCCTTGTTCCGGAGGCAAACGGTGGATGATAACAGTTCCCGAGGGGCACTATGTTGAGATGACTCTTGAAAGTATAGACCTGGGTCTAGGAGCATGCTTCCTCGATACATACATGATAGTTCGAGATGGGCATTCCTCGTTAAGTAACGTGCTTGGCATTTATTGTGAGAAAAATAATAAACCACAAAACATAAGCTCCAGCGGTAATAAGATGCTGGTGGAGTTAGTTCGTGGTTGGAGATGGATTTATTCATATAATCATGACCAGGAAGCTCCAGGATTTAAAGCTCGTTATGTTGGGAGGCAGCTTCAAACTGGAGGTCTGTATATCTATGGTAATTAGTCGTGTTTCTATAGTATTTAAGAGAGGTGATGTTATTTATTCTCATTTACGGTTAGCTCTATTCAAAGTCTTGTGTTGTTTTGTTCCGTCGGCAATCCATTCACTTTGATATAATTGCAGCATCCCAATTTGGCCACCACCGGAAAAGGGTGGACCCGTAGATGTTCAAACGACGTTTGTGATTGGTTAACGAAATGGTGGATAAATGACTTACGGGGACAGTGACCCGGTTGATATATCATGTTTTCATGATGATGGCCAGGAGCTTGCTTTATTTTCTTGAAATATGAAGACAAATCACCAGAAGTGATGAATGCAAGGAAATATGACTTTTAGAGACAAACAACGGCAACAAAAACTCAAAATTCCACCAGAATGGCAATTTCTATTCAAAGGTCTTTATCACGCCCCGCCATTTCGTATAAAAGCAAAAGATTTACACCGCTAAGCCTCGCAGTGAAAAAGTTGAAAACGAGGTTTGAGGCGGGAAAAAACAAAGCAAAATTTATCAAAATTTCGCTTTTTCAGTGGAACAGGGTCTCTTTAAACAGACAGCTTTCCTCGAAAACAATATGTGAGCTACAGATTATATGGGGGCCATTTAAAATAGAGGTCTGGAAGGGGTGCGGGACTACTTAAGAATTGATATTGGACCTTATACATGTAAAAGGTATCCAAGATGATGAATAACTGTTTAAGAGAATTGACTGTGAGTCGAGGTTGGACTGTTATCTTAGTGTAATCCTCAGGGAAGAAAATCTTGATTACCTTCAACCTTTCATTACCTTCCTTGTTTACAATGCTAATATGGCTACAGAGTTGCCTGTCAAAGTTGCAGTGTGTAGTAATGCGCTTTTATAAATTGTATAGAAAGCCAATCCATCCTTTGAGATGAAGGGATGCCAACGGAAGAAGGAAGAAAATCTGACGCATGGTCCACTGTGCCATGAAGGATTTTATTTATCTGAAACATTTGCAAAATGTAAATTGAAAATATGTTGTCGTGTTAAATGTGTTGCAGAAATGCTTGTGCGTTAGTTTACAGTTGAAAGTTATTGAGCTGTACCAGAAATCCGTAAGTGGGTTGAAACGTGCAACAATTAATCAATCAAAATCTTTATTTATACACGGTTAAAAATATCGTTATTTACAGTATAAAAAAGCAATTCACTGTTTTACACATTTTTTCCGATTATTCATTTTGCTAAGAAATTATTACAGCCATATTTGGAAAATCAAGATAAAAATATTAACCAATCAATTCGCTAGAACAACTTACTTCCAATCTCGAGGGACCGAGGGGTTTTCAAACGCGGTACTAAGAAAAAAATGAGTATTCGGAAGCTGTGAATGCCCATTACACGTTTCAACCCATTTACGGGTTTCTGGCTGTACATTATGATGTCTTATTGTCTAATCTGCAAAATTCTGCACGATATTTTTTGTGCATGTACTTTTTCAAATAACGGCCAGGGAGGTATTGAGAGGGAAAAGGTTTAAGGAGTTTATATTTTATTTCACACAGATGCTCCTCATTATTCGCTGCTAAAGGAAGAAGTTACATTAATTTCTTACTACCCAACTTTGACAACTTTGTGGTGCCAAGCAGAGGGTGCCCCCGCGCCAGTAATAACGTGGTATAAAGATGGAAAATTGCTACAGAATAGCACTAGTGTCACTTACATGTCATGGCACGTCAGAGGAGGAATGTACAATTGTATGGCGAAAAACTCTTTTGGACAAACACGGTGGAAAAACCTCACAGTAATCAGGCAAAGTAAGCACGTATCAATCTCGTTCCCAGTGGGCCTTCTGAGCTTTTAAAAGGCTGACTCCACGAATCGTGAAGTGTTTTGTCACGTGACACACGTGCTCAACCAGTCCCACAGTCTCCTCAGCCCAATTAATTTTTGGGATGGTACTTCAAGTCCGGGATGGTATTATCTGTCTGATATAATGAGTATAGTTATGTGGCGTATTATATTTAAATTATTATCAACTAGTCACTATTACCAAGAAATGGCATTGCATGAAAACACTAAAGGGTTTTCAGTCTCTCAGTTGTATATTCTGTACCAGGAAAAGGCAATATAGATGAGGTGGTGATGAGAGGAGAGAACTATTGACATGAAGCTCTTTGGGAGTATGCTGCACTCCGTGTGTGTTTGATACACCAAATTGAAGAAACGTTGTCGGGTGAAAAGCATAAATCATGAACGATGCGACCTAAAGATTTACTGGGAAGTTGAAAAAATTAATCTTCGTTTGGACAGAATATACATTATATTAACAGACAGGATGCATAAATCATGCTCTTAAATGTGTCAAACAAAGAAAACATCTTGATTATCAAGAAATGGAATATTACTAAGCTTGCCAATGCTGCCTACCCAGAATCCCATTCGGTCTCATCGTTCATGGTTTATGCTTTTCAAGGGTCAACGTTTCTTCAATTTGGTCTATATCGCTTTTATTTTCTGTTACAGCATCCCCAAGCAAGTGTTACTGCTCAATGCTGAAGTCACGTCCGTTTTGGATGAAAGTCGAGTGCAGTAGCCCGTTGCTCCTTAGTACAATCACATATGACATCCCTCATACAGTCAAGTACCTGTGAGTGAAGACATGATCTGTTTTTATTTTTTTTATACATACAGAGATTTAAGGTTGCGGGGGATACCTGCCATGATGAAATTCATAAGGCAACATTTTAGCAGGGGTGTCACTTTTAAAAGTTTTATATCTTGGTCCTTTAGAAGCCGATTTCGCTAAAACGTGACCTATATATTGGGGAATAATGCGAGTTTAAAGGAGTAAAATTGTCAACGTGAGAATTTGAAGCCTCATATCTTTCCTTTGAACGCGTATTAATTAGAAAATTTGCGTCAGATATGACAATCTGTAATACACCTAGTTTACCTCCCTGCCGTGTCATCTCATGAAATTCTATGGACACAAAATTGCCTGTTTTCACGCTTCCGGAGGTTTCCCGAGCAAACACGAACACAAAAAATATGGTAATATGGTAATATGCTATAGTGTACAACTCTCGTTCCTCGAGTTTTTCTTTTCTCAAAAATTATTTTAACAATTTAATGTCCTGCTTCTCCAGACTGTCGACGTAAATCGTGAGACGTAATAAAACGCGTTTCATTCATGTTTTAGAAAAAAGCTTCAAAATAAACGTCTAAATTCTGTACAATAACGGCGAGAACGTTGTAAATCGATGGCTTGTCTGGCTTGTCAACCTTGAATGAAAAATCAACTCAGTTGTTATGGCTCCATGTCAAATAAATACATGACTACGCGGCTCCTGATTGGACGTATCATTTTCCTCACACGTGATAAAAGCGATACGCGCCATCAGCAGCTTGCGAAGGAAATGTACTTCGCGTGCTTCCAGTGTCGATCCAGTGTATGGATATATTGAATTATTATGAGTCATAGAAAACGTTCTAGTGTGGCAAGTTAAGCTCTGAAGATTAGAAAATACTTTCTGTTTTTGGATGTCACTAATAATATTTATAGATAGGCTGAGCCTAACAGCGGAGCTCTCTGAACAGAAAGCTAATGAAAAGCTTAACTAAGGTGAAAGGTCGGAAGGACAAGAATAAAGATTGACGACCGGGCTATGTTTCAATTTTAGCAATTCTTAAAAACAGTATTACGCGACTGTATGCTCAGTACATTTAGACCGTACAAAAGCTTACAAAACAATTTTTCCTTTGTATGGAATAAAAATACACCTGTTTCGTATCGAAAATTGCTCGACAAACTGATTTGGAAATCAAAGTTGCAAAAAATACACAGACATCTTTGCATAAGGCGACGCGAGTGAAGTTATAACTACAAAATCCAAGTCTTGTTTTGTTTACATAAAATCGCTTTTTAACGTACGGACAACAAAACTTATTTTGAAAATTTTTATTCAAATATCCATTAGTTTATGTTCAAAAGCAAAACGCATACCATTAGCGGATCCAGGGGCTGTCCGGCTCGATGAAATTCAAGATATCAATACCACTGAATTTGAGCATGTTTTATAAACATTTCTCCAAAACAAACGAGAACACAAAGAAAAAGTAAATCACAAATTGATATCAACACCATCGAAAAATGTAATTTCTTTAACCTTTAAGTCCCTCGACTGTTTGGAAATTCTTTAAAACTCTGCTTCTTCGGTTCTGACTTCCGAAGAAGAAATATTGCCCCGCATTGATAAAAAACGAATGAAGTTCCTCGAAGCAAGATTTTATCCCTTAAAGCTCTTCTTTTTCCACTATAGCTTCTGAGTATTCTTTCTCTTTCCATTTTCAATATTTTCAATGTGTGTTATTACTCCGCCGGATAAGACGAAAACCAAGCACTTGCGCAATGTCGTACGCACATGTGTTCGCATGTTGGGCGACGGACGCGCCCGCGAGCTAACCCTACACGACGTACGTACGTCGTACCAGCCCGCAAAACATTCCGCTTGCCATGATCATGAGAAATGCATGGTTCTATGAGTATGGAGCTCCGCGAGTGGGCCTTCGGCCCGCAAGAGCTCCGCTATAATTTTCTCGTTCTTTTTTTGTCTAAAGTGTTTTTTCCGTCGGTGTATTGGTAATTTTTTGTTATTCTTTTCCGTTGGACAGGTGATTTTTTTTCTTCAGTAATTGTTATCGTGTAAGTCAATATTTCAAAAAACCGAGCCTTCTTTAGCCATGAATAAATTGCTTATCTGCGAAGGCACTCTTTGTGTATTTACCTCAATTTTACCGCTGTTTCTTCATCCAAATAATACTTTGTTTTGGTTGTAGGTCATGCCAGTATGGCGCTTTGAGGGGAAGCATTCCCGTCGGGTTGTTTGTCAACTTGACAAGCCTGGAATACTTGTAAGTACAAGTTATGTTAGTATGATGCTTTGTGGGTAAGTATTCCCGTCGGGTTGTTTGTCAACTTGACAAACCTGCAATACTTGTAGGAACAGGTTATGTCAGTACGGTTCTTTGCGGGGAAATATTCTCGTCAGGTTGTTTGTCAACTTGACAAGCCTGGAATACTTGTAAGTACATGTTATGTCAGTATGGTTCTTCGCGGGGAAGTATTCCCGTCGGGTTGTTTGTCAACTTGACAAACCTGCAATATTTGTAAGTACAGGTTATGTCAATATAGTTCTTTGCGGGGAAGAATTCCCGTCGGGTTGTTTGTCAACTTAACAAACCTGCAATACTTGTAAGTACAGGTTATTTCAGTGTGACTCTTTGTTGGGAAGTATTCCGATCGAGTTGTTTGTCAACTTGACAAACCTGCAATACTTGTAAGTACGTGTTATGTCAGTATGTCTCTATGTGGGAAAGTAGGTTTCGTCAGGCTAGTTGTCAACTTGAGCAACCTGCAATAATTGTAAGTACTGATTATGTCAATATGACTCTTTGTGGAAAAGTATTTCTGTTGGGTTGTTTGTCAACTCAGTGATAAATCTGCAATGCTCAGATTACGTCAGTATAGCTCTTTGCGCATGGGGAAGTATTCCCGTAGGGTTGTTTGTCAACTTGACAAGCCTGCAACACTGATAATTGCAGAAAGCATGGAACAAAACATTTACATCAAAAAAATTATCTATAACTCTAAAACATGTTTATAGTGCAATTTTCGTGTTGGTTTCTAAACAGATCAATTCGATGGACGTCTCTAGACAACTTGACAAAGGGTGCTTTCCATGGACTAAAAGAACTTAAGATTTTGTAAGTTATTTTAAATTAGATATTAAAACAAGTTGATAACATACAGTGCTTTCTTTCCTAGCCACAGCTTCCCGTTCACCAGCCATTAGATCCTATTCATAACTGGAAAATTGCATTTTCTGGAGAAGTTCGATCGAGTGATTTTTTTTAAGGGTTGTGACGAAATGGTCGGACATTTGATTTGGAAAGAAAATGCACCGGTAACTGGACAGGAATTTACATGTAACTAAAGATGGAAGATTATCATTTAGGCCATATTTAATTATTTTTTCAGGGAAATAAATTATAATTCCTACCTGACAATCCAGGCTGGAGCATTTGACAGTCTGTCTTCATTGGAATATCTGTAAGTTGTTGGTTATCAAGCATCGCTTTAAAATAAAAGTATAAACACGATACTAAGTGAAGATATGGTTCGCCGACGAGGAATAAATCATCGGTCTCCTGCTTACAAGGCAGATATGAGCATCACTAAACTATAAGCGAACCTGTGGTGAAAAATATGGCTTATTCCCTAAGTAAGGATATTTCTTATAGTCAGTTTCATCTGTTAAGGCGGCACTCAAATTGAATGACATTTTTCCGCTACTTAACATGGCTTTAATGGAGATATCTCGTTCACGTTTCACAATCCAAAAACTCTCTGCTCATCTCATGAATCTATGTTATAGGCTGTTTTGTCAATTTTTTGGTGACTTTTGGGTATGTTTGAGAGGAAAAAAATGTAAAATTTAGTGAAATAAGAAATACTGAGGATTGAATGAAGTTTTAAATTTGTAGTAAATGATTAACAGATGGACACCAAAATAGTCCGCTAGCAACCTGGGGTGCACTTGCGTGGGTATCAAGTCTGTCTACTGGTGTTCCAAAAATCATTTTCTTTCTTCTATCCCTTCTTTAAACCTCTCCAAATTTCATTCAAATTTAGGTCGAGTCCCGCCTTAAGCATCGTTTTCTTTCCTAATTTATTTGTTTGTTTATTTGAGTTTGTTTACTATTACCCAATCCCTATGTGCCGAAACCAACCCCCTCCAAATCCCATTCCTTTTTGCTATCCATTCAATAATTCTCATATACTGACTGACCGAAATAACGACGTTATATGCACAGGAAATCAAATGTTGAGAGTTTTGTTTTATTTATCACAAAAAAATAGGATAGTAAAGAGAATGTGATCACCACAGTTATGCAGCAACTGAACAATGAGGAGTTGCAATAGACAATATTGGTATTCTCGGTATTGAACTGGAACTAGCTTACAGTCGAGGCTAATGTGGGGAAATAGCATTAAAAATATTTGCATGTGAAAAGATTCCCCCGCATGAGCCTCGACTGCACACTAGTTCCAGTTCAATACCGTGGATACGAATATTGCCTATTAAAGCCTGAGAAACGTTTCAGGCCTCGACGGGATTCAAAGCCATGTTCGAATCGAAGCCATGTTCGAATCCCGTCGAGGCCTGAAATTATTTTCAGGCTGTTATTGCAACTCCTTCAGTTGCTACATAACTGTGACGATCACATTCTCTTTAATGGTTTCTCCGCAGTTCATATGAATATATTTATATACATCAAATAGGGTAGTGTAACAGCTCTATTGATTTAGGTGTGGCGGGTGCTTTTGTTTTTAGGGTTAGGAGCCATTGTTTCTGCTGTTTATTGTATTGCTCTCACAAAGGATATCAAACCAAAGGTGCGAGACTTTACGAGAGCTAATACACCCAGAAAATTTCGAGAGTGGGACTTCTTAGAAGCAAAGGGAAAATGACTGGGATTAACGGCCGCTTCTAATTGGTTATTACGTGTGGAAGCGCGGTGGTGTGGCGGTTGGCGCGTTGGTGGGTGGTTCGAGGCCATGTCTCAGGCGTCGTGTTGTTTCCTTAGACAATAAATTTTACTCCACGCTGTATCTCTCCGCCCAGGTGTATAAATGGGCACCGACTAGAAAATGCTGGGTAACCCTGTGATGGATTAGCATCCCATCCAGGGGGAGTAGAAATACTCCTAGTTGCTTCATGCTATGGAAACCGGGTTAAGCTCCGGCCGAGTGGGTCACCTGTGCCACCTGTGCCACCTGTGGCCTGTGGTCATTTTAACAAAGCAGAATAAAGTGTTAAATCAAGGTCTAACACGATATATTTTTTTCAAACAGGGATATGTCAAACAATAATTTATTTTTGCTAGTCGCAAACAGTTTTCAAGGCCTGACAAGTGTAAGATACCTGTAAGTATTCTACACGAAACGGTATCTGGTACATACCGAATTACTGGCAATGATGCAAGGGGCTTTCATTACAAACTAATTTGCTTGGAGAAGGCGTTAATTGAAATATCGATAACCAAAATGCAAGCCAGGTACGCTGCGTTATTGATTAGCTGAATGGTCTAAATAAAAACTCCCTTCCCGTAATAATATATATTTTGACCTGATTCAATAAGGACTGTGAAATTGAGAGCGGTGTTAAAACAAAAGATGTTTATCGAGTAAATGCGGTATGTCTCTCCTCATGTAGAGCGGAGACCTAATCTGGGACCTAAACGCGCCGTAACTTTGGGCGACTTAAGGCGACTTAAGCAAAATAAGTGGGAACATGCTTGCAACTTTGTGAGATTTAAGGCGATTTAAGGCGATATAAGGCGACTTTTAATAGGCGACTTTGAGTGGCTTTTGTCGCCAAAAGATAACTTGAGGAGACAAAACTGAAAGCTGTAGATATATTTTGAACCGCTTCATATAAAATATGGAAATATGGAAATAGAAATAGAGAAGTATATCCTCTTAGAGCGATTTTGCAGTAATGTGGGCTTTTCTAGAGTTAAGCGACTTAGGGCGACTAAGGCGACTTAGATCGCCTTGAGGTAACTTTAGATCTCAGAGTAGGCCTGAGCGCCATATGTGGCTCTCTTGGGTTTTGTATCAAAATGTTTTTTCAACAGTTACTAGCCACATGTCCAATCCCTCCTCCTTTATCTTGGTGGGCTTGGGGCTAGCAAGATAGGGCCGAAGGACCCATCCTTATTTTGATTTTCCGCAGATTTCGATAAAATTCGGATTTTCTAAAATATTTACATAAGCATCTATACAGACTTCCAATTTTCAGTCTGATATCCTAGTTCAGACCCTAGTCCTTCCCAGCCTCCCGGCCTCCATGCACTACACATTTCACAAATTGGGGCCTCTTAGGCTTTCACTGATTGCGTTTTCGAGGAAGGATGTTTTGTGGGCGGCACGGTGGTCTAGTGGTTAGCGCGTCAAACTTTCAACCTGAAGGTCGGTGGTTCGAGCCTGGTCTCTGCCGTCGTGTTGTTTCCTTAGACAAGAAACTTTACTCCACACTGTAGTCCAGTAAACCTACGGATTTTTGTAGTCGAGGTTGGACAAAAATGTTGGCAAAGCATTTCTGTCAAAAATATGTTTATTGGGGGTAGATTAGTGCACAAAAAAAACCCCACTCGATTCTGACCCCTGGAACCTACTTTTACACGTGACCGTGGGAAATCCAAGATGGCCGCCAATCCAAGATGGCCGCCGTTTTAACAAATGCCTTTTCTGCGACACGGCAAAGGGCAATTGCAGAAATAAAATATCAAATGTAACTCAAAGAAGTTTGCTTGATCATATGATGATACCGATGTTGCTATGTAAGGGTCAAGGTCGACAATAAGGTCAAGGTCAAGGTAAAAAATTAAAGTTTTTTTTTTAAATAATAAGTTTTTATACAGATTTTATTGCTATTTTGCACAGATTTTATTGCTATTTTGCTTTACACATTTGATTTAAAGAGTTCCCATGGGTAAATTTGCTTATTTTTCCCCAAAATTTGAGGTTTCAGTCGGGAGGGGGACTGGGAAGCACTTTTCTATTTTTTCCGGTCAGCGGTATTCACCATAAAAATACGATGCCAACGCTTGAATCATTGGAAGTTTCTCGGGCTATGGTTATGGTTTAAGGTGAGTTTTCTTTAAAAAGGCTTTATAAATTAACAGATAGGGAAGTGCTTTGCAATTCTGCGACATTTAAAGGTGATTTTGACAATAGTTTGGCGAATATTCTAGCATTTTTATACTGGTGTTTGAAACCGAAGATTCGGTATCCAGTCTGTCACTGCAAAAATAGCCTGGTTTAGCTTCAAGAACTAGGTTTGAATTCTGTTTCTTTTCAAGCCTGTAGTTCTATAAAAAGCCGTTTTCTGTTCTTTGATGAATATTGGAGGATTTCCTGATAAATAACAAACATTTTTTAAGGATCAGCAGAATCTTTTAGGACACTAAAGTGACAATCGAGGCTACTTCATTGTGGCTCTAGTTTGATTGAAAATGGCCGTTTTTGCTATGTTCTCTACAAAAAGTATAATAGTTATAAGTGTTATCTTTATTTAACTGGATGTGAAGTGATTACCTATTGAGTGTATTCTAAAATGTCAATTAATTATTTCTGCTTTTAGAAATGTCCAATGACTTCTACTTCTTCAGACGAGCTCATTTGCCTGTTGTGCAAGGTGACCATATCTCAAAAAGAAGCTTTTGCTCGCGTGGGGAAAGCAGGTCTTGAAACTATAAACAAGTTTTCCCAACAGTATAATGAGCTAAATCCTGAATCAGCATATCCTATTTTCGCATTTGATGAAAGTAAAAAACAGTATGTGCATGAAAGCTGCCGAAAGAACCACAATAATGCTCGTCGATATGATCAGTTGAAACGAAAGTTAACGAATGTCCAGGAGCCCCCGCCTCCAAAACGTCGATCCAGTAGTTCCAGATTTTCTTTCAAGGCCGACTGTTTTATCTGTGGTAGTTTTGTCGACCAGGAAAAGGCCAAGAAACTCCCAAACCACACCGAATATGAGTTCAACACTGTCATGTCTTTAACCATTCAAGAAACAATACGAAAACATTGCAATGAGCGTCTGAAGGAGCAAGATGATGCATGGGCGGATGCAATTTTACGAAGAATGGCAGCCATTCATGACCTACCCGCAGAGGAAGCAATCTATCACCGGCGCTGTTATAAGTATTTCTGCTCGCCGCGAAGGTATAACTTAGAAGATCTAACCGCCAATAACGATGGGCCGATTCCAAAAAAGCGTGGGCGGCCAGCTGGCTCGTGCGATGAGGAAAAGCAGTTTGCATTTATGAGTGTTATTGACTATCTCGAAAGCAACGACGATGAAACCGTAACCTTAGACGAACTTTATGATGTGATGCAGCGTTGCTCTGAAAGTGATGAGGTATATTCGAAGAAATCGCTACAGCGCCTCCTAGTAGAACACTATGGCGAAAAGGTATCAATTACTTCATCTAAACAGCAACCTCTGGTTGTTACCCTTACTTCAAATGTGAAACAAATTTTACAAGAGGCCCATAAAAAACTTTCTCAAGACTGGTCTGACATCAATGAGCTGATTGCCATAGTAGGAGACTACATCAGAACTGAAATCAAGAACATCGAAAAGCATAATAATGTGTATCCCGAAGCTACCGATATGGGCTCAGTACAGCACAACCTTTCAATCCTGCCCCCTTCACTGTGCTTTCTACTAAGCACAATTATTAAGGGCAAAAATGTCGACCTCAGACGTGCCTCGCTAGGTCAAGCCATGATGAGCGCGACCTGCCCTAAGCGCTTTCTAAATCCATTACAAGTGGGACTAGGTGTAACACTAGATAACAAATATGGACACCGCGATCTCATAGATTTATTATACACTCTAGGGTTTAGTTCGTCATATTCTGAGTGCAGCCTGTATAAGAGGAATGCAGCAGTTGTACAGGGTGTAGACAAAAGTGAGATGCCATCTGGGTCATTGCTTCACTTGATCGCTGATAACGTTGACCATAATGCATGCACGCTCGATGGAGAGAATGTTGTCCATATGATGGGACAAATGGGAGCTATAACTCCGGCAATACCCAACAGAAATAACATAGAACGAAAGAAAGTCAGCCTTGATACAATCCGGAAAATTGGTGAGCACCGAGTTGTGTTTCAGCAAGACCCTAAGGCGGTTCTCAAGAACATTAAGTATAGTACTATCCGAGAACAGGCACAAGACATAGACAATAGCAGAATTGACATTATGTGGCAGGTATCAATGCACGCATCTCGCCCTCGTCCTTTATGGTCCGGCTATATGGAAAAACTGCACAAAGGTTCGCCAAACCAAGGCAAAAGCACGCAGCTTTTTCTGCCCATGATCGATTTGACGCCCAGTAATCCAACATGTGTCCGGTCAACACTTGAATACTTGTGCGACATTGCCAACAAGCAAGGTGTAACTCCAATAATCACGTTCGACCAACAACTGTATTGGATCGCTTATATGGTCATTGAAGACCAACCCAGCACTAGTCGCCTACGCAAAGTTGTTTTGCTACTCGGAGGGTTTCATACTCAAATGAGTTTCCTGGGTGCAATTGGACATATCATGGATGGGTCAGGTCTTAAAGAGATGATAGCACAAGTGTATGCAGAGGGTTCTGTCGATCATATGTTAAGTGGTAAGGCAGTGTCGCGTGCAGTGCGTGGTCATCTCCTAGTGGACAGTGCCCTCAACATATTGTCTACATCTGCTGCACTTCAGTTACCAGATTTAACAGGTGAGTTTTGTGGTGTTTTTTGTTTGCGCACTCCGATTGATCGTTTTTTAAAGAAGCATTTTTTTCTATTTCAATGGTCAGATATGTCAAGCCATATCCAACCCAAGCCAAGCGCCCAAAGCTCATCGACAAGTCAACAGACTACGCAAGGTTCAAAGTTTATAGTTTTGTTGTAAAAAACACTTCTGGCCCTTTTGTTTTCATTGACTAACGCTGCTTTTTTTTACTTAAGAAACGAGACAAGAGACATGTATGCCAGACCAAATACCACCCGAGACAAGCGCCCAAAGCTCAAGACAACCAACTACACAAGGTAAAGTCATTTGCATTAGTAACCTATATTTCACTGAACAATGTATATTTACAACCATTGTTCTGTTTTATATATTTAGGAGATGATAATTCTGCTCTACTCGTTCGTGTCAACCTTCTGGTTAATGCAGTGAAACAGGGCAAGCTACCTTTGGGTGAAGCATTGAAGAGCAGTGCGATTGATAGCATACAGAAGGCAAGAGATGACTGGCGCGCCAAGATGACGAACCATCGGACCGCAAAGCTGTGGATCCAGTACCAGCGCATGATAGAGATACTGCGCGCATTCATCCGCTCGGTGCGCATCGGCGACTGGTATCTTTATCTTCAGTGTCTTTGTGACATGCACCCGTATTTTGCAGCTGCCGGTCACAATAACTACACAAAGTCTCTATCAATTTTTATCCAGAAGATGCAAGACCTGCAGACAAATCATCCAGATGTGTACGAGGCATTCAGTAAAGGACTTTTTCCAGTTCGTAGGACCGAGGGAGTTTGGGCAGGCATTCCCACAGATCTCTTTATTGAGCAAGTCCTAATGGCAGGCATAAAGTCTAGTGGAGGCCTGACACGTGGCAGAGGCTTTGAGGAAAGCACCCGTTTGCTGTTTATGTTGTCCAGACCAATCTGCGCAGAGGTTTGCCATTCCATTTTTCGTGTTGCTGGACTGACCTCAGACAAGCCAGATGGCCATCGTGACCTGCAACAATCACGAATCAATCGCGACATGTCGGACATCCAGAAGCTGCTTGAGGTGTTTATTGAACGTGATCCATTCAGCTCGGCTTCTAATAAGCTTGTGAGCCTATCGACAGGCTTAGTTGGAGATCAGTCCGTGAATGCTGATGATGCTCAAGCCGTGGGGAAGCGGGTCATTTCATCCATGAGTGGCTGCTGTGTAGCAGATTACAAGTTTTCTCAGAAGGATGAAGTTAAGACTCTCGCGTCGGCAACCTATGCCAAAACCTCTTCTGGGGAACGAATCGAAATCAATCCCTCCCATTTGTACCAGCGTCTCTTACTTATGGGTGTAGGAGAGATCCCTCTTCGTGAGCTTCTTCAGTATGAGCTGTGTTCATTACCATCATCACTTTTCGACAACAGTTTGCAAATGCGCACAGGTGACAAGGCGGAACTGATACATCATTTCATGAAGCTTGTTCCTGTCTCAGTTTGTAGTGGATGGAGGTGGCTTGCTTCACAAGTTCCAGTGGCCAAAGAACTCCACCTATGCTGAGATATGCCAGACGTACGTCAGGCATATCCATAACAGCTATGGCGAGGGTACGCTTGTTGTCTTTGACGGGTATCGAGGCCCAAGCACTAAAGACGAGGCTCATCGAAAAAGATCAGGCGTAGAAGTCGGCGCATCGGTTGCTGTCTCCGACGAAATGCGTCTGTCGATGAAGAAGAAGGCATTCCTTGGAAATGGATCAAACAAGCAAGCCCTCATCAATCTGTTAGCGGAGAAAATGGAAGAGCAAGGCATCCGAGTAGAGCACGCAGAGGGCGATGCCGACTACACGATATGCAGATCGGCGTGTGTTTCTACGGCTACCAAGCCAACAGCAGTTGTTGCGGAGGACTCAGACGTGTTTCAGTTGATGGTGCACCATGTTGATGACACGCAGTTTGATCTTTATATGGTAATGGCCAAACAAACAGTGTGTATCTCTCGTTTAAAGAAGAAGATAGACCGATCCCTTTCACATGGTTTACTGTTCTTACATGCACTGAGTGGGTGTGACACCACGTCAAGGCCGTTTGGTTTGGGAAAGGTGACAGTCCTGAAAAAGTTCGCGCTTCTGAAGGATTCCGCAAAGGTCTTCATGGACAAATCATCTTCCAAGGGGGCAGTGGAGAAGGCAGGGGAAAAAGCCCTATTGGTGCTTTATGGGTGCCCAGAAAGTCGAGACCTAACATCTGCCCGTGTTGAAAAGTTCTCTATGAAAGTAGCGACATCTGCAGGCTATGTTCCCCCAGAAAAGCTCCCCCCTACTTCAGACGCGGCGAGATTCCACAGCCAGCGCACTTATCACCAGGTTCAGGCATGGCTGGCCAATGATCTTCCTCCTGAGGAATGGGGTTGGCAAGTATGTGCTGATGAACTCTATCCAGTGCGAATGCAACAGTCAGCGGCTCCGGAAAAGCTCCTTCAAGTTATACGGTGTAATTGCAGTGGTAATTGCCAAAAGAAGAACTGTACTTGCCAGAAGAATGGTCTCCGGTGTTCATCGGCCTGTGGCCAGTGTAAAGGTATTTCTTGCCTTAATGGCCCACAAATAGAGAGCGGAATCGAAGATGACGACGATGGGGATGATACATAGTATGGTTACCTCTGGTTGAGAAACTATATTCCTGCACAGTCAATGTGTTATCATGTTAAAGTTGCCGCCATTTTGGATTGAACCACTTCCTAAATACAAACACTTCTAGTGGGTAACATTGAATAAAACTCGGCAGGCATATGGAACTTATGATATTGATAAACTTTCAAAAACGAAAATGTTGTTAAAATGTTTACTAGTGTGGTGAAGAGACAGTGTGTATATTTGGCGGCCATCTTGGATTGGCGGCCATCTTGGATTTTCGAAATGCCTAGGCTACAACAACTTCCCGGGTGCCACATTGAACAGAACTTGACGGGCAATTTGTACCGATGATAATGGTTATGTTTCTGAGAAAAAAAACTTTGTTTAATTGGCTAATACCATTCTGAGGAGGCAATAATGTAAAACGGCGGCCATCTTGGATTGGCGGCCATCTTGGATTTCTCACGGTCACGTGTAAAAGTAGGTTCCAGGGGTCAGAATCGAGTGGGGTTTTTTTTGTGCACTAATCTACCCCCAATAAACATATTTTTGACAGAAATGCTTTGCCAACATTTTTGTCCCAGCTCGGCACCTATTTACTGGACTACTGTCTCTCTCCACCCAGGTGTGTAAATGGTACCGGCGACAAAATGCTGGCGGTAACCCTGCGATGGACTAGCATCCCATCCAGGGGGGAGTAGCAATATTCCTAGTTGCTTCATGCTACGGAAACCGGGTTAAGCTCCGGCCGTGTGGGCCATCGTGGCCCGAGTGCGACTTTACCAATTTGTTTTACTTGTTTTCAGAAACTTGAAATCCGGGCAACTAAATGGCTTATCGGAGAGCGCATTGCTTCAGTTACATTCCTTAAAAGAATTGTAAGTAAGAGGCTAAATATCTATATTCGTACTAAGTATATAACAGTTCACTTTTTCTTACGATAGAAAATTTCCGATTTCTTTTTGGTGTGCCTCAACTTATATTGTAATCTCGTTTTAATCTACACTAACCATATCACCCTTTAAAATCCATTAATATCACGTGCGTGCGATTGGTAGAAAGGCATCACGTGACACAGCTAAAACTGTGAAAAATCCGATGATATGGCAAGTGGTTTTACCCTCGTTTTTAAGACTAAAGCCACTTCAGTTAATGGGGTGAAAGACATTTGTAAGCTTCAAGATTGAACAGCGTTTTGCTGTTGTAACAGACGAGAGCATGGCGCCGGAAAACAATAAAAAGTCAATATCCAACGCACTGCTTGTCGCTTTTCACATTAAAGAAACTATTAATAATGTAAATAATTCAAAAGCCAATTCAGTTACATTTTTTTGTTATATATAGCTATTATAATGTTATTATTATTATTATTTTTTCAGGGATATTTCTGAGAATAGAGTAAAAACACTACCGCAAGGAATCTTTCGAGAGCTTTTTGAGCTGCGAGTTCTGTAAGTAATTTGTACTATTAATACAAAAAATTAGGCACATGTTGTTATATACATTTAAGAGAAAATAATGATATCTGAGGGAACAGATCCTCCATACATACACCTCTTCTAATGAAAACTATTTTTAATCTTAGTATTGTTACATGTAGATCAGTGTCACACTGCGTAGGGTAGCGTGACTATTTTAAGGCCGACAAATGATTGATCAGTTTTAATGACGTCATATCTAATTTTAGAGTTGACCGAGTGTTTGTTGATTTTCATAGCCTCTCACACAACACGCGATTAACCCTCTCTGAACAAGCAAAATTCCACTGCAATGATGAAACTTATATCATATAAGGTATATAATCTCTGTGGAGCAGAGACAGTGCTGTCATGGGAGCGAGAACGCAAATAACCTTCACAGCATTGGCGAATGCTAATGCAAGATTGAAAATAATTATCGTAGGGCACAGGGTTCTGTTCTTTCAGGCCATTTTTCTCTTGATAAACGTCAGTGAAATTCAAGGATTTCTTCCACCGCGGGAAAATGTATATCAATAAAGATATCAATGTTATCTTCACTATGAAGAGTGCAGATATCCAATATCTTTACGTTAGTTACCATGTTTACCGTTATTTAATGTCAAACGAGTTAAAACCTGTTGGTCTGCAATCGAAACATCTTCGAATTTTCCTCGGAAATATTCGAAAAATTCGGGAAATAATCGGAATTAAAAATTCATACAATCTTCGAACAGTATTCGGAGAATTTTCAAAAATCTTCGGAAGTCGTCGGAAAATCTTCGTAATTAGTGTCGTTTATGTAATAAACAAAATTTCTCTTCTCGTGTTGAACTCGATATATCACATTCGAAGACTGCAAATTTACTGTTATTTGCTTCGTATTTAAAAAGTTTGTTTTTCTTTCATTCAGAAGACAGTAATATTCGTTATGTTTTCTGTTGGGAATCAATTTCAGGATTTGGAAAAATATCCGCTTTTATTTATCTTCCTAAATTCAATATCCTTAAAAATGAGAGCAACCTTATCCAGTCACTAATATTGGAAGTAGTGATAAGCGACATCAACGGATCCGTATTTCGCGAGGCTCTATTTTCGCCGATTTCAGATAAAATAAGGCCCAAAGGCTCTTCATTTTACCATTTGTTCGTTAGTCTGTTGTCCTGGAGGCAGCAACTGGTGCAGCCCCACAGTTTTTAGACCCATTTTCGTCAGTTCTTCGCGATCGTCTGTTACCCTTATGTGACCCCAATTTCTGCTACCAGTTCAGGTTCACATGTACAGCCGGGGACGATACTGGTTCAACTCTTCCTTGATAGCGCACCAGAGTCCATGAGAGTGCGTTAGAGTTCGACCAAATGAGAGAGCAGAGGGAATTGCGAGAGCGCATGGGAGCTTTACAACAAACAGCCTGCACATAAAAGATTATTATCAATGGTAGTTTTCGAAATGGGCTATTTAGATGCGGCAGGGATAATTTGCCGAACACCGAACGCCGAACGTCGAACGCCGAAGCGTACCTGTGTTGTGAAGTTTTTGTCGCTTTGATTTATACAACAACAAATGGCGAGTTCAAACTAACTTGCACGTTTGGCGATTTAATTGCTTTCTTTCGCTTCTTTCAGCCTGATTCTTTCTCTTGTTAAATGTAAATTGCCCCTTTCAGCAAAATCTGTCAAAGTTCTTTTCTTTTGGTCCGCAGAAATCTGCATATATTCGGTGAAGTGATGGAACTCAACCGGCTTTTGTGACCTTTTGTCGCCATGAATGAATTTCTTCGAGGTCTTCAACCTCGCAAACTGGCCTGTAGGCTCCAAGTTTTAACACAAATAATCGCTTCCTGTTTTCCGTAAAATGCTGTAATTTATCTATAGAATTACTTTCTTACGTATCATCCGATTTCATTCCTTTTTTATAACAAAATCTCGGCGAAACTTGCTTGTAAATTTTCTTCAAAATCCCGCCAAGCCAACTGAATGCAACGAGAAGTCGAGAACGACGCGCTCAACCAATCACGAGTGAGAAATTTTGATGCTCGACCAATCAGGAGCGAGTAATTTTGCCCTCAATTAAGAAAAAAATAATATATTTAGCTTTCCTTTCGCCTAAAAATAAATTTATTTGGAATTTCAAATAATTATATATTGTTTACATAAGACCGTTTCGTTTGCCAGTAATTTGTTAGGATAAAACGTATTAGCTGTTTGCCATCTTAATTTTACCTTGCAACATATTGACTCACTAATCATTCTTCAGGATCGTCAACATTCAAATTTTTGGAAAACAAATCGTTAGTTCTGGGATTGAAATTAATTCCAAAATTTGGACAACAATAAATAAACCGATAAGACAATTTTATAACTTGTTTGGTTAGAGATTTTAGGACTAAAATTTAACGACTATAGAATTTAGTCATAAGTAAAAATTACTACGATAATAAACTTAGCATTATTTGTTTTTAACGCTTTGTTACGACAAAATTGCAAGCAAGGTTTTCACAAAAATAAGAAAGAATACGCGACCATCTGCGAAGGTCCTCAAAATATGAATTATTTAAGAGTTAAACTAATTGAAGTTAAGAAAGGAAGTTAAGAGGTACACGCAAGGTTGTCACATCTTAATATTAGAAGTCCGTATCAGTAAAGGATGAAGAATAAGAGACCTAAACGAACTATTAATTTATTAAAATTTGTGTGAAAACTGTTTTGACTACAAGTTTTTATTTGTAAGAATTGAGAATACGTGGGCATCCAGGAAGGTCCTCAAAAACAGTATGAATTATTTAAAAGTAACTGATTCAATTTTATGAGTAGGAGTGTAAGATTCAATCCACGATATATTTATCACGTCCATTTCTTATCAGGTGTTCGAGATAAGAGTAAATTTTCATTTCTCATTTTCAATCCTCTCCATGTAAATAATGATGACTAATGGCCACGTTATTTTCCATGACGATGAAGTGATTAGCATACCACACAGTTTACTGTTGAACAAAGATCTAAGCCTAAAAATGCGAATTGCACTGAATTCATAATTCATAATTTATAATTCATTATTTCTTCATAAATTTTAATTACCGGCAGCGGGTGGTGAACGTGTAAACTATTTCTTTCAATATTTGCGCATGTTATTATCGACATAACGTCACCAGATTTTCACCAGAAGCTTTCTGAACGGCGCTTTTGCTTCGTAAAGATTAAGCAGTTTCTGAAGGGAAAAGAGATGAACAACACTACTGCATTTCATCGGAACAACCCGACAGAGTGTTCTTCCGGCGTGTCGGAAGCATCAACAGTTGTTCTTTCAACGGTCAGCTTGTTAGCATTAACAGGGAATTTGCTTGTCATACTAACTTTCATCAAGACTGTTTACCTGAAAACAAGTTCCAACTTCTACATTGTGAACATGGCGGTTTCTGATCTGGTTTGCGTTGTTCTCAACTGGCCTCTGTATGCCACTGAAGGGATGCTAAAAACTGGCGGAAGCCTTATTACAGACACTACTCTCGCTACATTTTCTTGCAAACTGGGGATTTATTCACGATCACTTTCTTATGTGGTGTCTATTCTGAGCTTGGTGCTACTCGCTGTGGACAGATTCATTGCAATTGCATTTCCACTGAAAGCCTTACACAAGTCTGCAAGGACTCGGACAATTTTTCTGTTTCTAAGTTGGTTTCTTCCCGCGCTCACGCTTATCCCGTACATTGTTTATTCGCAAATTATTGAAATAGAAAAACAATCGTTTTGTAGAAATATGATGAGTGGCTTATTGCTGAAAATCTATTGCACCCTGGCTTTTGTCTTTTTCTATTGTACACCGCTGATTTTGATACTTGTCCTATATCCTAGTATAATGAAACATTTACGAGCAACTAAAGCACAGCTGGATGACAGTAAAAGGATCCTTGCTTCAAAAAGACTCAAACAAAGCCAAAACATCATGAAAATCTTTGGATCAATCGTTCTAGCATTCTTCATATGCTGGACACCTTATTTTGCTTATTTTTTTCTTAAATCGTTTTATCCATCGATATTAAGAAAAGATACATGTCTGTTATTCGTGGGTTTATTTTATTATTCATTCCCATTGCTTAGTACTGCGACAAACCCATTTATTGTAATCATTTTTAGTTCAAACTATCGTGGGGCTGTTAAAAGCGTTTTATGTTCGTGTTTCTTTCGAAAACGTCGCTCTCGCCGTGTTGCACAGGCAACAGTTTTCCCTCAGGGACAAACTTTGGAGACATTTGAATTGAAATAACTAACTCAGTAATTAATTAAGATGAAAAATCAATAACTTTACAACTAAACTTACCATTTTTTAAACATTAAAAATGGCATTTCCTAAAAATGGTTGTGAATGCAAAACGCATTTCTACTTTCTTGAAAGCTTAGTGGATTATGATTACGAAGTAAACCTGAATAAACAGCCACACTTCGTGACGGGAATAATAATGAGGAATTAATGATTCAATTTTACATATACATGACAATAGACCTTTTTACCGATACCGTAGGCATATTGATTGGGCACCCTATAATAGGGCTTCCGCAGTTGAAGCCAGGATAATTATTCCAAAGGAGTTGGCTTGCAGAACATCTACATCTACATCTACACAATTTATTTGCAAAATCCTATAAGGACATCTAGCAAATTCCAGTGCAAAGTGCAAAAATAAATGAATAAATAAATATGTGCAAATAAGGAAATAAAAAATTGTGGTATAATAATATGAAATAAGTAACAACCAGTTAATAATTAAGTTAATAAAACTATTTTGTTAAACTATTTTTATACAAAACTAAGGGAGAACCACAATAATTTCCTTGGTTCCAGAACCAAAGACTCGGGTAAGGCATAACTACAGCTTACTTGTACGAATTTGAAAGGTTCATTAAGATCCACAACAGCCGGTTTACCGGAGGTAAAATTGCTCATATTATGGAATTACAAATCGTAACTCCAAGACTTCGAAATACCTCAAGACAAGCATGTTTTGTCGGGATGATGAAAATGCATTCTGTAAGTTCAGAACTTTAGCGAAGCTACATGTGCAAACGAATACAGTGAAGTAAAACAATAAAGTAACTCACTTTTAAAAAACAGTACGTTAAACTACTTGTTTTTCAAGATACAAATCTTCAAACCTTAGTTTCTCTAATTTGCGAACTGATAAAATCGGAAAACAAGCAGTTTGAATTTGACGTCACGCTCGTTTCCTCTCGAAATCGCTTTGAAAAACAAATTAATTAGTATATTGAAAGAAAACCACGGTCAGGATGGATTGACAAAGTCGGTTGATGGCTGTACAGAGAAAATATTAAGCACCGCCATGCCGCCGTTCATATTTCAAACAAATTCTTCTGGAGATTCTTCAGAAAACAGATGACTATATTGATGTTCCCCAAATACTTTGTGATATTAAACAAATGAAATTGTTATAATTTGCATATTTCATTTATTTTCCGTGTCTGCCACCAATATCATGATTTTATCAAAGCTTTAAAATAATCTGTAACTCTACAGATCAGCTTCTGTATTGTTATATTGTCTAACCTTTATTATTTTCAATTACATTATTTTTCCCTGCCTCGAATAGCGTTTTTGCTATTTTGCAGGGTAACTGTATTTAAGTTTATATGTCTAATAAAGTTTTGTTTGTTGTTCAAAATCTACACAACATGTTTTATTCCACCTCAGTTCCAACCGATTTGGGAACACAACATCTTACCTGAAGTCCGACTAAACTGACTAAACTTAGAATTTTTTAACATTAAAAATGACATTTCCTAAAAATGGTTGTATTACGAAGTAAACCTGAATAAACAGCTGCACTTCGTGACGGGAATAATAATGATGGATACGGAAGCCATATTGATTTTGCCCCCTAGGCATCCTAATATATAGATAGCCCAAGCCTAACAGCGTCGCACTAAGGTGAAACTTAACTAAGGTGAAACTTAACTAAGGTGAAAGGTTGGAAGCACAAGAATTAAGATTGACGAACGGGCTATTTTCAATTTTAGCAATTCTCAAAAACAGTATTACGCGACCGTCTGCACAGTACATTTTTATAGACCGTACAAAAGTTCACAAAAACAACTTTTCTCTGTCTAGAATAACTAGTACCACTAGTTTCCGAATAAAATACAGTTTATGTTTGTCAAAAATTGCCCGAGAAACTGATTTGAAAATCAAAAATTGCAAAAATACACAAACATATTTGCATAAGGCGATGCGAGTGAAGATAGAACTGTACTATAAAATCAAAGTCTTGTTTTGTTTACATAAAATCGCTTTTTAATCTATCTAATGAATGAACAAACACATAAAAATGGACAACACAATCTTCTTTCGAAAAAATTTATTCAAATCTCCATTAGTTTACGTTTAAAAGCAAAACGCGTACCATTTAATTATAGCTCATCGAGTTTAAGCTTTCTTCGATGAAATTCAAGAGATCGATACAACTGAATTTAAGCACGTTTTAAAATCAATTCTCCAAAACTAACAATAACACTAATAAAAAGTCATTCACAGATTGATATTAACATAAATTCTCATCGAAAACTGTAATCTGTTTTACCTTTAAGTTCCTCGCTTGCTTGGAAATTCAAATCTCCGCTTCTGGTTCTGAAATCCCTAGAAAACAAACATCTCCCGCATTGATAATAACGTAATACATGAAGTTCCTCGAAGCAAGATTTTATCCCTGAAAGCTCGTCTTTTTCCACTAAAGCGGCTTCTGAGTATCCCTTAATTAGTATCCCTGTCTTGAGTAGCAAACCGCGAAAAAATGCAGGAAAATAACGACTTTAATTCTCCGCTAAACACAACAAAACAACTAAAAGTGTTTACCGAGCTCACGGCTGTGTGGCCGCGCGAAAACTGACAAAGCCTTGCTTTCAAGATCCCGGATGTTGTTCCAACACGGCGGTCCACGGCGGGCGGACGGACACGCGCCCGCGAAACATTCCGCTAGCCATGACCATGAAAAATGACGGCGATAGGTTCTATGAGTATGGAGCTGCGCAGCCAGGCCTTCGGCCTGGCAAGTGCTCCGCTATAATGACCACTGAAATTAATTATATTAACTATATTAATTTCAGTGATCAACCGGTTTGCCCAGGGGGGCAAATCAATACGGTTGTTGTATCGGTTAAAAGGTCGATTTACAAATGCATCAGCACTGCAGGGAGGTTTCCTTGAAAAAACTGCAAAAGATTCATAAACTCACTGCTGTAATATGTCAATAAGTACGCAAATGATTTATAGCGGAGCACTTGTCAGGCCGAAGGCCTGGCGGCGCAGCTCCATACTCATAGAACCTATGCCGTGATTTTCATGGTCATGGCTAGCGGAATGTTTCGCGGGCGCGTGTTTGCCCGTCCGCACGCCCGCCGTGTTGGAACAACATCCGGGATCTTGAAAGCAAGGCTTTGTTTTTCGCGCGGCCACACAGCCGTGAGCTCGGTAAACACTTTAGTTGTTTTGTTGTGTCTAGCGGAGAATTAAAGTCGTTATTTTCCTGCATTTTTTCGCGGTTTGCTACTCAAGACAGGGATACTAATTAAGGTATACTCAGAAGCCGCTTTAGTGGAAAAAGGCGAGCTTTCAGGGATAAAATCTTGCTTCGAGGAACTTCATGTATTACGTTTTTTATCAATGCGGGAGATGTTTGTTTTCTACGGATTTCAGAACCAGAAGCGGAGATTTGAATTTCCAAGCAAGCGAGGGACTTAAAGGTAAAACAGATTACAGTTTTCGATGAGAATTTATGTTGATATCAATCTGTGAGTGACTTTTTATTAGTGTTATTGTTAGTTTTGGAGAATTGATTTTAAAACGTGCTTTAATTCAGTTGTATCGATCTCTTGAATTTCATCGAAGAAAGCTTGAACTCGATGAGCTATGAATTAAATGGTACGCGTTTTGCTTTTAAACGTAAACTAATGGAGATTTGAATAAAGATTGTGTTGTCCATTTTTATGTGTTTGTTCATTCATTAGATAGATTGAAAAGCGATTTTATGTAAACAAAACAAGACTTTGATTTAATAGTACAGTTCTATCTTCACTCGCATCACCTTATGCAAATATGTTTGTGTATTTTTGCAATTTTTGATTTTCAAATCAGTTTCTCGGGCAATTTTTGACAAACATAAACTGTATTTTATTCGGAAACTAGTGGTACTAGTTATTCTAGACAGAGAAAAGTTGTTTTTGTGAACTTTTGTACGGTCTATAAAAATGTACTGTGCAGACGGTCGCGTAATACTGTTTTTGAGAATTGCTAAAATTGAAAATAGCCCGTTCGTCAATCTTAATTCTTGTGCTTCCAACCTTTCACCTTAGTTAAGTTTCACCTTAGTTAAGCTTGTTCAAAGTGCGACGCTGTTAGGCTTGGGCTATGTATATATATATTATTTTCGCGGGGTTTACTGAGTCCGTAAACACTCTCTGTAATTTTACCGGGTAGAATATTTTCGATATTCGATAAATCAAGTACAAAAAGAAGCAAAGAACGACTTTCTGACGACCCACTTCTTAAAACTCCACGTTCATTCTCATTCAACAAAGCACCTTCATTGATTGGCCGTTTTCACACTTGAGAAGGACAAATCGTCTGGACGGACAAATCGTCTCAGACCGGACAAGTCGTCTTTTTGTGTAAATGGGACGAAAAAAAATTTTGGACGTAAAAGTCGTCTGATTTTGTCCGTCGATGTGGCCGTCTACTACGACGATTTTTCGAGGATGATAGACGGATAAGTCGTCTAAAGTCCGACTTAAATTCACACCAGACGAAGAAATGGTCGTATCTCGGTCCCAGTACTCGCTAAGGGGAATGGAACTAGTAAAGGGAGTGATGGTTATGGGAAAATCAGAATGGCGGATAGAAAGACAAGGTCACCAAGCTTGTTAGTGCCAGGCCCTTTGCTTTCAAAATCGTCTGTTTGTTCGTTCAGATATGAATTTACGATGACCAACACAAGGTGAGTTGTTCGTCTAGAATTCACATTACACGAACAAATCGTCGGACGACTTGTCCGTCCAGATGATTTGTCCGTCTTCTAGTGTGAAATGCGTTACTTTTAGGAACACCAAATAAAAGTTATCTGTAGTATCTTAGCAGGAATCACAAAGATTGATTTCAATGGAGCCAAACGTGGGGAAGTTTAAACCTTTAATTTCCTTGGTTCTAGAACCCAAAGACGCGGTAAGTTGGTCAGAGGAGGAAAAGATGATCCTTTGATAAACTTTGTAATCTAATTTCCGCCTGTCTGAAGAAATTTTGAATACTATAATGACCCAGATACTTATATAATATATTATATATTACCAGATGCTTACTTATATTATCAGCCAAAACCAGTCCCCGGTGGAAAGAAGCATTCTGATTGGTTCTCTGAGAGTTTCCTATTGGACCGTTAAGATGCTTTGGACTGCTCAATAATTGATCATACTGAATTTAGTGCTTTTAAAACATGTTCGATTCATGGAAAAACGTTTTCGAAACTGGTACAAAAAATGTGTTTAACTTTGTACGTAACTTTAATCTTTGTAGCATGCGCATATGCTTATATACCGTGCTATGCCGTCGGCAAATTTGTGAGTTCTGAAAACAAAGGAAACAAAACGAACGAAAAACCTTAAAATCGAGAAATATTGGGAAGTATTGGTCTTGTTTATTAGCTTGAACCAGGAGCTTATCTCCTGCTTGAGCATTATTGCATTTTTTTTGCAATCTAAGTAAAGACGCGTAATTCTTGTTGATTATGGATTTATTTGCATTCAAAACACTCAAATATACATTCTATATTAGAATCTTTAGGATTTTAATATAGAAGCGGAAATTGCACCAGAAGAGCGTCTGGCGTTAGGCAGACACGCATGCGCTAAACGTAAAAAAACAAGCTATCAAGGAAAGAAACCAATCATTCATTTCAAAAAAATTAAAGGTATTTTTTTACATTTTCCATCTGGCAATTGGCCCTTTCGTTTACGCTTTATTTTGTACGATCTCGCCCCAGTTTTCTCTCTCTCAGCTGGTTCATTTCAAACTGCCAGTGCTGCGTTGCATTGTGGACCATCTCACAGTCTTTCCTTAACCTCTCCCATCTGTACATATTTACTGCGAAACGTTTATCCAAATGAAACGCAAACGTCGCGTCGATCCGAACTGTTCCATTGGTTTCCCAAAGGAAATTTCCGAACAGTTTTGCGGAAAACGATCTTGAACACTTAAGGGCCGGTTATTTAAACAAAGTCTAACTAATGCTGTGTTCACATCAGCTTCGAAACATGTTTGAAGTAAACATGTTTAGAGTAAACATGTTTAGAGTAAACATGTTTAGAGTAAACATGTTTAGAGCAAACATGTTTAGAGTAAACATGTTTAAAGTAAACATGTTTAAAGTAAACATGTTTAAAGTAAACATGCTTAAAGTAAACATGTTTCAACGAATAAAATAGAGCTTAAACTCGCTGTTGCATGAATTTTCGTTTAGTTTCACATTTCAAGCCCTTCGGGAACGAAGGGCATTGCAGGGTTCAACAAGGAAACGACATTTGCGTCTGGCTTAGATCGAAACTGCTTCGTGAAGTATTTTATTTTATTTTATTTTTTATTTGCCATACTACAATAACACATTAATATAAGAAGAATAGAGGTAACAATGGCGAGGAGGCCTAAAAGAAACTATGAAGCTTATGTTAATTAGGCCTCCTCAGCTTTAGTTTTGTAAGATGACATCAACAAAATAAGAACATGACGACGGATACATTATTACAAAATAAATGGAAAGTTACAAAATGAAAAGGAAAACTCAAAAAGATTAATTTGACATATTTATATAAGATTACTAATATTTATTACAAATAAACGTCTTAATTGATTTTTTAAGTTTCAATCCTGCTCAGAATAAACATGTTTCGATCATGATTCGCGAAATGCGCCGCCTGATGTGAACAAATTTCCTAGTGAAACATGTTTCATTCGTGATCAGACTAAACAAGTTTCGCCCTAGTGTGAACACAGCATAAGCCAGACTAAACATGTTTCGCCCTAGTGTGAACACAGCATTAGACAGAATAAACATGTTTCGCCCTAGTGTGAACACAGCATGAGTCAGACTAAACATGTTTCGCCCTAGTGTGAACACAGCATAAGACAGCTGACTTAACATGATTCGCCATAGTGTGAACACAGCATAAGCCAGACTAAACATGTTTCGCCCTAGTGTGAACACAGCATTAGACAGAATAAACATGATTCGCCCTAGTGTGAACACAGCATAAGACAGACTAAACATGATTTGCCCTAGTGTGAACACAGCATAAGACTATCACTTAGGACAATTAATGGGCCTCCACATCGTTTAAAGGTGGGCCTTTTTAAGTAGGAAACTGTTTTTCCAGCCAGTGCTCTATGCCTTTTTCACATTTTTACAGTAAAAAAACATTTAAATATAAGGGCTGGGTTTAGACCGTGAATTTGTCAGTATAAACACCGTCTAAACGTCGTTTAAATAACAATATGTATATTTTCTATTTCAACCAATTTACTACCGTAAAATATTAAAATACTTTTTCATTCAAAAATTAAATTAATTAACCAGGGATTTTTAAATATGTTATTTTTAATATATCTCTTTTGTCTGCCCCTTTGTTTTTAGTGACCTCTCTAAGAACAGACTCTATAAGTTACCTGACTCTGTCTTCGCCGGGTTAAAAAAATTGAAATTTCTGTAAGTTGAATTTTGTATAATTATGCATCAGATCAATATTTTGGTTTGTGTATATAACTTTCAATCAGTGATGGATTAATTACTTTCCTTTATATTTTTTTCAAGTTGGCAGCCTTTTTCATATTTCTAGTAAATTAACCCAAGCGATGTAATAGTTTCTCTCCCAGAGTGAAACTTTGCTTTCTTTGATGTGGTGTAACTTTTTGGGGTCTGTAAAACTACTTCAAAGTGTAGTTTTTTTTATAGCACTGACAGGAAAATTAAAAAAAAAATGGAGTGTAGGATGTATTATTTTTTCATGTTTGACCACGTTTTAACCCTATTTTGCCTGTGCTTTTTTTGAGTTCCCGAGCCTGGGGAGGGGGGGGGACCTCGTAACTTCACGAATATTAAGGCTATGACAATGAAACCTAGGGGTACATAGTACGTCCAAAACTATCTCCTTTGCGGTCCGCACAATGGAACGATGACGTCATATGACTTATGACGTCATATGACATATGACATATGTCATATGTCATATGTCATATGACATATGGCCGCCGTCTTGGATTTCTGAAATTTTTCAAAACCTCTTAAAAACCGTCCAGATTGACTCAAAATTTATCAAAACCAATAAATAAACGCTAAATGACGTAAAAATGTAAAAGTTATACCAATAAACATTGTTTTTCTTCATTCAAAGGTAAAAATATGCAAATTACAAAAAACATGGCTGTCAAAATCTTGTTGCTATGGAAACATCATGTCACGTGATCAATAAAATGTCATATCAAATTGTTGCCAGATAAATGTTAGGAAAAGTCACAAAGTTTGATGGCGTTTGAATACATATTAAGGAAGTTATGAATGTTGAAAATTAGTGCGGGCACTTTGTGCCCCCCCCCCGCCCCCAGGCAAAATAGGGTTAAAGGTATGTAAGCAATATCAAACACGAGAACTTTGTTGCCACCTTATGTGTTTGCAGTTAATACCCAGTGGGTTGTGAAACAAAAAGACAAGTTTGTGAAACAGAAATACTTTATATCGATTTAACCTTTAAACTCCCAAGAATGCCAAAAATCAAAATTAATGAAAAATCACCAATTTTATGTTGTAAAATATTGAGAAAACAAATGGCATCAAGCAAAAGTTAAAACAAATGGTACCATGCAAAAGTACTGCTAAAGAGGTTTCATTTGAATGGTCACACCATGGGATTTCATCCACAGACTCAAAAGTTAGAACAAATGGTACCATGCAAAAGTACTGCTGAAGAGGTTTCATTTGAATGGTCACACCATGGGATTTCATCCACAGACTCAAAAGTTAGAACAAATGGTACCATGTAAAAGGACTGCTGAAGAGGTTTCATTTGAATGGTCACATCATAGGAGGATTTCGTCAACAGACTCAAAAGTTAGAACAAATGGTACCATGCAAAAGTACTGCTGAAGAGGTTTCATTTGAATGGTCACGGCATAGGATTTCGTCGACATACTCAAAAGTTAGAACTAATTAAATTGCCTGTCTTCATAATTCACTCTGAGAGGGAAGGGTTAAATGTGTAGTATAGTGGTAGGCAAAATATTTTAAAGATCGTAATTGAATTATATACTTCTCTGCAACCACCCTTCGGGTTAACAGTTAAGCAACGCTAACTAGAAGTATGTAAATGACGATTTCTATCTACCACTAATTATTTTATTCTTAGTGACCTCTCGAGTAACCAAATCTATGGGTTACCTCAATCCGTCTTCAAGGAATTAATAAGCCTAACAGATATGTAAGTTTGAATTTGATGTCTATCAGCGTGTTTATTATGACTGTCTTTGACCTAATAATTAGACTACAGTTAGAAGCAGCAGAAGCCAGATAACATGCTTATAAAATCAAGGAAATTGTATCCATCGCTGTTTTATCCTCTGTTGCCAGTCATATTTACTAATTATTCCACATCTTTCGTTTTCATTGTTATTTCTTGAAAACTAGTTGCCCGAATTTGACACTTTGAAAGAATTCTAACGTTTTATAAACAAGACCTCTTAAACTTTTGTGAATTATTAGTTAAAAACATTTAGGGATGCACTCATAACTTGTAGTTCTATTTTATTGCAGCGACCTCTCATTTAATAGAATCTCTGAGTTACCTGAATTCATCTTCAAGGATTTAATCAACCTAAAAAATCTGTAAGTTTAAAATTGATATCTGTCAGTCCAATTTGCATTATATTAACTGTTTATTAATCCTCATAATGATTGTTTTACCCACACGTATTTTATAGTTTTATATATAATCATGACTCCGCGAAACCCACTTGTCAGAGCATGAAGCGTCATCAAAAGTGCTCCATTCTGTGCGCTCCTAAACAAGTCAGCTAATCTCTAGATTTCTCCAGGTGTTTACAAGTGATTGCCCGAATTTCATCTCTTAGTAATACATTTTGTTTCTAGATTGTTACAATTGTACGACTTATCATGATATAAAGTATCTACTAAGTTTATGTAATATTTACTAAATAAATGTAGCTAAAAAACCAGAAGTCTTCTACATAAGCCTTGTGTGATATAGGGCAACTAAATAAAAAAAATTAAAGAATAAATAAATAAGTCGGCCGTATTTTCTCGAATACGCGGCCACCCTCGTTTAAGGATTCTTTCTCGAATAAGAGCTTCCAGGTGTCATGAAAACTGAAATGCTCATCAACTCGAAAGAGCGAACTAAGACGGCCGCCATTATCATCACTGCAGTGACGCGTGATTGGACGAATGAAGTCACGTGATCCTTGTCGATCCAACACCGCCTGCACAAACCTCTTCAACAATGAAAATAAGTTAAAGATAGTGCATTAAATCGCATAAAATATAAGTTAAAATAGTGCATGGTGCATAAAATAAGAGAAGGTTGAATCTTTCTACGATTACTGTCAAGGACAATCAATTGTCTACGGAACTCAAGTCAGTTTATTGATATCGAAAAAGCCGGCAAAAAAACTTCATTAAAAAAATTGCGTCCCAGCGGTTATTCGAGGAAATAACTACAGAAGTTAATCTATTTATGTGTCATAAACCATGCACGAATTAACGTCATCTATATATGACATAAGATATGACATCTTATGTCATAAATGAAGTATTAATTGTAATCATTATATTCACACAATTTATAATTGGGTTTTTCTCAAGGTATCTGAACAGCAACAAGATCAATGTACTGTATTCTGCTACCTTTGACGGACTCCGCAATCTGGAAAAGCTGTAAGTGTAATCTTATATACAAAGTATGATATTTTGGCGGCTTTAACCTATTCAGACCAGCCGGAGAGGGGCGGATTCTGTCCCATTACGGAGAGGTTCTCTCCGTAAATTAGTGTCAAAAACGCTCTAAGTCAAGAAATATCAAGGGATGCGATGTCATCGTATGACGTGAGAATCCTCGGTAGGAAAAAAGATGGCGACTGGTACATTTACCCATAATTCTTAGCGCACAAAAACCTTAACAACGTTTATAAAAATGTAAAGAAAAGTTATAAAATTTTCAAACCTGGTCTACACATTGTCCGTAGTACTGGAACAAATATTGTAAAAATTTGGCTTTATTTGTGCCTTATGTGCTGTGTTAGGTCCGCAAGGTATTGTGGTAAAATGAACAGCCGCCATCTTTTTTCCTACGGTGGATTACGTCATCATTCCGGATGGCCGCCATCTTGGATTTCCATCATGTTAGAAAAAGCGTCAAAATTAATCAAAATTAAAAGAAAAATGCTAAATTGATCTTTACTTGTAACAAGAAAGTAAAATATTTCCATTTAAACGTCAATCTAAGCAGAAATTCAAAATTGAGTTAAACATGCTCGTCAAAATATGGATACCATGGAAAATCTGTCACATGAATATGTTTTCAGATACATCTGAAAAAAAGTCGAACGTTTGGATGGTATTGGCTAATTGCAGTTTCTATTAAGTGTTTTTAACGTTCAAAGTCAGCGAGGGTATCTTTCTGGAACCACAGGCACATATGGGGCATTTGACCTCCATTGTTAGCCCAACATAGGGACACAGTAGGATTTGTGATTAATGATTCCTGATTTGGAAGGAACCTCTCTTGCCAACTTTTATATGTGTCCTTGGCGAGAAAAAATATTAGTAAACGAGTAAGAGCCCTATGGATTAAGAGATGAAGAACTCAAGAAAGCAATAAATAATCTGATATGTACAGAAGGAAACGGAGTTTAAGAATTGTAGTATTAATTACAAAAACATATTACAAATTAAGACATATTGCTTAAACGTAATATGTCTTTGTGCATGTGTTCAGTTTAATCACGTAAAAATCTATCCACCCTTCGAGCTAATGGCTAAGCTACACACCTAGAAGCACCAGTATTACGATGCAGCGAAATACTTTTTCTGTCACTCATCTTAAGTGACAATATAGGGATAATATTCAAGCTAATATGACGACTAATAAGTTGTATTTTATTGCTCTGCAGTGAACTATCTCACAACCAAATTTCTGAGTTACCGTTCAACATCTTCAGGGGATTAAAAAGCTTAAAATATCTGTAAGTTTGAATTTGATGTTTGCCAATATATCAATCTTCTTTCTACTTACTGTTGTCTTACTCATACTTTTGAGTTCGTTATAATCATGACTCATACGTCTACTAAAGCATGAAGCATCAATATAACGTGCTGAAATCAGTGCGCTTCTGCTGAAAAGGTAAGGTAAAGTCTTCACGAGTCTAGCGCATTACAACTATCGGAGCTTTACCTGGTTTCCAGAGCATGAAGCGACTAAGAGTGTAACTACTCCCCACTTGGACGAGATGTAAGTCCATCGCAAAGTTACCCCTCAGCATTATGTCGTCGGTACCCATTTATACACCAGGTTCCGTATTCAGAAAAGCATCCTAAGTCCAAAGAGTCTCCTGATATAACTTTGGAGATAACTGGTATTCACGAAGACCTCCTATTTTAAGACATGTCTTATTTTTTTTCTCCTAAACTTAGGACCTTCTGAATTTTTAGGACATGTCTTAACTGGTATTCACGAAGACCTCCTAACTTAAGATATGTCTTAATTTTTCTCCTAAACCTAGGAGGTCAAAATTGACCTCCTAACTTATAATTATTACTCGTGCCGGTACGGCAACGAGTTAAGGATTGCCCTGCGTTTTTCTTCTTGTTTTCCTCCGTGTTTTCATATCTACTTCTGTGTATTGCGTTAGATCTGGGTACGTGAATACGCACGCATGCACTGCGAGAAATTTTGAGCCCACGGTACTTGGGATTTGGTGTAAACGGCATCGTTTTGCAAGCAAAAGTGAAACAAACAAATTTGGGCTTTATTGTTTGTTGTTGTTTACTCGTGACGGATACGGCAACGAGGTAAAGTTTTCCCTCCGTTTTTCTTTTTATTCTTTTTGTTTTCGTCTCTTATTTGTGCATCGCATTAGATCTGAGTACAAGAATACGCACGCATGCAAGCAGAAGCGAAACTAATTTTGGTTTTATTTGCCAGTTGTTGTGTTACGTAAGTGTTCCCCGCGAGTAACGTACATTACCGGTACGAGTATAGGCTACGGGTAGCCTCTTGTTAAAACATGTCTTGACGGGGGCTAAATTCGATTGTTGACGAGTTTTACGTCGATTTTCAGCGTGATTATTGTGTATCACAATAGTTACCGATTAGATAAACATTTTAAAGCATTATTGTACTTTCCTAAGAAAAATTAAATATTTTCTAATAATGTCAAACAACACGGTTAGTTACATATCGGTCTACGTGTCAGTAACGGGTTCCACATTTCTTTCTCATTGCAGAGTTGTATTTCCGTTTTTCGTGAAAATAAGCCCTTGTACAAGATTAAGAAATATTGAAGTAGACCCTATTAAAATAATGATGGGTTTGTTTGTTGCTTTCGCTACTGACCATGAACGAAGATATTATCAGTTTTGTTATCTTAAATTCGAGATAAAAAAGGTTATTGTATTGTTATTGTAACAGTTATTGTAACAACAATTTACACAATACAAAGTATTTATTCATGTAATTTTCATAACTTATTATCCATAAGAGCTCGCCATATAAACTATCTCTGATTGGTTTACTTTTACTAATCGATAACTGCCCGCGACCATTAAACTTAGGAGACTGCTAAGTTACGCTTACCTTAGAATGGTCATAAGATATCGTTCGTGAATAGCACTTAGGAAGCTCCTAAATTTTCTCTTAAGTTATATCTTAAGATATATCTTAGGTAGGATTTCGTGAATACGGCGCCAGGGTAGAGAGAGAGACAACGCGGAGCAAAGTTTCCTGTATAAGGAAACAAACACGAACCACCTGACCTTCAGGTCGAACGTTCGACGCGCTAACCACTAGAGCCCTGCGCCTCCGCTTCTACCGAAGCAAGTCAGCAAATCTCTTACCACGGTTGCCTTCCTTTTTCCAACTCGACCTGTGTGACTAGTCGCGGCGACTGAGTTCCATGCAGCTGTATACACGAAGAGACTGGTTGCAGCGACTGATTTGGATTATTTCTTCATTTGTTTTTCTTTTATTTCGTCGCAGCGACTGGTCCATCTGACGGGCAGTACACACGAGGCCACTTGTTGCAGGGACAGTTTGATTTGGCCTTTGCTTGGTTATTCTTTATAAATAAATGCAGTAATTTTAAGAAAAGACTTCTTTTTATATTTATATTTTCTTGTAACTTTTACTTATACCTATTTTTGGTTTTCTATTTGTATATTGTGGCTGCATGGAAAATCCTGTCATTTCATCAGTGATGTATCATTATTTATCATACTTAACTTAATACAGTTTAAAATTTTTTTGTTTTTACCCAGGTATCTGAACAATAACAAGATCAGCCAGCTCCATCCTGCCATCTTTAACAGTCTTTATAACCTGGAATATTTGTAAGTAAAATAGTATTATATAAGAAGTACGATATTTTTGTCTGGCTGAACTGTCATGTGCCGGTTTTTTTTTTGTCGTTTTTTTTTTTGTTATGTGAACACACAAAGCCTTGGGAATGAAAGAATCTTTCCCTATAGGTGCGTGTTCTAGGGGCATGCGAATATTAGTGTTGTTCAATAAAAAAGGAAAATTAAAGAGTGATCACCAGTTTTACGGAACAGAATTACATTAATTTAGCAAGGTGATTTTGTGAATACTTTAAATCCTGGTGTATATCGTAGCTAAAATAAATAAACAAACAAACAAAAGAAAATAGAAATAGTAAAACTTGGCCGGTGTCCGTTTCTCAAAAGTCCCGAAATCTCTCTTGGCTCGAAAAGCTATATTATGTGCAGAACATTTACCAAGTCAACAAAGACTCAATTTTTGTTGATTTTGAGAGCAAGGTTGGTTTGCGGTCAAAAACTATACCACTATCGTCATTCGATAGAAGCTGAATTTAAAAAAGCCGCTCTTGGGCCAGAAATGTCTTCGGGTATTTTGAGAAACGCACGCTAGAAAATTAAACACCCGTAAAGCAAGGGGCACGGATGGCCAGTGATGGATTAAACCCCGAGATAAAATTCCTAGAAATACATTGTGGCTTCTTTGTTACCCGTAACATGCTAAATTAACGTCTCATTTTTCAACTTTGCATCTCATAATTTAAAAAGATAAGACAAGAATCATCCATCCTTTAATTATTAATATTTTCTTTGTAGGAATCTACAGGGAAACTTGCTCAAATCGCTGCCTGTAGACGTATTTAAACTTCTCCGACGCTTAAAAAGCTTGTAAGTGGTTGCTTGTGATGTTTTTGTGTTCGATAGTGGGTTCTCAAACTCATTAATAATTCATAAATTGACCAGCCAATAAATGACGTCCATTTGGGTCAGGTGGATGAGTCTTGATACCCAATGAAACACCAGATCAAGATCTTAAGGGTTTTGATTTCAGTTCAAAACCGTGTTTGATCTCAAATCAAAACTTGCATATTAATGAGTTTTGCAACAATACATGTTATTCCACTCAATTATATAATTACATTTGGAACCTTGCATTCCTTTCTTGGTCTTCAAATGTAAGCCCTCTCGTGTGCAGTCTTTCGATTCCGCGTCCAATGCTCGGTGAAACAGAGTAAGTGTTATAACTGGAACTTCAACATGACATCGACATTTTAATTTAAAAACAAAATGGCCCATTTTTCTCACCTTCGGTCGCCATTATCAAGAGGATTTAATGCTTCAGCACCTTTTTTCTCTTCTGGAAAGCGTCGGATATCGCATATTATACCACAAACAGTCTTCGGTGGATATATCTCTCCCGACTTTTTGGCCACGTCCATGACAAATTTGCTAAGCCAATAATTCAAACTCAATGCGTCCGTTTATTCAATACGAGATGGCCCGATCAAACCCTCGCACTCGTTGTTGATCTATTACTTCCAAAATATTTTAACACCTTGATTCTTTTCAAAACGGTGTTACACTAGGGCAACTGTGCCAAAAACGGAGGGTGCCAAAATTAACGCGACGCTCAAAACGACGTAAATAACACTTACCTTAAGTCCTGAATTTTATGGGTGAAATTGTGTGACATGTGACAGCACAACGCTCAATGATGAACGAATACAGTCTGAAATATGTCTTCCTTAAAACATTGTTAGATTGTTTTTATTTGTATATATATAAAAACAACTTTTGTTGGCCAAATTTAATGGCGGCCGTGCAAGGTTACTAAATAAACTGTTCTTCCGAAAGATGCACAAAAATGAAATATCTGCATAATTTGATCGAAATGGCACTTAAATACTAAACATATTTCCCTATGGAGTGTTTTCACATGACGTCACGGCGGCCATGATGGTGTCCCAAAACAATAAAACGGCGGCCATATTGGTGTCCCAAGCTAATCCTGTGGGGATTGAGCTCTTTTCTAATGCAAACACTTTGTTTTGTTCAAACAAATTAGCATAGCTGCAGACCACGTGAGTGAAAACACTCTATACTCATTGCTACATGTCGGAATGCATTTTTTTAAAAAAATGTGGTCATTCATCCAATGCATTTTGTTTTATATTCGACGAAGAATCCAATGGTAAGAAAGGAAGATGTTTTAACTGGAGTAAGCTGGTGTGTTGGAATCATTAAGAGATCTTCAAATTGACGACAATGCGTGATTTGCCTGTCAGATACTCCTTAGCAACAATGTAACTTTTGAACTGCTGCGCATGCTCCATATCTCGACCCAGCTGATTTCTCGCCTCATTCCCCTCGAAGGCTCACTTGCTACCTTCTCTGCTCTGTGCAACTGTCTTTCAATCTCGTAGAACAAAGTTTTAATGGAGCGTTGTATTGTATAACACCCCTTACCGTGTTTTCACACATGTACACCATATTATTTATATCGTTTTGTAAACACTATAACGTTATGTTTCATCATTTCATTCTCATTTTAGAAAGTTAGACAGCTTCTCCTTGTGCTGTTACGCCACTCGGGTTCTTGAAAACGTAAACTGTGAATACCCATTGTCAGCGCGAGACTCGTTTTCAAGCTGCAATCGAATGATCGAGGCTTTAGGCCCAAGACAGATGATTTGGCTGCTCGGTATTCTTGCAGTACTTGGTAACCTGGCCGTGATTGCGTGGCGTTTAATCAGGCGTGATGATCATCCGGTTCAAACATGTCTCCTGACAAATCTCGCGGTGTCTGACTTCCTTATGGGAGTATATCTTATGATCATCGCCATTCAAGACCAAATATGGGCAGGTACAGTTTTCCTTGAACTGAAAACTTTAATTAACTTCAACCGTAATCAACATGGATTCTTTAAGTTAACAATTGGCAGTTCTTCAGAAGAAACTTGGTTAATTTTATCTGAAATAATTTTTATTTAACCAGGATGAATTATCTCCAAACACTGTAATTAAGGAGATGTTTACGGGGAAAAGCGAATACCACGACGAGGAGACCGCCCGCCACTAATTTGTTTAATTATTAAAACAGGCAAACTTGCTGCTCATTCACAATTGAACAAAATTCTCCTTTTACAAAAACGAGCCCCCCGCTTAATGCATTTCTCAAATAGTCGAGCACATGCTATTCCTTTATTCATTTCCTCTAATATTCTGCCATTGAATATGCTCAACTTTAAATTGATTTCTGTACTAATGCATGATGTTGCAAACCATTCTGTTCCATCTAATATTTCTGACCTTTTTATCCGCTCAGACCAGATTCACACTCACGACACCAGATTCTCAGCCGCTGGCAACTTTTATGTAAAAAAAATCTAGAATTAACCAACAATTACACTCCTTTTCTAGAACTGGAACTAGAATTTGGAATAATATACCTATAAATTTACGTAACCAAAGCAAAACATGCTTTAAGTCCAAATTAAACAGATTACTATTGGAGGTCTTGGAGAGTGAGGATATCTATGTTGATGTCGAATTTCTGCATTTTATTACCCATTCTCCTTAATTTATTTATTTCTATTATTAATTTATTTATTTGTTGTGGTAACTAATCATAAATTATCCATTCCTTATTTTCTTATCTATTGTTATCAGTCATTAATTTTATAGCGAGCTTCTGTAACTGTTTAGTACGCAGCAACCCACCACGATTAACTCTAGTTATTTGCGGGTTGCTATTATATTTTGTTTTGTTATTTGAAAAATAAATCGTTGTGGCTGTTGTTGAAGCGTGTAATGACTGAAAATGAAACCCTCTATTTCAGGTGCTTACTTCAGCTATGATCTAACATGGCGGTCAGGGACGCTTTGTAAACTGGCTGGTGCTTTGTCGGTGCTATCGAGCGAAGTCTCGGTACTAATGCTGGGTGTTATCACCGCTGACCGATTGATCAGTATTGTCTTCACATTCCACTGTCGCCGATTAACGTTGAGAGGAACTTATGTCATTTGCGCGGTAGTTTGGGTCTGTGGAATCATCATTGCGGTTGTACCAACAAATGATGTCCCGTACTTCTACAATGAGGATAGACGATATGGATTTTATGGTATATTTACTTTTACCAGCTTCTCGTTTTATACCTTAGATCGAGTTAGTATTGGTCACTCTCCCCAAAACATCTGTTTTATTCCAAAAGTGTTCAAGTTTTAATCCATATTTTGAAGTGAAGTAGCCTATATCGGTATACTATCGATCGCACCATTCTCGTAGGGTAGAGGGTAAGCTAGGGTAGGTTCGGTTTTTGCACCCGACAAGCTGACCTGATTCGGTTCGCTCACGACCGCTTTTTTCTAGTTGCATGGAAATAATTTGTTCAACCGTATTCAGTGCTCAGCTTCCATTTAAAAAGGTTCTTTATCATAATTTATCAGAAGCAACTCTCATAGGCCCACCCGAAAGTTCTTAAATGAGATGAGAACTTATGTCCTCTACGATACAGTTGTGATGTTTACAAACTGGAGCGCATGTTTTTTTTTTTCTTGACAAATGACAATATTGTTACATTTTTCTTTTTCAAGGTCGATCGTCGGTTTGTCTTCCCCTTCAGCTGTCCCCAGAAAGGCTGGCAGGCTGGGAGTATTCAGTTGCCATATTCATCGCTTTGAATCTCGCAGCTTTCCTTTTCATCATGGCAGCTTACATCGCCATTATTCTTAAAGTCTTTAGATCACAGAAGAGAATCAACGCTCATGGAGAATCACAAACGAATTCCACGAATCTCAAACGAGAGTCGGCCCTCGCGCGGAGAGTGTTCGCCATCATCTTAACCGACTTCAGTTGCTGGGTTCCTGTGATAATTTTGAGCATTCTTGCTCTTGTCGGAAAATTCCACGATCCTAAAGGAGTGGTTTACGTGTGGTTTGCAGTGTTTGTTTTGCCAGTTAATTCCTCTGTCAATCCCGTGCTCTACACCTTTTCAACGCCGAAGGTAGAAATACACATTGATTACTAACCATGTACATGTAAAAAATGTAAATCATGCACGTATAACGAGAGTAAACATCCTGATTGGTTATTTATTCTTACTTCGCGGAAAATCTGCGAATTAACGCTCCAATACTGTTGCGTCTATAAAATGTTGGACAAATAGTGGACAACTGTTGGCCAACGTCGAAGAGTTTAACAGAATCTCTACCACTTATGTATCCTCGTCTCGGATAACAGAATTGACCGGTTGGGCGAGGTTGACTCCAATGGTTTTTGTTCGGATTCTCCAACTTTATTCTCTCCATGACTGTGAATATATGCTCTATCCATGTGGTTTGATACCTCAGCGGATAGAGCATTGCACCGGTATCGCAAGGTCGTGGGTTCGAATCCAGTTCAAGCCTGAATTTTTTTTCAGGTTGCTTTTTCAACTGCTTAAGTTGAGAGCACATTGCGAGAATCACAAATTTCACTTTATTCTATCCACGTAAACCAATTAACACTCTCAAATCAGTCTTACCTGATAAATAACATATCGTATCTGTGGCTTTTCCATCTAAACATACCGATTTCATTTTTTGTTTGTTTTTGACTCGCAATATGAATATCATAATAGCGCACAATTTCCGTCCGCTGAGGACCAATCAACATTGCAAAGCTATTGCAGCAGCTTTTATTTACAATACACTAAAATCCTTCATTAATTTGTCAGGTGAGAAACGTTCTAAAAGGTTGGTTGAGTCGCATTTTTCATTATGTGAGGTGCAAAACAAGGTCTACGAGTCTTAACATATCCAGTAAAGATAACTTAGCTTTTGGTAAGTATTAAATCATTAACGGGCAATAACAATAGATTCTAAGTAATTTGAAGTAATTTGTAATGACAACCGTAAAATCCCCCCCCCCCCCCCGCCCCGGTACTCTGTATACTTTTGGGTGGAGTTGTGCCCATAACACCCAATAACAGATCATGTTTAGCTGATTTGCCACCCTATACTACTAGACTAGACATAGAAAATCCCTTCCTCATCTCAGACTTGCTACTTTTAGAACTGTATCACTATTAGTGTTTTTAAAAGAAAATCCTCTGTCAGCAATGTTGCTGCGATGATTTTATTTCTGTTTAGGGAAGGCTCCTTCTCTTTTTTCTTGAGGCACGCTTTGTATATTAATCGCCCATCAATGTTAATACAATTGTTACATTTGGTAGATAAACAGCTACAAGAGATCTTAGCAAGCTTTACTGAGCTTTTCAGAGCAGATTCCATCATTGTGTTTACTGATATAAATTAAAATTACAACCAGTGGCGCTTTTGAAAGTAAAACTTTACATCCTAGAATAATGAAAGCTCATCAGTTTTATGTATTGTTACTGTAAATGACACTCTTCCGAGTTACAATTTCTATTTTAGACTTAATTCTTTATGCCACTGATCAGTTGCCCGGCAAATAATGATACCCTATACTAGACCAAAAAGGAAGCCGGGCCGGGTGCTATAAGACAAGGGGAAAGGAAAGCCAGCTTTTAAAAAACTGACTAAAAAATAGCTGAGGCCAATATTGGGGGTTACAACAATGAAATTTCCATCCTTTGGGAATAAAGCAGTTTTCAAACAATCACAGCAGTCGTAAACAATCCAATGAACCAATCACAGCTCGAAGCAATTACATGTCGGCGGCGCCAAGTGCGGAAAAGGTGTGCGAGCAAGTCATGATTGGTTTTGGTTTTACTTCTGATTGGTCGTGAAAGTGGCGCGATATGTTTTAGCCAATCACAAAACGTAGCAATGCAAAACCAAACAATCGTGTAATTACTTTTGACACTCAACTGAAAACTGCTCTAAAACTGCAAACCACGAATTGATTCTTTAGGAATGAAATTTAAGGAGAAGTCATGGAGGACATGACTTATTCTAACTTATTCTTTTAATTGTTGATACTGGTTAGAAAACCGGGAACATCACTCACCAGCCAAACAATGCAGTCTGGAAGAAAATCTCAATCTCGATTTAGATTACACTTGGTTTTGTTTTTCAACGGGCACTTGCTTTACGATTTGATTAATTCGTTGGAATTTTGGCGTTTGCTGTGATTTTATCAGACGTCATTTTTGCCTTGATCTTGGAATTGCAACAGCCATTGGAAAACAGCTCTTGTTAAACAAATATTGCCGGCCGTTGCAGGTTCATGAATGATGATTTTAAGCCTAGTTTGGTAACTCTTGGTCAGTTTGTATCCATTCAGGTACTGACGAAGGAATCACTGAGCAGGATGATGGCAACACAATGACTATGACTGTATCTGTGACACCTACTCCGCAATAACAGCAAAATGGAACTACAGTCGAATCTCTCATTTTAGACCATCATGGGGGGATACTCAGCTATAACAGTGACGGAGAGTTGCGAATGAGGCCAAATTTTTAGACCCCAAAGAAGTCCTATTAGGTTAAAACCAGACCCAAAATAGTCCAACGGCCCAGAACTTAACTTCCAAAAAGTCCCTTTTATCTCAGCATAAAAAAGGTTACACTTTTTGCCGACCCCCCAAAAAGTCGTCACCAAAATCTTTTAGCCCAAAAACGTCACCACAAAAAAAGTCCGCAGATCGAGAATTTCAAAACCCAAAAAGGCCTTCGCACCTCCCCTGTCACTATTATACTTGTTGAGTTTCCCGCCCTGGGTATAGACCGTTGCAAAATGTCAGAAAGGGCGCTCTGATAAGAGAGGTGATTGCTCAAAGAGGGACCCTAAGATAATGATTTGAATCAAACAAAAAAAATATGGACAAGTGAATGCTTAGGAAAAGTGTTCGCACAGAGAGTACTGGCTGTACTACAAAGGTGACATGCGATTTTTCTCTCTGTTGTCATTTTACGAGCGATACTTACATCACACACACGCATCAATAAATCGAACGCGATAGAGGGAATATTAACTATTTCAGCTGATTATTTAGTTGTTTCGTTGCCTTAAAAAATCAACTAGGCCGCGCACGTAGCTCAGTCGAAACAACCAACAACAACAACAATTTAATGTACACCAAATTGAAGAAACGTTGTCGGGTGAAAAGCATAAACCATGAACGATGCGACCCAAAGCTTACTGGGAAGTTGGGTAAATTAATCTTCGTTTGTGACAGAGTACACATTATATTAACACACGATGCATAAATCATGCTCTAAAATGCCTCAAACAAGAAAACATCTTGATTATCAAGAAATGGAATATTACTATGCTTACCAATGCTTCCTACCCAGAATCCCATTCGGTCTCATCGTTCATGGTTTATGCTTTTCACGCGTCAACGTTTCTTCAATTGGGTGTATATTTAACTACGGAAGCCATTTCACAATTATGTGCTCTTCCAAGGAGCAGCGCAAAATTATACTAAAATTGTTATAAATCCTCAGCATTCTATATCCATGCAGTAAAATACCTAGTAAAATATACATGTACATTATTTGCTACCCAACAGTACTTGCTTGGTCACTGGGCTGGGCTGATTACAATGTTTTTCCAAAGAAGTAATGAAATAAACAATAATTACATGTTAGATAAAAAATGAACCAAATATAACGAATAAAAACAAATGATAAGTATTACTTTAACAGTGAAGAAAAATAATTTTCATTTTGTTTCCATAAATATAACTAATGCAAGGGCGTAAATAAATGATAATCCTTAGCAACCATTCGTAATCCATGCTGTGTCAATAAATAAACAAAAACAAATACCGACAAACTTGTAACAGCACCTAATTGATGGACATGGTTTAATTTATTGCACCGAACTCGTGAAGTACTCTTGAAAAGATCCAGTGATTTGTGGTATAATTACTAAAGAATACTTTTTATTTCAGAAAAATAAACTCGATGTCTTTACAACAAATCATATCTTCATAAATAAACGGTATTCCATAGCAACCATAATTCATACTACGTCAATGAATTTGCATGATCGACATCGGTATATTTAAACAACAGTTTGAGAGCAATCGATTGCAAATTTAATTTGCTTGTCCACAGCAGAAACGTATTATAATCGTACGAATTCTCAGTCTGCTGGAACTCAGCAATTACCCAGATAATTTAAAAGACCAGCAGTGAAGAAAAATACTTTTCATTTTGTTTCTTTGAATATACCTAATGCATGCCAATAGCGTAATAGCGGCAATCTCTGGAAAACAACAATTCTTGTTACGTCAATGAAATCCGTCAATGAAATTGTATGATCGTACTCGCTATACATGTAAAACAATAGTTTGAGAGCAGTTTGTCCAAAGCAGTACGATGAAGGCAAGAAAAGAACAACCATCCTTGCTCGAGTTGTGCGAATTTTACCAGAGACAAAAAGTGTCACAAGATGTGGCCAATTACAAGGAGGCGAATTCATCTGGGAGATCAGATTCCAGATTGTGCAGTCACAGCCTGAATTCTGTATCCAAATCAAATTCCAGGTTCGTCAAAATTCAAGTCCCCAACGAAGATAACGATGGTTGTGCATCAGACTCGAGCTTCGGAGTGATCGTTCTTCAGTCTTCTTCACCATTGGCAAAATACAAGTATGCCTTTCCAGCAATGGCCGAAGCTCAAGAAACCGCCACTGAAGTCAGGAGTGGCTGTCAAGCAGATTCAACAGGAATTCATAGCCATCCTACTGGCCATTCATCTATGCCCAACAGCGTTTTACGAAGCGAAAGTCACAATTTTTCAACGGCAGCGGAAAAGAACTACGACCGTCAGAGACGACCGAATTCAAAGAACTTCTACTCACATGATTTAGAAAGGGGAGGCAGAAAAAACGACGACTGCGATTACAACCAACCTATACTGGGCGCTTCACATAACAGACAAAACGAGGACCGGTTCTCGCGGTATCAGCCGCAGCCGCCAAGTTCATCGAAAGAACAGAGGAAAACAGTACATCATCGAGAGAGGATGATGACCAAGAGCAGGGGTCATGATCTATTACTGCCGACTCAGAAATCATCCTTGTTGTCTTCAGGTTTTAACCAGAATTCTGCCATGAGAAATCGTCGGTTTGGTCGACAATTTATTTGTCAAGACACGGTGGCAGCGGTCCGGCCAATCGATCTGCAGAGGAACACAGCACATCGTCGAGAGATAACGAACACCGAGGACACACTTCATGTAAAGCTGCTGCCAACTCAGCAACCATGCGTGATATGCAATCATCAGTCTGCCATTATAGATTTTGGACAAGAGACTTTTCAAGAACTCGTGGCAACGGAAATGTCAACAGGCACTGCAGAGAGAAAAACGGCACAACAGCGAGAGAAAATGAGCACCAAGAACACTGTTCATGACCAAATACCGCCAACTCAACAACAATCCGTGATGTCTCCTAACTCGAGAAAGCAATCGTGCAAGGGAGGTTGTCGGCTAAGTCGACAAGATATTTGCCAGAGAATGATGACAACGGATGGGTCACTCACTGCGCAGAGGAACACAGAAAACCAGCGAGAGATGGTGGTCACCAGGAATGTAGTTCATGACGAACTACCAACTCACCAACAATCCGTGATGTCTTCCTATTTGAACAAGCAGTCTGGTAGAAGACGCGATAGGTTTGGTCGACAAGATACTTGCCAGGGAATGGTGGCGACGGGTGGGTCACTCACTGCGCAGAGGAAGACAGAAAACCAGCGAGAGATGGTGGTCACCAGGAATATAGTTCATGACCAACTGCCAACTTACCAACAATCCGTGATGCCTTTGCATTCGAACCAGCTGTCTGGTAGAGGATGTGATCAGTTTGGTCGACAAGAGATTGGCCAGGAGAGGAGTCGGCGAGAAAAAAGACAAGGGGTGTGTGATTACAGCGATGGTGCTCGGGCTGAACGAACATTTGCACGTGTCTTCAAAAAACGATTTTAGTTTCTCCAAGTCATTGATTTTAACTCGTGAATACGCGAAGATTTTACTCGCTTGCTCGGCTGTAAATATTTAGCCCGCGATATGTAATGGTCACCTGCCTTATCCATGGGGATGGCATTGAAGGGGGGGGGGGGGGGGGGGGGGGGGTGGTACGCAGGGGGTTGGGGGTCGTGGAGCAAAACGCCTAGGAGAGGGGAGGGTTCGAAGGTGTGCAGAATCTTTTATTTAGAGCGTTTGGCATTCACGAGTTGGCTCATAGGAGCCTTTGATTTCTTTTCTTTTTTAATAGGGAAGGGAATTACGATTGGTTTAAGGGAAATGCCATTTATGGGACAATGACAGGGGAGTTTGTTGTTTTTGTCAAACATGTAGAGTGTTTGCACATGACGTCATAAAAATTAAAAAATCTAAATTATACATCCTACAAAGCTGTTTCTAACATGGTATGTGGATACCAGTGTTTGATCTTTCACAAAAAGTTTCGGGTTTTAACAAAGGTTTGGGGAATTTACAGGTACGATTTTTTTTGTCGGCCATTGCTTGTGCAGGATTTGTTTTTCGGGTAAAACCCCCTGTACAAATTTTTTTTGTAGACAAATATTGCTTTGTTTGTCATTTACTATTAAAAAGAACTATTTCACACAAAAAAAATGTTGTATTTCGAAGGCACCATTTTGATCATTATATTTAGAATGGTTCAAATCAAATGTCATACTGTTTGTTATTTACTGATTGTTTTCTTTTCACTATACACTTTTTATAAACAGCAATTTACAAATGTTGGCGTCACGAAGCTTTTATATTAAAATACAACACTTGAAATTCTATTTTTATCACAATCATACAGCAATCTTTATCAAAAGATGGGATTTTGAGGCTTGATTTAAAAAAATATGACTTCGCACTTTAAATACTGTGCACTGGCTGGCAATGAAAACCATACTTTGTGGTATTATTTTTTTTTTCTAAAACGTAGCAGTGTTGCTGTGTGTTTTTGGTAACAGTTAAAGTTTTAACCCTAACTAGCTATATACAAATGAACTATTTCATTGTGTTGTATACTTATTATTCAAGGGGACAAGACCCCTCCTCTATTAAATTTTACTGTGGGCACAAATAATTGTATAAAATATTACAAAGATACCAAATTCTACTTATCACAAATATTTCTATGTTAAAAGTTTAATATTGAAACTGTTTATGTTTATAAAAACATGTATTTATCACATTTATCATAATGGAGTATACAGTGTATGTTGCAGGCACGCTGATTGCAAATGAAAATCAGATCACTTTATGTGATGATATAAATGTTGTTTATGAAAAGGAAAAACAGTTATATTTGTCTCCTTTCAATAAAAATATAGTTTTTTATTTATTCCTTTTGTGCCTGGCAATATTGATAATAAACATGTTTTTCGGATTCAGTTCAGGTGAACTCAGCTCGTAAACAGATCATACCATTTTAGTTCAAGATGGCTGGATTCAGAGTGTTTCCACTCACGTGACCGGCGATCATATTGGAGTGCTAAAACAACAGGGAATGTAGGAATAAGAATAGAGCTGAAGTCCCATAGAATTCGTTTAGGACACAAAATGGCCACCATTTCATTGTTTTGAAACACCAATATAGCCGCCGTGACGTAATACATGATGTTTCATCAGGATATCCAAACACTGAGAAGTCGGTTGAAAAACGAGGCGCAGCCGAGTTTTTCTTAACCCACTTCGAGGCGTTTCGATACCTGATGAAACACTTTTTCGAGTGCTTGATATAGCTTGTCAACCTGATCGTTAAATGCGGAGAAAACGAAGGAGTAAAATCAAAAAAATCTATGATAATTTATAAGACGGTGTATCCAAACCTCCTTCACGGCAGTGATTTCCTTTGTATTTTTTTCATGAACTATTAATGAGGTTTAGAATGATTTTGTGTGATTTTAGATGATTAATAAAGATCGTTAAGATTATCCGTTGTAAACAAAACATTGACATTTTACTCATGCGCAGAGCGGCATGAGTTAAGGTTTGCTCCCCGTTTTTGTCGTGTCACGATTGTGCACTTCCGGTTCATAGCGTTACCATATACACTTCCGGTTTCTTGATTTCCTGCTACTCTCACTTCCGGTTCTAAACAATAACGTAAGCAAACCAGCGTTACTAAAGTGTCACGACACCGTCTCCTACAACCCTTGTCACATTGCTAATTGCTAATAATAGGCCATTTGCACGATGACGTCATTTGACTACAACTACCAGAATTCATTTCGTTTTTTCTTTCTTATTTAAATTTTGTAATCCCAGTGCGGTTTAAATAACAGTAGCCCTAATTTGCACTACAAAACAAAAAACTGAAGGATTCTGGTAGTTGTAGTCATATGACGTCATCGTGCAAATGGCCTAAACTCAGAAGAATCACTGGTTTCCTTGTGAAACGGCCTTCATTTATAAAACATTCAATAGTAACAACGTGGTTTGCAGGAACGATAACTGAATAAAAAGACTTTTTATCTTGTTTAAAATATACCATAAAACTTTCTTTCGCATGCGCATGAGTATAGGCTCCCTGAAGCCTCTTGTTACTCATGCGCAAAGCGCAATGAGTTCAAAAATGGCCTTCATTTTTCTTCTTTATAATTTTTTTTGTCATGATTTTGCATGCAAATTTATGCACGCACATTTTATTACTAACCGGGTCGTCAGGTCACATATAAATTCTACAAAAATGGCTGCGCGCTCGGCATGTGCTTGGTTTTCAAAACCATAGTTTTGTCTTAGCGGAGTAATAACGCACATTTAAAATATTCAAAATGGATAAAGAAAGCTTTAAAGAATACTCAGAAGCCGCTGTAGTCGAGAAAAGGGAGAGCTTTAAGCGACGAAATCTTGCTTCGCGGAACTTCATACGTTTTTATCAATGCAGGGCGATGTTTCTTTCAAAGAAGCGGAGTTTTAAAGAATTTACAAGCAGCCGAGCCAAGCTGAGGGACTTCAATTTTTCGATGGGAATTTATGTTGATATCAATTGGTGATTGACTTTCTTTGTGTTCTCGTTTGCTTTGGAGAAATGTTTATAAAACGTGCTCAAATTCAGTCGTTTAAATGATATCTGATATAGTTCTTACTTAATAATAATAATAGTAACAATCTTTATACGGGGAGCTCACTTCACTATTGTAGTGGTATTCTGCGAGGCCCTGTTAAATAAAAAATGGTTAATAACTAAGTTAAAAAGATTAAAAAATTACGCTAAGAATTATATGTAATACACAAAAAGCTATAAAAACACGCGTCGCCTTAATTACGGGTGTTTCTTGGTGTTGCGGAAGCCATTGTTGGTTAGCTTTTGTGTTGTGCGTATTGGGACCTAGTCGTACTACAGTCAAAAACAAAAATTAGCCCGTGCAAAAATCGAGGAAAAGAAAAGAAACCGCCCTGGTGCGACTCGCTTTTTGTGGAATGTTTTTGTTTTTCTGTCATTTTGCACGGGCTAATTTTTGTTTTTGACTGTAGTGTGACCAGGCCCTTGTTCAGTGACTTTTGAATCTTTTGTTTTAAGTCATTTGGTGATCACACCATCCGCAATACCAAGAAACTACCACTCTAACAGACGGTCGCATAATTCTGTTTTTGAGATTCGCTAAAAATGAAAAATAGCCCGATCGTTTACTGATTTCATTGCTTTTAAAAGTAGTCTTTTCAAATGTAACGGAAAAAAGTCACGGTTTGGGAAATAAAAGACGAGTGTGCATTTGATCGGGAATCAATAAACTAAATATTCAAAGCGAGTACAGTTGTGCACTCAGACGGTCGCGTAATACTGTTTCTGAGAATTGCTAAAATTGAAAAATAGCCCGGTCGTTTACTGATTTCATTGCTTTTAAAAGTAGTCTTTTCAAATGGAACAGAAGGTAGTCACGGTTTGAGAAACATTACACCAGCGTGGATTTGATCGGGAACATTCACAGCGAGTGCAAAAAAAAAAAACGCGTCGCAGAGTGTTCTTTAGTGTGTCACGCAAAATTCGTTGAGGGGGAAGGGGAGTGTGACCCATTTAAAATTAACCGTAAAACTTTCTTACGCAAACGCATGAGTATAGGCTACCAGTGTAGCCTCTTGTTTTAAAATAAGACAAAGTTTATCTTGTGGTTGTTTGAAAATAATGCAAACTGACAGCGCAGATTACACAACCGTCCAAAACCACCATATGGCCGATTTTAAACGCGTATCACGGCGATTTTGATTCCCAGTAAAAATCGCAAGTGAATTTCGTCGCTGTCTGCTACGGGCACACTCACGTGGTGATTTTTTTGGCAAATCCCACTCCATGTTCGTTTCCAGGTCTTTCTCTGCGTCCGTGCTTCCGTCCGAATGCACGAAGCTTTCATAAAAAAATCGCCAATCTGATTGGTTAAATTATTTGTCGATAGCCGCGACGGGCGTCTAAAATCGCTGCATCGGGTACACTAGGTGAATGACGGCGAATTTTAAATACCGGCAATTTTATACGGCGATCGAGACGATCGGCGAAAATCTGAGTCGCAGTACCAGGCACACGTGGGGATTTTCGCCAATCGCCGCGATCAGCGCACAAAATCACCTGGTTTCAAGGTGTCGCTGGCCTTAGTTGGGAAAAAAGAAAGAAAGCGAAACGAAAATAATTTACAAAAATTAACCACACAAATCACGAGACCGTTTGAATATAATTGAATTGCCTGTACATGTTTTTTTTTTTTGTAAGGAAGAACTCTACAAATAATGTAACTTTTTAATTTTCCGTCAGTAAAAGTCAAGACTAACTTGAAATTGATGTTAGTCAATTATTAAAAAGGAGTTGGAAAATGCGTTTTGTTGTTTTACAGAATTATTATATTACCTCCTAAGCGGGATAAATAACATATATGTCCCAACTAATCAACTTATAAAACACTAAAAGAGATTTTTATTATGCCTCTGTGAAGCCGTGTCAAGCTTTCTTTTCAGGAACACCACTGGATGTCTCATCCGTGGGCTCACGTTTTGGATCACTCCCATCACCCTGCAGGGGTTGTGTGGTCATTTTATCTTCATTATCAGTTCCTGTGCTTTCACAGTTCGAAGACTCGTCAGCTTTTCCATTGAGTACAGACGTATTTTCACCATTCATCTGAGTTGGTTTTTCTTTTTGAACGTTATTCATTTCTTCAAGTTTTTCTTCTTCTAGCTTTCGGGCAAGTTGTTTCTCGTAATCTTTAGCCAACTGCTTGCAAAATTTCTTGTGTGTTTGCCAATGGAGCTTTTGACACCGGACGCTACAATAACCAACCTGATAAAAAACAGTAAATACAGGTGCGTATTCACTGACTAGGAGATACGGTCTGTTAATTTTTAAACATGGCGACAGCTGAGGGCATATTCCCATTGGGACTATAGGAACACATGGAAAACACAGTAATCGTGTTGTTCTGGGAGTTATTGACTTCCTAATGAATGGAATAATGTTCTGTTAAGGCTGGTTTTCACTAGCGCATAAGCACAAGCATAAGCAGAAGCATAAGAGATCCAGAAGCAAATGAGAACTCCCACGACATAAGCATAAGCATAAGCACAACAAGAACGAACACGTTCCGTTCTTCTTGTGCTTATGCTATGTTTGTGTCACATTTATGTCAAGTGAGAACGGGGATGAAATAAGCACAAGCATAAGCACAAGGTGGTCAACCAAATCATCCGCCATCTTTGATTCAGATCTCACAGCCGAGGAAAGCTGGTATCGAGAATTTCGTTCATACTGCGCTTGCGTATGTCTTTATGCTTATGTTCTGGCGTTCTCACTTGCTTATGCTTATGCTTGTGCTTGTGCTTGTGCTTGAAAACAAGGAATGAAAGGGATAAACAGAACACGGTTAACTCGAGTTTCCTTATTCAACCAGAATAGTTCGCAGTATATGTAGCTCTATTTTAGTTTTTTAAAAGTTGACTATATGTATGGCGTTATTTTAGTCACCTTCAGTAAGAATTGTCTCATATTTTTAAAACTTACTAACAACCAGAATAGTTCCAAAAAATGCGAGTCAAGGGTTATGTTATGAAGTCCCGTATGCTCGAGACAAAATGAAATACAGTTTACTTTCAAGCTGATGTATTGCTTATACCAACCAATAAGAACTTAGATTAAAATGTTATCATTTTGAAGTTTCCAAAAGGACTCAACGAGAATATGAGCTGAGATGAATCAATTAGGAGACCTGAAGTCAGTGGGAGTCCGAGATCGAGAACGCGCAAAGTGATTGGTTTAGCCTCAAAAGTTGTACTCGTACTCTAACGATAACGTGTATTTATCTTCTTATAACTAAGACTGCAGACGTGTTGGACGGTTAATAAGGAAACTTATATCTCAAGCTGTAAAGTCAAATGAAGCAAAAATGTAATTTCTCAATTTGTAAAGCAGTGAGGAAACATTGATAGTGTGCATTCCAACTTGATTTACCAAAAACAAAAACAAAAGTGAGCCCAAGTAATAGAAGTCATGGATACTTTACAAGTTTCGGTATTACCTCATTCTTTCATTCAATGAAGCTTGCCTGCCGTCAAATCCAACTGGGGCAAGCAACGGCTATCTTATCATGCCATTAAAGACTGGAACTCTCAAGCTTTATATGTAAGAAACAGTACTACTAGCGCTTCTTTTAAAACTAACTTTTACAACAACTGTTTTGCCCCGTGTAACACGTTCGGCCTCGACCTTAAATTTATATTTATTAATTTATTAATTTATGTGTTTAGTTAATTGATTATATTTTGTAGGACCTCTTTGAAAATCATGTTATGAAAAGGTATCCTATTAAAATATTAGTTAAAAATAATAATAAAAGCTCAACATGATAAAGCCACTTACCATTTTACATGCGGAGCATTTCTTTACATTACGTTTTTCAGTACACACTCCACAGCAATCGCTAAAGTCCGCGCTGGATAGTCAAACGTAAGAAATCAGGATTTAACTTTGCTAGTTTAACTGAATAGGGTGATTAGGGAGGCAAGCATTTATATATTGACTTACCAGCGAAGCCCGTTTATGCTCTGAGTGAGCACAGCGAGAGCTGTTGGATCACGCCCCTAAAAACATACAAACAATTTAACAAATAGATTCCACTTGGCCGTGTGTCTGTTCAGTTATAGATCACAGATGACGTCAAAATGTGGTAAGAACAAAAAAGTGGCACACGAGCCGCAGGCGAGTGTGTCACTGATGTTCTTACCACATTTTGACGTCTTCTGTGATCTATAACTGAACAGACACACGGCCAAATGGAATCTATTTGTTTTATACAATGAACAGAAAAGTAATAAGAGTAAAATTACGAACTTGCCTCGTAGCGCTTGACTGTTCGAACCAGTTTAGTTATTTTTCAAGTCGCCAAGAACACTTTTCGTGTTGGTTTCTTCTTTTTCTTGCTCGTAAACAGCTCCCGCTAAACAGTTTGCGAGGCTTTCACTTGCTCAATCCAGAATAATCTCGCAAACATTTTCAAAACTGCGCGCCATGTTGGACAAAACAAAGCAAACAATTTTTCTATGACGTCAGCCGTGCGTCTGTACTCTGATAGATCATAGGCAACGACCAATCACAGAGCTCGTAGTATTCACTTCATTGTATAAAAATAAATAGATGCCACAATCTACAAAAAAGTCTTCTGTGCGGCCATTCATTAGGTTACAAGGAAACGCTTCAAGCCAATAACTAAGCGTTTCGTAACGAAGAAAATAACGGCTAGTTAGAAGACTAAACAATCATTTACTGTCGAGAATCAGTTTGACGGTCATTATACATGTACTCTCATCCATCATTTTCGCATGTGTGGGAAATGCGGATCTTTATTTTCATGTCCGTTTGTCTTTCAGAAAGGAGAACAGGGAACAACGTGAAGCGGGTAATACATGTTTCAATGACGATCGTTTAATGTTTGTAAGTCAACGTAAAATTATGTTGAAACATGCTGTGGCGTTCCTATTGCCGGATTACTGATGCAATGATAGATGAATTGTTTCGAAATTGTTGATGTTTACTTTTGCTGGCTCTATAAATTTCGTTTAACAATTACTGATGTTCAACATAAGAAAAATGTAATTTTTACGCAGTTCCAGACAGCAATCAAGCCCATGACCTTCGGGAAGCCGGTCGGATACTCCAACCAACTGAGCTGCTGGAAGACTCATGGCGAGTTGGGTCATTTCCTAGGTTCATATGTGACACAACACTTTCACAAATGAACCTTGTGTTACTGGGTTACAGAAGCCTACCTTTTCTACTGGTGCTATGGTCTGAACCAGCTGTTTAAAAATGGTGTAGTCGGGGTAATCAAAACACTTTATTGCCTGCCGAATAAGATCTTCCACATTTAGGAAAAATCCATCGGAGGGACGGCCTTTTGTTAGACTACAGGAGAAAAACAAGAACACTTGATCAAACGTATGTTCCAAGAGCGACCGAAATTTATCAAAATTCAACAAAAAATTCTAAATTTTGATTTTAAAAATACTGGAAAACAACAGTATTATAGAAACATTCTGCTGGAGAGCTTTCATTTGAATGGTCACACTTTAGGATTTCATCCACAGACTCAAAAGTTAGAACCACCTTGTACAGCATAATAAACAGCACCACAGGAAAGCACTGCTCAATAGCTTTCATTTGAATGGTCACACTTTAGGATTTCATCCACAGACTCAAGAGTTAGAACCACCTTGTACAGCACAATAAACAGTACCACAGGGACGTACTGTTCAATAGCTTTCATTTGAATGGTCACACTTTAGGATTTCAACCACAGATTCAAACATTACCAACCACCTTGTACAGCATAATAAACAGTACCACAGGAAAGTACTGCTCAATTGCTTTCATTTGAATGGTCACACTTTAGGATTTCATCCACAGACTCAAAAGTTAGAACCACCTTGTACAGCATAATAAACAGCACCACAGGAAAGCACTGCTCAATAGCTTTCATTTGAATGGTCACACTTTAGGATTTCATCCACAGACTCAAGAGTTAGAACCACCTTGTACAGCACAATAAACAGTACCACAGGGACGTACTGTTCAATAGCTTTCATTTGAATGGTCACACTTTAGGATTTCAACCACAGATTCAAACATTACCAACCACCTTGTACAGCATAATAAACAGTACCACAGGAAAGTACTGCTCAATTGCTTTCATTTGAATGGTCACACTTTAGGATTTCATCCACAGACTCAAACGTTAGAACCACCTTGTACAGCACAATAAACAGTACCACAGGGACGTACTGTTCAATAGCTTTCATTTGAATGGCCACACTTTAGGATTTCAACCACAGATTCAAACGTTACCAACCACCTTGTACAGCATAATAAACAGTACCACAGGAAAGTACTGCTCAATAGCTTTCATTTGAATGGTCACACTTTGGGATTTCTATTCTCTTTATAATAATTTATGATGAAATCTTAGAAAAACAATTACTAACTATTTCACGAAGCCTTCAATTCCGTCTTTTCCGTCCAGCCCCTCGTGCCAGCGTGCACACGTTTTTAACATGAAAGCTAGGTAGTGCATCTTCATCGCCAGTACTTCATTCATCTGCGATGACTTCACATTTGACTCTGCTAACAGCTCCATTACTTTTACCAAACTTTTGGAGTTTTCTACCAGCTCTAGGTTGTCCTGTAGATACATCGCTATCTGCGATCAAGAAAAAAACAAAATCTAAGGTAGACCTGGTTTACAAGCATGTTATAGAGCTCTAAATGCACTTATACTGATGTAAGTATGCCAGTAGTACACAACTTTAGCAGTAAAAAAAAAAAGGCGCGCACCCGAGCCAGAAGGCTCATAACGGCCGGAGCTTAGAACCCGGTTTAGGAGCTTAGAACCCGGTTTCTATAGCATGAAGCGACTAGGAATATTGCTGCTCCCCCCTGGATGGGATGCTAGTCCATCGCAGGGTTACACCCAGCATTTTGTCGCCGGTACCCATTTATACACCTAGGTGGAGAGAGACAGTGTGGAGTAAAGTTTCTTGTCTAAGGAAACAACACGACGACAGAGACCAGGCTTCGAACCACCGACCTTCAGGTTGAAAGTCCGACGCGCTAACCACTACACCACCGTGCCGCCCACAACTTTAGCAGTAGTAATTAATTAATTGTTTTTTTGGGGGGCCTCTGTGATATGCCTTCTAAAAAAAAGTTAAGTATTGACCAGGTTGACCAGGGCATTCGGTCGTTGGTGTGCTGTATTCTGCTGTTACCAAATGTGTAAAAGAGCCATCCTGATAATTAAAATGGGCCATAATAATAACCTTTATTGAACTAACTTGCTTTCATGGGTCAGTATGAAAAGACTAGTCTCGTTCTTTTTTCCCAGTTTATGACTCAGTCAACAAATTTATGGACTTCACCCACAATTTATATAATAATAATAATAATAATAATAATAATAATAATATCATTTATAGTGCGCAAATTCCATAAAATGTTCAAATGCGCATAACAAGATTAAAAACAGAAAAGGCTAAAAAGCTAAAATTCCAATTAGGAGTAAACTTACAATGATCCCAAGAAATTTACCTTAACAGGGCTTAGTTTTTGTGTCACAGCATACTTATGTAGCACAGGAACCAAAGCAGCTGAAAGCTTGGGCTCTTTCTCCAAACCTGCCAGTAAGTTAAAGTTTCATTAGTTTATACAGTTGAATCTCCGCTAAGGGACACCTCCTGCAGGTGGACACCTCCCATAAGTGGACACTTAGACGTGGTCACAACCACATACACTGTACAAATAATGCATTTTTAACCTCCCATAAGCTGACACCTCTCTTAAGCGGACACTTTTTCTGGTCCCAATTGTCTTCGTTTATGGGAGGTTTGACTGTTATCAAAGATATAATTTATATAGTATATTTACATTCCACTGGTATTGCGAGTACTTATAATTTATATTATAGAGTTGTAAAAATCGGGTCTTGTAATCAGATTGTTTATTTGTAAATAATATAAATAGTCTTTTCTTGCTTAGAAGTGATTGAAAATAAGAGTTACATCCTTTAACAGGCTGTAGGCTACATGTATAGAGATCTGCCTTTTCTTGCTGTAACAGTTACTGTAAATAGTTATCTTCTGTGCTTTACCATGGCTGCAAAGTTTTGCTCTTGAGGGAATCAGGTTAATACATGTACTTCTTTAGATGATGATAAGGAAATTTGTAACATGTACAATTTGTAACATGTACAATTTTTGGTATGAGGTAGTATTCATTAGTGTAATATTGATCCACATTATCTGTAATATCATTATAAAGTGGACTAACACTGTATCTGCCAAAAAAGACCCGACATTTTAATTGTCAAAAATTTCACAATAAATTATTAGCTACAAGTTAGTTATACCTTGGGGTTTTGTATAATACTCCAAGTCTTCGACTGACAAAAAGTTGTTGATGAGGCTCACACAGTCTGTCTGACCTATAGAGTGATAAAATAACAAAAGAACACTTTTACTCTGACAATACACATGCAACAACAACAACAACAACAACAACTTCATTTTACTCCACAATGATTTACATTATATAAAAACTAATGTTAAATATAGAGAGAGTACAGGCTGCCCATAATATCCATTGAGGGCTAAAAAAAATAGGGCAGCCTTACTTAGGTTATTAATAAATGATTTTATTAAGGATCAGGTACACATGCGACACACAGCTACACAAAACACACAAACACAACAAGAAAGAAAGAAAGAAAGAAAGAAAGAAAGAAAGAAAGAAAGAAAGAAAGAAAGAAAGAAAGAAAGAAAGAAAGAAAGAAAGAAAGAAAGAAAGAAAGAAAGAAAGAAAGAAAGAAAGAAAGAAAGAAAGAAAGAAAGAAAGAAAGAAAGAAAGGCAGCAAAAGAAAACTAAGCGTGCCAGTAAAAAATATGCAGGCAAATTTGTATATGTTGCAGATAATTTTTTTTTTCAGGTAAATTTAATTTTTAAGAATAAATATCAGCGATATAAAAACATGACGTTTCGGCGACGACATGTCACCATTATCAAATGTAAAATTATTTGTGAAGTCGAAAGTGTGAAAATAAATAAATAAAAGATGCGAAGATGAACGAAAGAATGTGGCTTAATTAACTAAACAGTTTCGCTGGTATGGAGTCTTTTTGAGTGTTAAGAGACGGACTCTTTTTCCTTATCAATAGCATCTCGTAAATAAGGCACTCAAACTTTCCGCGGCATTTCTTTAGGATGGTAAATTGCTCATGAAGATTGTACGGTCTTTGGTTATGTTCGTACTTAAGGTGTTTACCGATGGCAGAATATTTGTGTTTACCGATGGCAGAATATTAGTTTGAGTGCCTTATTTACGAGATGCTATTGATAAGGAAAAAGAGTCCGTCTCTTAACACTCAAAAAGACTCCATACCAGCGAAACTGTTTAGTTAATTAAGCCACATTCTTTCGTTCATCTTCGCATCTTTTATTTATTTATTTTCACACTTTCGACTTCACAAATAATTTTACATTTGATAATGGTGACATGTCGTCGCCGAAACGTCATGTTTTTATATCGCTGATATTTATTCTTAAATGTATATCTAAATCTTTCGTTATTAGAAATTTAATTTTTCACTGGGTTAATATTTTTTTCACTGGGTAATTTTTTTTTTTTAATTTTTTGAAGTTCTAGTGAAATATTTTTTTAACTAGGTTATTTTTTTACCTAATTTACCTGTTTCTTTATTTGACATAAAACCTAGGTTATCTGTGATGGTTAGCTTTGTGTTTGGCTTATGGTTAGTTTTCTGTTAAAGTTATGGTTAGCTTAGTATTAGCTTAGTATTAGCTTAGGGTAAGAGTTAGCTTTGAGTTAGGGTTAGGGTTAGCTTTGTGTTAAGGTGTTGGAAATTGTTAATAGGGTCAAAAAAGGGAATTACAGTTAGAGTCAGAGAGTAACACAACAAATAAAAATGGGCATTCTTAGAAAACTAGTTTTAGTTTTGCATACTAGATTAAATGTTGGCCGAGGGGAGTCTGGGACCAATAATACAAAGAAGTTTAAGCCATTTGTCAACCTTGTCCTGTGTGGTGTAGTGGTATAGAGAGTGGACTGCAGATCTGAAGGTAGAGAGTTCAGCTCCAGGTACAGTATGTGCTATAAAAAATTCTTCATTTCATAATTTTACTGCAGATATTCCAGGGGGTACATTGTTAACACATAGATAGAGGATAGTAGAGTAAGTATGGCATCAGGGGGGTAATATGTTGAGAATTAGGGAGAGGTGAGTACTTTTATCTTGTTGTTTTTTAATAGGAAAAATATTACCTAATGTATTGGAAAATTTTAACTACAACATATACAAGCACCAGGTGGCCCACACAGCTGGAGATAAACCCAGTTTCTGAAGCATCAACAGCTACATGTATGAGTATTGCTTGGGTCACCCAAGTCATAAAATTTAGCATTACGTCACAACATAATACACCTGGGCGGAGGGAGACAAGGAGGAGCAAAGTTTAAAGTCCTCTTAAGGAAATAACACAATGGCAGAGACCAAGCATTCGTTTCTCAAAAGTCCTGAAGACTTTTTGGGCCCAAAAAGATGTTATGTACACATGCTATTTACCAACAGAGATTCAATTTTCGTTCAATTTGAAAGCTAAGCAATAAAATCTAAAGTCAACAAGAAACTTTGCACTGGTTTTTTGGCTAAATCTTTACTGCCACTTGAAAGAGATTGAATTTCAAAACTCCCTTTCGTGCCTGAAAAGTCTT
>JAJGOT010000337.1:580000-860000 GCA_022457155.1 Cladopsammia gracilis | reverse complement strand
CAGTGTACATGTGTATACCGATCTTCACATGTGTCGGGAAACAATACATGTAAATGAATTTAAATATGTTATTTTACCTGGTGTTCATGGTAATTTGAATTAACATCTGCTCCTTGAGCGATTAGCAACTCACACATTTCTGCTTTCCCCTTGTAAGCTGCACTCATTAATGGAGTCATTCCATGCTAGACAGTATAAAAAATGCTAATCTTGACTATTTACAGTGTCACTGTATAAAATCACTGCAATTATTTTAATTTGTTGAAATAAATGAAAATATGAAATAGATCGGAGAAAAGAAACAGTTACCATCAGACTACAAGCTTAGTTTTGCAAAGATCATGTTTATAGACAAATAAAAACACTGTCTTGCAAGTAGCAATTTAGCAAGCTCCAAATGAAACAAAAATATATATTAAAATAACTGAAAAGAAATAGATCGCCAGCTACCACAAACATTTGGCCCTTTGGTATTCAACAACTCGATTCAATCGAATTATAGGCTCGGGTTTTCATTAAGCATTACCTGGTGAAAACAAAAGCTTGTGACTGAAGATGAGCAAGTATTTTTTAGTACAAATTCTCTAAAGCACACGATTAAACAACTATTTATTACATATAGAGTTGCAGTGTATAGTAACAGAAGTGGATGCAGCGAAAGAAATTTATCTCAATGGTCAAAAACGCAGACAATTTGGCTATTTAAGCTTACATGTAGCTCACCTCGTCCAAGCAATCAACTCTGACATCGCCAGAACTCAAAAGCTTGATGGATTCCTGAATATTGCCTTAAAAATACCAAAAATAAAGAAATGTCGATACAAATTCAATCTAAAAATACCTAGTTACCACAAAATAACCTCTTTACCTTTGTTAAGATGCGAAAACAGCAATTTCTCGTTATCTGACAGCTCTCTCAACTTGGCCATTTTGTGTTGATTTTGAAAAGAGTGAGTGTGTCCGTCATGTATGCACCACTTAAATATTCTGCAGCCGCTGACTAATGCAAACGGAGGCTCAGCTTACAAAATGGCGGATGAAATGGACTCGAAAAGCAATGAGGGTAAGAGTTATGCTAAATTGCGGTTTACTGCAGGGAAGAGGTTATGATTTGAGAAGTTTATTATAAAAAAGTAAAATAAAACTAAGAATACCTACAAACATACATGTACCTAAGTCAACTTGCTCCCGAAGCAAGAAGCCAGCCTGTTATCAAATCGTCCACCACGTGAGAGATAATGTACAAATGTACCGATCAAATAGAACCTCCAACATCCCCGCCCGGGAAACGTACCGGGCATTTGAACTTTTTAAATTCGGTTTGTTCAAATTCCCTTCCACCAAGGCTCATATGAGGCGATCAAACGCCTCTACCCCCGGGAAAGAGATTATTTTGATGTTTTATAACCGGGGGGAGGGGGGTGGGTGGGGGTGGTACTCTGTATATTTTTGGATGGGGTGTGCCACTGGGACTCTGAAACCATTACCCTACACCAGACCATTTTCAGCTGATTTTTCAACCATATACTAGACTAGACACTGAAAATCCCTACCCTATACCAGACTTGCTATTTTTAGAACTGTATCACTATTTCAACAATGTTGCTGTGGTGATCTTCTTTCCATCAAGGGAATGCCCTTTCTCTTCCAAGTTTTAATTCTTATTCTAGGCTTAATTCTTCATACCACTGATCAGTTTACTGGCAAATGATACCCTGTTCGAGACCAAACCTCTCCGATTGCTGATTTCTATAGGCTAAACTGCTTGAAAACCATACCCTTCACAGCAGCTCATACTCATATAGCTTAAATATCCCCCCCCCCCTCCCTGGGATTTTTGACAACAAGTCTCTTAGATTTTTCTGGATAACTTGCCACAATCATGTCAACAGAGAGCTTTTGTAGTCCTTTGATCTTAAAAACTTCTAATGTGCCCTCACTGTGGGTTGTTGGGGAAATGACCCAACACAAAACATGAAATTGAGGGAAATAATATCCAAATGAATGAAACATTTTCCACTCTTTTTGATTTTAACATTTTTCTCTATTAACCGTCCCTCTCCCACCCCTTCCCCCCACCCCACTTGCCCCCACTCACCCGGCTGACCCTTTTTTGCTATGTGCCCCTATTTTGCCATGATGGCTGTTCTTGTTCCACATTGGAAACCTTTTTTTTCAATTTTTAGAAAGTGGAAGTGAAAATGAGGATGACTGGGAAGAAATGGGAAATGGGGAACAGGACAACTCCATCATTTGCTTGTTTTGTGAGGAGTGCTTTAGATATTCTGAGAATGTGTGGAATCACTGTGTCTCAGCTCACAGAGTTGACATTCTGAAGATAACAAGAATGCACAGTAAGTCAGATCAAAAATGTGAAGGGGGTGGGGGGTTCAAATGTGTTGCTTGTACATGTATACTAATTTTGTTGTGTCCATGGAACCGTGCATCAGTAGTCCTAAATGTAGGATTATTTACATAAACCTGGTACAGCTTTCATTTAAGTTCTAGAAATGAAAATGTTTTACAGTACTTATGTGATCTCTTTTAGTGGTATTACCAATTGTTTCATTCTGGAATGAAATGGTAGTTATAACTGCAAAGAGTGCTAGCATTAAATAATTAGCCATACATGTAAGCATATAAATGATATGTTAACTTTTGTCTCTTTATTTTAGGACTGGACTTTTATGGATGCATCAAGCTTATTAACTTTATTAGGAAAATGGTAATCATTACAAACTGTATTTTTTGGGGAAAACTTGCTTTTTGATTAAGAGTATTAATTTTAATCTTATAGGGACTGTAATTACTTTATTAGTGCTAAAAGTTTTTAGTAAAATCATTAAAAAATGTTCTTGCAGATTAGTTGGTAAGAGAGGATTGCAGAGTTATAGATGTTTTTCAGTTTACATTACATACACCTTATTCGATGGTTTAACAGGTAATACACCTGGATATTTTACGAGTTGCATAGTATTTTTTTGAGTCCAGCAGGGGTGAGAAAAAATGCAAACAAAAAGTAAAATGTCCGCATGTATTATCTGTTAAACCAATGAATAATGGATTTATTATTCGACTAAAATAGCGTTTGTCTTCAAACCAGGATACTAAGGTGTAATATGACAATCTACTGTGTAATACACTGGGATATTTCATGTGTTCACTTTTCCTTATCAGGTGACATGATGTCACAGTTGAATAATATGTACTTATTGACTAAGTTAGGTCGGGCCGGATGGGAAAATATTTGGCTTGAGGTCATGGCGTATGGACCGAGCGCAGTGAGATCCATGTGCCCTGACCGAGAGCCAAATATTTTTCCATCCGGTCCGACCTAACTTAGTCAATAAGTATTTTATCATAAATTATGACCAATTTGGAGACAAAAATTAATTACTTGAAATCTTAACGCACGAGGCCGTCCGCTTTTGTAGTAGGGCCGTACAGTTTTTTTCCGGGCCCGCTCAGGCAAATGCATACTTCCCTCATACGGGACTTTCATCAATGGTTTTGCAAAGAAAAGTTTCACAGGGCCGTAAGGGTCATATGATAATAAATATAATTATTTGTAGAATTTCTATTGATCCATTTTAAAGTCTCTTTGTAAGGTAAGTGCATTGGTTTATTGCATTGGATTATTTAATCTCACATGTTATTTTTTATTTGCTCAAGAAACCGTCTCCTGAAAGCCTTGGAACTGTCACTCCACCACTTCCTTGGGAAAGTGATGAGTTCTTGCAGCCAACTCTTGCTAATGATGGTCTCTTACAATACGGTTTGTTTGCTTTGACTATTACATGATTGTATGTTTGACTTTTTATTACAAATATCTCCATTAAGTCAGAAGTACCATATTTTCTCAATTAAATGCCGCAGGCCTTTATTTCAAACATGGCCTAGTGGACCCAGTGTTTCTTTGAATCAGCAGTTTTTTCTCGCCTACTATTTTTTAAGAAAGTGTTATTATTCGTTTTTCTTGGCAGCCGTGTACCTTGCCCTTAAATCTTAAGTTTATTATACCACAAATACAACTTTCTCTATTATACCTCGCATTTATTCGGGGCCCAGCGTTTGATCGAGAAAATATGGTACTTAAACATCATTAAAGAAAATATTAAGGTCATAAACATTATAATTGCACATTTTGCAACTCTTATAAAATTATAAGAATTTCTGTAATATTGTTTCGACTGCTGGAAAATCATTATTTTGAAAATACCTATAGTTGACTCCAAATTACTGAATTGCCAGGGGAAACGAACTGTTTGACATAACAAACGTTCCAGTTATCAGTGTTGAAATTAGTGAAGCAGAGGATGATAGTGAGAAGTTTGAGTTAACTCACTGGGGTTCATTATTATAGACACATGTATGGACTACAACAATATATTAATTAGCTTCTGATAAATGCAGATTTTGATGATGACTCTGATGTAGAAATTGACAAGAGCATGGATGAAAGAAACCACCAAGAAGGTACATTGTAATGTAATTACATGGAGATAACACATCCAGTAGTTTGCATTATGTAGAGACCTGGTAATCCTATACTCAAGATAGTCAACACATCCAGTAGTTTGCATTGTGTAGAGACCTGGTGATCCTACACTCAAGATAGTCAACACATCCAGTAGTTTGCATTATGTAGAGACCTAGTGATCCTATACTCAAGATAGTCAACACATCCAGTAGTTTGCATTATATAGAGACCTGGTGATCCTATACTCAAGATAGTCAACACATCCAGTAGTTTGCATTATGTAGAGACCTGGTGATCCTATACTCAAGATATAAGTCAACACATCCAGTAGTTTGCATTATGTACATGTAGAGACCTGGTGATCCTATACTTAAGATAGTCTCTTGTTGCTGCTGTCCTTAATAGTTATTTTCAAACTTTGGTTTGCCATTCATCACTGCACTTCCCAGCCATAAAATCCAGCTGCTGGCTATATTGACATGACAGCCCTATATGTAAATTCAGAATACTGGAAAGGTACATGTACATGTAGCTTTAAAATATGTTAAAAAGCTTTTACAGTGCAATCTCGATTTAACGAAGTGCCAATGGACTGGAGAAATTGGTTCGTTATATTGAGGGTTCGTTATATCGAAAACCTCGTTATAACGAATTTGAGGAAGAACAACCAAAATGTTCGTTATATCGAGGTATACATGTAGTTAATAGTTGTTTTGTAACGGTGTTACGTATTTCCGGATCTCAACAAATAACATTTGCACTTTAATGCCTGTACAAAGCTACAGTACACTGTAAACATAACTACGGCACTGGAAAACTGTACAGGTTATACCTTTGCCCTATAGCACACACTGTTGGTCTGTTCCGCATTCATCTTTTGTCACGCTTTGACATTCATTCGTTATATCGGGGTAGATTTTACGTTTGGGCTGCCGGATTGTGTTCGTTATAACGAGGATTTCGTTATAGTCTATCGAGGTTCTGTTCCATACAATCATTTTACTTGTAATTTTGAAGAATATCGTTCGTCATACCGAGGACTTCGTTAAATCGAGGTTCCACTGTAACTATGAGGTACTTTTATGAGATATCTACGTGCAAAGAAGTTCTTGTGGTTTTAAGCTTCAGACCACAAAGAAGTTCTTGCGGCTTGCAGGATTCTAGCAAAAGTGTCCCCGCAAGTGGCCGTAAGAAGTTGCAGTTTTGCGCACGCAAAAAGAAGTTGTTGCGCGTGTATTATTTTTGGGCTGTACTGTAACACCTCCTCTTTGAAGTATAACAATAGATCAAATTCAATTTTGAAATGGCCAGTTTTAGTCTGACACAAACTGTTTGCGTTTTTGAAACCAGCAGCAAGCATACCATATTCACAGTACCTGGAGATGAAGCAAAGGTATCTGTTAAGCTTGGTTCCCACTAGCGACGTAAGCGACGTAAGCGGAATCGTAAGCGGAATCGTAAGCGGAATCGTAAGCGGAATCGTAATCGTAAGAACCTTACGATCTAGTGGAAATCAAAACGACGGAAGCGGATAGTAAGCGACGGAAGCAGAAGCGGAATCGGAAGAAAAAGAAACCTTCTGATCCTTCCGATTCCGATTCCGTCGAGCTTCCGATTCCGATTGCGACTCCGTTTTTAATTTCCACTAGAACGTAAGGCTCCTTACCCTTTCGACTCCGACTCCGCTTCCGATTACGTCGCTAGTGGGAACCAGCCTTTAGCCCATGCTTAATTTTTTATGTTATATCACAGTATTGTGAGCATGCAATATAAAATTATGGGACATAATTTTCGCTTGAAGCTTGTCAGTAGTGCATGAGATACATGTACATGAGTATGTATTTACATGTAATTGTACGAACCTAGTGAAATTACCCAACTCACAACGGGTCTCTTGTAGCTTATAAGAGTAGTTGATCAGCGTGCGGCTGTGGCAGTCATGGGTTTCAGCGACTCTTATAAGGTCTCTCATGCCCATTATTAAAGAAATAGAAAAAACGTGCCGAGTGCATTGTTGAGTTATATAATTAGCACGCGGGAATTATTAAGAACACGAGAGAAATGCAGAGAAGATATAATGAACTCGGTTTGACCAATCATAGCGCGCGCATTTCCTCGAGCAAAAAAGCTCATTATTGAATACAAATAGGCCATTTCCGAGTTGCCTTTAGCCTCTCTATCAAAGCGAGGCTAGGTGCGAAACTTTTCATATGAAAATGAGTTTTCATTCACCTAGCCTTGCTTTGATAGAGGGGCTAAAGGCAACTCGGAAATGGCCTATTGCTTTTTGATCGAGCTCCACATTTGCCTTTTTTTAAGGCAAATGTGGAGCTTAACTACTTAAGTTTTGCTAAGTATTTGTCGTTACTAGTTTTCTTTTGGTAGAAGTTTGATTTTACCATTAAGATGTAAGAACATTGTATGAAAACACAGTCCGTAAGAAAATGATGTTACAGTGTAAATTTGTGTAAACATGTGACATAAATAATGCCTTGGAATATACAAGTCAGGATCAATGGCTGTTCCTTGCTCCTACACACTCCCCTCTCAAGACTGATAATAAAATGTTGTTGATTATAAATTTCTTTGCGTTTTTCGTATTTTGAGGCTTCAGCAACTGGAAGACCGTGCTCATTGCGCAGAAGCAAATTTAGCCAGAGCTGTTGAGGACATTTATCAGTTGAGGTGTGTTGGAAACCTGGATTTGTAGTTGTCATATTTATGGGAACACTCCTTCGTACGTTAAAAGAGCCAGATTGGATTGGTTAAGCAAGCAAGGATTAATGCGAGTAAAATGATGACCAAAGAATCAAGGAATTGAACCATTTAGAAGTCAGGCTGTACTGAAATACTCTGAAAAACTTAATCAAAGAAAGAAAGACCCTGTTCGTTTCAATACAAATCCTACATGGCGACTAAGGCCCCCTACACACTTGTGTAGTCTCCGTTTTTATTTCCGTTTTTTATTCAATTGAAAACGGTGTCATTGTGAAAAGTCTCCGTCATCACCCATCCGCACACAAATACATCGTGTCCATGTACATTTATGAAAACCGCCTTTTCATCCATCCAAAGTGAAACAAAGGTCTCCGTGTTCATCAGCCTTTTTGATTGTTTTTGTTTGGATGATAGTAAAAAAGGCACTCGTTTCCAAAAGGACAGGGCCTAAACACACAAAAAAAGATAAAAGCTTGCAGTACAGGTTAGGTACCTTAACATAAAAAAATTGTCGTATGTTGTTTTATCTTTTAGATCTGTTGCACAAGGTGCATTATTTGAAGATCAACAAGGTCAGGATAGGTAAGAATTGATTTCACGGATGCCTCATCGAGCATTTTACAGCAAACATCGGTCTTAATTTCGTTTTGATCCCAATGTTACCCACCCAATTTACTGAGAGTGGTCTAAGCAGGGTGTCTTTGTGTTTTTGAATTGATTTTGCATTTTAACCCTTTTACATCCCCAATTTAGACAAGAGATCACTGTTTCTGCATGGTCATCCGAGCCACGTGAAGATCTTAGCATTTGAAGCTGTCAAATTGAAGGCAGCAACTTCGTCCTCGCGAGTTATTTAAAAATCCGGATTGTCGGCCCGGCAAAAAATTAGACCGCTAGCTGTCCGGCTTCTCAGTCAATCGAGCGGGCAAGCTGGTCACGAAAACAAGCTCACCGAGACTGGGGCGAGCGAACGAACCGAGGAGAAACTGGGGGAGAGGCGAGACTGGAGCGAGCGAACGAGCCGAGGGGAAACTGGGGGAGAGGCGAGACTGGAGCGAGCGAACGAGCCGAGGGGTCCGCTCGACTATCCAGAGAGGGACTGCTAGCTGTCTAGGCAAAAATCGAACATCCGAACTCCTACTAACCAGGTGGTGAGGGCTCGTATAAAGAGGACACAAATTTTAATTCTTAATCGTACGTCTATTTTCAATAGTGATCATACCCAACTTTATTTCTCCTTTTCTGTTCTAATTCTCAATTAAACTCCACTGCTTTATTAGTCTTTTCGGTATATTTTCGCTTGACATATCGTTTGTCTCAGCCTTTTTTTAAAAGGCTATTTTTGTGGAATTAATTTCAGATCCAAAACAACCTGCAACGATGATGGTGAGGATGACGCTTATTTCAGCTCATACGCACATTTTGGCATCCACGAAGAAATGTTAAAGGTTAGAAAGTGAAACTTGTGCATGGCCACTGAACTCCACTGAGAACGCTGCATATATGTACAGTGTGTTATTTTTTAGCTTCCAGGGAAATATGAAAGACGATTCACACAAGTTATTTCGCCCACATTTGAAGTCGATTCGCCTGCATCAGCTTGTACATTGTGTAAAAATTACAGCCCTTAGTAGTGGACAACTGCACTTTCAGTCAGTCCACACACATTGCCTTATATTTAGAGCTGGTCCACACTTGTTACGAAGGCACCGTAGTAGTACGACTGCACCTAGACTAGTGTGTTAACTAACATCACTAAGGTGTAGAGGCGAAGCAACTGTAGTTCTCCAGAGTGCCTGAGGCTGCAACCGTGGTGAATACATTTGAGAAACTTGGCATATTTCGGTTCAAATCTGAAGTAAATCCTTCCCCCTCCTCCCCCCCGGTACATGGTTGAGACACAGGAATAAAAAACATTTTCAACATGTACTACAGTTGACAGACTTCAACCTTGTCTGGGGGGAGCAGGGGAATAGAGATTTAAGTTGTTTAATCTTCACTTTACTTATCGGCGAGTTTTAGGTTGTTAACAATGTGGTTTCAAAAGGGTGGAGTGTCCCTAAACATTTTGACCAGGGTTGCAGTTTACATGTATTGCTAACTTAATGCTTTCTATGAACAGGATACGACAAGAACAGAAAGCTACCGGGATTTCATTCTTAAAAATCCGACAGTTTTCAAAGACAAGGTAAACAGTCTGCAACAGATATGAAGAATTTCCAACTGTATGTTTTTTAAAGGGATGTAGCAAATCACGTTGGCTGAATGTTCAGCCATGGCAGATAAACACTGTAGATAAAAGGTGGCTTTACTCACTGACTTTGTTTGTTTGTTTGTTTTCAAATACTAAGTCAGACTGTCACAAAAACTCACTCTTAAATGTCAGGGGCCTCAAAACTGGTCATTTTGCTAAATTCATAGCACTCTTTTCATTGCTGTGATTCAGTTTTTAATGCAAGTTCCCATAATTTTAAGTGTATATGACAGATGACAGATACTTTTTTATTTACTTGATGGAGTCTACATGGCGTTCTGATAAGAAAGTCGAAAAAAGTTTTTCGATATCGATTTTTCTTGTCCGTGAATTAGCCGTCTAAAAACGTGAAATTTCACTTCCGGTGGGTTACAAAACCGCGCAAGAAGTAAGACTGGAAATAGTCCGCTGTGACGTCAATACAAGAATGCCAGAGTCGCGGTTTCTCCGTTCCTCCGTTTTTTGGTGCGTGTTGCTACAACCATAGACAACACACCTCAATAGAGTCATGTTTCTTCCTCAGGGCTTACCAAAAAATGTGAGGAACCGAGAAACAGCGACACCGGTATTCTTGTATTGACGTCACAGCGGACTATTTTTCAGTCTTTCTTCTTGCGCGGTTTTGTAACTTACCGGAAGTGAAATTTCACGTTTTTAGACGGCTAAAACACGGAAAAGAAAATCGATATCGAAAAAACTCTTTTCGATTTTCTTATCACAACGCCATGTAGATTCCATCAAGCAAATAAAAAAATATCTGTCATATACACTTTAATAAGAAAAGGTCACAACATCCCAGCTGCAAAGGGACTACATTAAGTTACCAGCCTTTGCATGCAATGACGATTGCAAACTTATAACTGTATGCAATTCTCTGTTAAGGTTGTTTTAGACATTGGATGTGGTACTGGAATACTATCCATGTTCGCTGCTAAGGCTGGAGCGAGGCATGTAATAGGAATTGACCAATCAGAGATAATATATCAAGCGATGGATATTGTTAGGTTAGTGTTACTGACAGTATATCGTTATTTTCATCAAAACTCTGTGAAACAACAACAGCCAATATTTTTGTCTAAGAACAGCTAGATCCAACTCCGAAATTATCACGTCAGCTTTTCATAAGCTCTTATTATGTTTTAATTTAGGGAAAATGGGCTAGAAAAAGTTATAACATTGGTGAAGGGAAAAGCGGAGACAGTTCCATTACCGGTTGAGAAGGTAAACATAAAGAAAACTAAAAAAATGAACAAATAAGTATCAAATTCTCTCCTCAAAATATCGGAAAACGTTTCAGGAAAAAAAGAACTCGAGTTTCTATCGAGTTTTGGCAGTTATTTGTTCATTTTAGCCAGATATGTTTCAGAATCAACAGCAATAAAATGTTTGTTAAAAACAAGGTTATCTAGAAATGCTTCCGGGACGTTACGTTTGAGAACCGCACGCCAGGTTCGAAGTTTCAATCGTGACACAATCATTAGACCACCTCGTAAAAAGAAATTCTATACTTCTGTTTTCCCTGTTCTTGATTTGTTCAAGTCACTGATAAAGTAATTTGTAGTAAGTTTTTGTAAGTAGTAATTCTACTTACAAAAACAACAATTCACCCAGCATATCGATTTACAGCTACTGTCTTCTGATCTCTCCACTTTCGTGTTTAGGTAGATGTTATAATATCGGAGTGGATGGTGAGTACTACAAATTGGAATATTTTGTGTACTTCGTTTGACGTCCTGGTGTATGATTTGATCACTAATAATATACATGAAAAAAATTACTCGATTCTGATTGGCTAAGAGCAGTGCAGTTCAAGTGTAACACCAGTGCAAAACGTGTAACACCGGTGCAAAAAGTGTAACACCAGTGCAAATTACAAACTTTTTGCAAAAAAAAAAAAAAAAAAAAAAAATCCACACAATAATGGATGCAATTTTTTTCATGTATAATTATTAATAAGTAATCATACGGTTTTTCAATAAGCTCAAATTGCACTCGCCGAAGCGGCTCCTGCAATTTTGAGCTTTTTGAAAACTCACTCGTGCAAATTAATCCCAAATTGAACTCGAAACCGTATCATTACCTATACTTATTCACCTCTTGGTGGGGGTGAAAATGTAATATTTCTGGCCAACCTAAGAATGCTTACAACCTCCAAAAATAGTAATTTCCTTGCGATAAGTTACTGTTTGAACTCGCCCAATTTTCTTGAAGCTCACAAGTGTTATTTTTTTTGCTCTGTTTAGGGCTATTTTCTTCTTTTTGAGTCAATGTTGGACACAGTATTATTTGCAAGAGATAAATGGTTGAAACCGACAGGCTGTGGTAAGATTCCCTTCGAGAGTTAATTCGTCTTTAAGTACCGGTTCTTATACCAGTTATGAGTAAGTGATGGTGGTTTTGTCAATGTGGACTCTCTTTGTAAAACTGAAAGTGATAGCTTCCACAAGGTTGTTCCTTACAATTACAGTAGGACTAGGAAGATGTTTACTATTTTCTGAACTATAAAATACTTTCCACCATAATTTCCTTAAGTTATGGTCACACGAAGACGAAACAAGGTGCGAGGAAAGAAAGTCTTCATGCAGCTGTTTCGAGTTCATTATGGTAAATGGTTTCCAGCCAATCAGAGACTGCGCGTAGTATCTCGCATATTTCATATTTAACGAATTGACCACATTTTCCCATCGTTGTACCCTCTATTCCCAGAATCCTTTCGTTTTCTCCGCTGCTTTCGCGCACCTGTTTTTAGTCGCTCCTCGGCCCCGCAATAGACCAATATCACGCTAGCATGGCACAAAATATATTTGGTTTATTGGGAAAAAGAGCCCAGCATCAAATTCAGCATATCGATATTAGTAAAACTACAAAGTTTTGTAAAGATTGCTAGAAAACTGACGAAGATATGAAATTTTGAAACTGAGCATTTTTACAAAGAAATGTATGGTGGACGGGCATAGATTGCCCATCCAGCCTCGTTTTCGTGTTTTTCCCATACATTTCTTTGTAAAAATTAGGCCAGAGTACTAAGTTTCAAAAGCTGATATCTCCGTCAGTATACGAGCAATCTTTACGAAACTTTACAATTTTACTAATATTGATGGGCTGATTTTGATACTGGACTCTTTTCCCCATTAAATTAAATATATTTTCATGCCATGCTAGCGTGATATTGGTGTATCTAAACACCTGGAACAGGCTAAATTCACACAGTTATTGTAAAAATCGGATTTGTACACGTTATATAAAAGTGTATCTACTTCTCCAATTTTCAGACCATGAGAACCAGGCCATGTTTTTTTAGCCGTGGTGGTTCAAGTTATTGAACTTATCTTCCTTATTTCTTTGTAGTTTATCCAGATCGATGTACGATATGTCTTGCCGCGCTGGGAAATAGCGAAAAAATTAATCAGAAACTCAGTTTTTGGGATGACGTTTATGGTGAGGACTATATTTTGATAACTAACAAATGTCCCTTTTGCCATAATTGTATTAACTTTTGTGTCAATGTAATTATGGTAAGGACAGCGAAGAACTTTTCGTTTTTTTCTTCTAGGCTTCAAAATGAGCTGTATGAAAAAGTCTGTTTGTACGGAACCGTCTGTTGAGATCGTGAACCCCAAAGACGAGATTTCTTCGAGATGTACAGTAAGGGTACGTGTCAGCAGTGATTTTAATCTCTTAAAAATATTTGTCCAGAATTAATTCAATCTCACAAAGATGATCTTAACAACTTATTGATATTATCAAAATAGTGTGTCCCAGCTATGTAGTAAGGATCTAAGTAGAAAGCAGTATTATTATTATTATTATTATTATTATTATTATTATTATTATTATTATTATTATTATTATTATTATTATTATTATTAAGAAACTGTATCGTGATGTTAAACAGTTCAGTTATTGGTAACCCTTGTTTAACAAAGCCGATGCGCTATAAGTACACGAAACATTGTACCATCCAACACTGCATTAACATTGCTTCAACCTGACCTCCTGTCATCGCTCGTCTCCAAAATGGACAGCTGATTACTGAGCGTGTTTTGTTTGTTTGTTGTGTTTTCTTCAGAATCTGGATGTTACTAGCTGCAAACAAGCTGATTTACAGTTTAAATCACCTTTCAGTGTTGAAATAAACGAAGACAGTCAGTGCTCGGTAGGTTTACAAGGAGCAATACTGCAGATCCATTAGTTACTGTATATCCGACAATTTCTTTGTCTTGGATAAAGCCAATTGAGCAGTTGAGAGAAAACCCCATCATCCTCAATACTTTCTTGCGTTCGTCAAATTTTCTTTTCTGTATTTTTTTTCTGGCAACTGTGCTTTAAAGTAAAGCACATAAGTGAATGCACATTAGCTGATCAATAATATTAAGAAACACTCCTCTTCATCCATTTATATTTTTTTGGTCTTGCCGCTTGTTCTTAGATTTCAAGGTATCGCAATTAAATTCAAAATTTTAACCTTGCGGGTTGTGGTGAAATATATTTTGTGTCCGTAAATCAGTGAATAGGGGATACGTTCTGGAATTACAAGGTTGTCCAATATGGATTTTATTATCGATTTCACAGTTTATCGGAGGACACGTTTTCCTCCTTTTTCATTAATCAGTTGATTCCCTTTCGTTGCTTTTTAGGCTTTTGTGGCGTACTTTGATGTCTTCTTTGAGAAGAGCTGTGATGAAAAGGTAGGTCTGGAAATGGAAAATTGGGTTTCTGCATCGTATGGGATTGGTCAAAGAACGTGCAATGAACTAGCATTCAGAGGAGAAGCTATTCATATTAACTTTATATTATAGAAACCTTTTATCAAGTTAAATGGACTATACTAGCTATTTCAAGGAACACCTTAAAAAGCCGCATAAACTTGTGTGGCGACTTATAGCAAGGATGGAAATGGATGCAATTCGAAAACTTGTGCCAACGTTTTCAAATTCTACCTTTAATGTGTCTTGGGAAAATCGGAAGACAACAACAGCAGCAGCAGCAATACGTTATTACCTCAGCAAAAAACCATCCCTTCGAGAATTCAACAGAAATATTTTTCTTGGTGTGCAAGAAACAATAGTAATTTTGTGTATGAACAAGGGTGCTTTGTCATAATTTTAACAAACGCCCGAAAAAATCCCTGTGAAATTGGCCCTTTGAGGCTAAAGCGCTTTCTTCATAAAGTCTTAGCTTTTGTATTTTGTAAATTTAGGTCAGTTTCAGCACCAGTCCTTCCCACTCGCCCACACACTGGAAACAAACTGTGTTTTATCTCGAGCAACCAATCAACGTCACTCGAGGTGAGAATCAGTGCATATTTGAACAATATTGTACTTACAGGAAGTATTCCTGCAAACACTATTCGTAGCTAGGAAGCCCAACAGATGTGAAAGGTCTGATCGTCTGACAATTGTTATATAAAATCTCGTTTTCGTTAATGAGTGATTTAAATCTATTTTATTTAAGTGAATTGTTATTTGATACTTTGGTACATTTTTGTTTTATTGCTGATAAGTGTTAATTAGTTCTATAAAAAATGATGACATCAGCTGCGGTTACACGTTTCAAATTTCTGAAATTTAACGCGCCGCGGCTATCGTTATTTGGTATTTACCTAGGTAAAAGTTGAAACGTGTAACCGCAGCTATTAATGTTTACCCTCAACGTTCCACGGCATGTGGCTGACGATAGCTTTTCCTTTGACTTATTAAATAAAATCGACTAATCGATAATAAGGATAGATGAGAATATTTGTACAGAATTGTAAACTCAGTTTTGCCGTTCTACAATTTTAATGTTATTTTCCCTAAGACTATAGTAGAACGCTAAACCAGAGATGCCATTTTCTGTATTTGTATTTGTGACTGTGTACAAGTATATCACATCCGCTGACGACCATGCTTTCAGACTACAGAATATTTTTTCTATTTCATTTTATGGTCGAAATAAAATATTTCCTGTCAAATATCGAAATAATATAACAATTAACTTATTTAAGGAAATTGCATATATTCCTACAGTATTTTTAAATTACAAATTAAAATACAACTGATCCCAATATTCACTAGCTGATTTGATGCATCTGTTCACACTGAAAACATTTTCGATTTCGCGTCATTTTCAGAAACTGAAACAAAGCGATACCCATGATGTGATTTTGTAAAGTAGTCAGTACCCGTCGAATAACGGCGGCACTTCATTAGGAAGTAAGGATAACTAACAAGTTTCTGGAGGAAAATAGACTTCAACGTTTGTCAGTTTCTGGAGCAAACAGAAGTAAAACCAAATCCAATAGTGACTTGCTTGCTCGCTACATGTGTTTGTTCATTGGATTGTCGGCGTTTGTTCTGATTGGCCAAGGTTGTCACTTGTGGTCTTGGTTTTACGACATTCAAACGAAAACCGCTCTATAAGACAAAGATCGACTTTGAACAGTGCGAGTATAGTTCGAAAACCTAACCATTCAAAAAGCTAAAAATCCAAGTAAGTAGTGTAGACATATTTATGCACTGAGTTTGGCTCAAGTTTAATTTAACGTTTGAAACAACGTTGCGCCGAAGTCGTTTAGCATGACGAGCTCTTTTGCTAGCGCGGCGTTGTATTAAACGTCGCTGAACAGTCGCGCTGAATAATAACCAACACTAAATGGAGTTCGTCACGATGATGGCGTGTTCTTTGTTTATCGTACACAGGCCAGGTACTAGAGGGATTCCTGTCCTGCACCAAGAGTATTAAAGATCCACGATCCCTGGACATTTCCATAGAAGTCTCGGACGCAACCACACAGAAAAAATTGTGCCAACAATCTTACCTATTGCAGTAATAAAATTGAGCCCGAATGTCTGTTTCTGTACGCGTTCTTGTCTTGGTTTTCTTCTTTCTTTAATCAAATATGATTCTCAGCTGTTTCCATTGCATCCGAAAAGCGTGTAAATCACCTGAGCGCCCTCTATGTCTTGACACAGAGGAGTAATGTTATTTCGAATTAATTGGAAACTCAGGGGAAACCAGAATTTTGTGCTAATTGCCCTATAACAACAGTATTCTGTTGGAGACAGCAACAGCGAGAGGTCTGAGAGATCCTTTGACCACCTTATTGCCAGGACACTGCGCTTGATAACGAATCTGCACATGTTTCAATGTAAAAGGTAGCGAACTGAGTCTGAGTAGCGAACCAGGGAGTTCCATACTGCGTTATTGTAGCCAATCAGAGACATAACCCAGATTCGGGTCTTCGTCTCCTTCCCAGGTAATGCATCCGGAGCCATAAGAGAGCATTCTATCTCTTAAGCAACTGACAGGAGGTTAGAAATCACTTTATGTTACATATCCTTTGTGCTCATGGGTGATCGACATTACGCATTGTGTAGGTTCCGAATCATGTATGTCAGGCATTTTGCTATAAAACTATAAAAAGTCTTTTGTCAGTATTCGCAGTGATGATTCTCCCCGACACAGCAGGACCTGATCTGATTCAGACTTCAACGTGCGTCCAGATTGTTCATCACTTACGTAAGCTTATACCAAAACAAGGCAACAACATTAATGGCTATTCGCAGGCGTCTTTCTTTACATATCTACATTGTGCTGTCGAAATAGTGTTCTATTTTCTTGTTTCTTTTTGTGAATGGTTCTTTCTCCACACCAGATCGTTTCTAGAACCACTGTCATCAAATTTGTATTCATCACTTCCGTCCTCCTCTCCGCTGTTTTCTTCTGGTTTCAGCTTCGCTGACATCTTCTTAGTTTGCACTTTATGTTTCTTCACAGTGGAACTCTTCTTTGCTTTTGCCTCAGACTTAGACTCAGGTTCATCTTCCTCTTTCCAGTTGGCTTTGACCTTAATTTGCCCATTCCATTTTGCTTCTACGTGTAGAACCTTGTGTTGTTTTCTTTTATGTTCAAGATTTGTTGCTTTTGTGACCTTTTTTGAATCGTTCACAGTATTTTTCTTAGCATTCTTTTTAACAAGCGTGTTTTCTGAAGGTGCAACGTTTGTTTGGAATACTTCATCAATGTATTCTGAAGGTACTGAAGATTTGGCAATTGTCGTGTTTGCTTGGAAACCAGTTTGGTTTCCGTGATTCGTGTCATTTTCTTTGATGGCATTGGTAACGTTAGACAAAGCCTTCCCCTGGAAAAGGGACACAGTGTCTCCAGTTTTCTCCGTTTCATTAAATAGTGTTTTGTTTTTCGCTGATTTGATTTTAGTTCTGGGGATAACATTCTTCTTGCCGTTATTATCGCTTTTTGTTATTACGAAATGTACGAAGTTTCGATTATTTAATTGTACGTCCGACATGGTAATATTCTTGATAGATGATTCAGGCATTTTAGTCGCATTTTCTTTCTTGTGCGAGTGGAGTAGTTTGTCCTTTGACCCGTGCTTTTTTTTCTTGTCGGCTATTGGAATAAATGATGGAAGTTTGGGAATTTTATTCCCATCTACGGTTTGCGCCCGTGAAACTGTCTGTGTTGCGTATCTTGAGGATGTTTGAGTTCCATTACCTGTTTCACTGGAGTTGAGAGTTTTAGCGTCTGCTTCCAAAATAACATCCTCATGTTTGTTCCCTCCATTTGTCGCGGTTTTATTTATCTTTTCACTCCAGTTCTTATATTTAGAACTGTCCACCTTCACTCGTTTAAATCCTGTGTCCCTATCGTTTTTTGTCTTGGCGGCTGCCAGATTGGCCTCTAAGCTGTGGACAGCCTGCAGCGGTTCCATGTCGCTCAGCCTTGTTCTGTTTATATCTTCAGCAATTATTTTGCTGGCGATTTTTTTAACAATTGCTGGAGTCATGTCTTCGAGTATTTTTCTCAGCTCTTTGTAGCTTGGGATGTGTTTCTGTTTAAGTTCATTACTGCTATGGCGAAACTCGTGTGGTTGTCGCTGCCATCTTGAAAGCGTTTGAAGCATCTTTCTTAGCTTGTCGTAATCTTGCATGGTCATGGGTCTGCTTTTATCTGTACCTTTCGGTTTTGGATGTGTTGGTTTCTTTCCTTTATCCTTTACTTTTTTGTCTTTGCTTGTAGGTGCTTTAGCCTTTTTCTTGTGTAGAGGTGCCTTCTGTACCGTAAGCGGCTTTTTTAAACTTAAAGGTTTCGGTTTGTTTTCAAGCTTTGTTTCTGGATTGTTTTTAACAAAGGTGATCTTTTGTGTCCTTGCACCTGTTGGAAAGCAAAAGAAAAAATAGTAATATGAAAATAAGTATTGCTTTAGGCCTGGCGGAGATAACCAGACACTAATTCACCAGACAGAAATAAAAACAAATAAAAACCAATAATTATTTTCTACAGTTGAACGTCACTACTAAGTTCAGTGGTTCTTCTTTTATGTTCTGCAGTCTAAATATAGATTTTGAAGGATCTTTTTTTGTTGTTTTTTGCTAAACAATTGCAAAACAGACATATATTAACTTTTCATGGGCTTCCCAATCTTGTTAACCTTTCTAAGAGACATGCTCAAGTATGTGTGACAAAACTCACCGTATTTTGTCCCGTATGGAATGGCCTGGCCAACGCCTGGGAAAAAAAACATAACAAAATTATTCTAAGACGTATTAGTAGTACAAGACGCATGTGTATCGTCTGCGCTCGTCATGACGTCAGCACGTTAAAAGATTGTTCAGAACAGCTCACGTGTTCTAAAAATGGGTGACGTTGCTTCTTTATGCCAGATTTCTTACCTGTGTAGTATACAGAATTCATCATAAATCCACCGCAAATCTCCTTGTAATTTCCGGTGCAATGCATTGTACAATGTTCATCTCTAAGCCTGCCATATCTACTGTACGTCGTACCGCAGAAGCATTGGGTGGAGGACTGGAGACCAGCCATAGAGAAGCCCGATTGGCGGCACTTCGAAACACAACCTTCAACGGTCAGAGGTTTCACTTGAACTTCCGTCTGGAGATCACGTGCCTCGGAATCTTGAAAGCATCCCATAAATCTTGGAGGACTCAAAACTATGGTAAGAAAAAAAATACGGAGGTTGAGATGAGATTTTTAGTGTGTACCCGGTAGCGGGTTGCATCTTGTTTGAACTTTATTTAATGTCTAATACAAACGAAATCAATTTTAACTTTCTACAGCAATGTAAATAAAATGTACAACAACAACAACAACAACAATTTTATTTCACACCTTCCCAACAGTAAATACAATTTCAGTTAATTAATTAAAGTAGCAAAAAAGGCTAATCGAGGCGGGGGAGCAAATCGTATCATTAATTTGTAAGTTGAAATTGCTGATTTGAAGTAATATATCAACAACGAGTGCGAGGGTTTCATCAGGGGTTCCAAACACCGAGAAACAGATGAAAGCACGAGGCCGCTTCGGCCGAGTGCTTTTATTGTTTCGAGGTGTTTGGAACCCCTGATGAAACCCGAAGCACGAGTTTTTGATATAGCTTCTCAAATGAAACAATACAGAATTATTCACTGTTAGTTTTATTGGCTTTGTCCTTTTCAAATGCCGTCACATGCATAATTTTATTAAGCTTGTTGTGTTTCGCCATTTGGTATGAGACCATGTGCGAAGCAGAAGCGTCTCGGTTTAGCGAGGCCAAAACGGTTGTCGAAGAAGAATATTTAGTCGATAAAGCTATTCCCCCGTCAACGAAATATAAAAAAAAAAACAAATGGGCAACATCCATTTTTAATGAATGGCAAACTACTCGGACGGTTCAAGTTCCCGTTCTCTAAGATTCGGGAGGAATGTTTAAGGACTATGATTTACCAAGATTATGTCGCTTTCTGCTCGTATTGAAGAAATGGACGCATTGAATGAACGTAAGGAAAGCAATTTATATTTATTTTGCTCAGTTGGTTTTGGATATTCTGTAATTGCCTTTTGGGATTACTAAAGCTTGTCTATTCAATTCGGTATTTGTGTCATTAATATTTAAATTAGGATAACCCTGTACCACATGGGTTTGACGTTTTATGAAACTCTAGAGTTTGATATTTCATCAAACTATCGTGGAAAGGCCTCTGTCCAGTGTTTCATCGGGGTTTCAAACCATATGCACCTGACCAAATTGGGGTATCCTGATTGGCTTGTAACTTGATGAATTATTAATGAGTTTGAGAAAGCCGTATCGCGTACCTACTGACTGTGTCCCAGTGATGTGTCGGAAAAGTTTCCAACTGACTTTTTTCAACATACCTTGATAGAAAGAAAACATGCGTTTCTATCAACTTTCACTATAGACATGAACATACTATTTTCCTTATTTAACTACTGCCTCGTTGTCTGCACTGCTCGATCGCTGGCGTTATTTTATATCTGCCTGGTACGTTGATTAGCTTACGAAAACAGACGATATTTACCGACTCGCTGCCTTGTTTATTTTTTATTTTTCGATAGATTTCTTATCTTATGACGTTTCTTACTCAGATCAGGGTGGTGTATTTTATGTAAAAATTATTTTAACAGAACACGTGCACCACCCAGATGTGGGTAGCGCGATATGGAAAATATGAAACTATTAGTGTCGTTTAGCATAGAGTCCCTTTTAGTTTCATTTTTTTTTTTGGCCGTATGACCAGATGTTCTAACGCCGATAGGCAAAGCCGTCACGAGCTCGCAAAGGCTCATCGCATCTTCAGCGTCTTCGCACCTCGCCTGGTGGTGTAGGATATTGCATTTCTACAAAAACAGAGACAAGTTGGATGCAAAGAAGATGTAATACCACTTCCAAAAACAGAACCCTTGAAAATACCTTAAATAATAAAGCATGTCTCAAATTTCCCATTTTCCAACTTGCTCCTTACGATGTAGCCATTTAGGTAAGCGTTAGCTGTGGCTCGTTTGCGACTTTACATTTTGTTTTTTGTTTAAATTTCCCGGTAAATTAACTATCGAAGAGCTGACTCACTCATTAACTTAGCTTTTTCCCGGGGTGACGGTCTTGGGGCAGGCCTCCTTTGATAATTTTGATAACCTATAAGGAAGCGAAACGTTCAGCAGTGAAAAATATACTTATAATAATTACGCTAATGAATGCGAACCATTTTTTGAATAATTTCGGATTCAATTTGCTGTTCCGAAATGAAACGAAATGAAAGCAAGTTGTTGGTAAATCAGTTCAGGTGCAAATATAACTTTAGTGTACAAATAAAATGGATATCAATTTCGCCTATTTTCGCTTTCAAATTTCCCGTGCCGCCATTTTGAATATTTATGACGTGTTACGGTTGCCGCTATTGTTAAGAATAGGCCATTTGCATGATGACGTCATTTGACTACTACTACCAGAATCCTTCAGTTTTTTGTTTTGTAGTGCAAATTAGGGCTATTGTTATTTAAACCGCACTGGGATTACAAAATTTAAAGAAAAAAGGAAAAACGAAATGAATTCTGGTAGTAGTAGTCAAATGACGTCATCGTGCAAATGGCCTATTGCAACAATGGCCTATTTACAACAATAAGACAACCGTAACACGTCATAAATATTCAAAATGGCGGCGCCCGGGAAATTTTAAAAGCGAAAAAAGGCGATATTCATATCCATTTTTTTGTACACTAAAATTATATTTGCACCTGCTTTTTAAAAAAATTTAATTTAGACTTTATTTCCAACAATTTATCGTCAATTTGTTATAACAATGGAGGTTCCCTTTAAAAATAACTGGCGAGCTTTTGATTCGAGAAATGAAACTCAAGAGAGTTAAAGCAAGGGATAACATCCAGAATTTGTCATGTTTCTCAGCGACTCAACCATCTCACTAAAAAAATGGAAATCTTTTCTTGGAGTGAGACCATTCTAGGCCTTTCGCCACATTTTAAACTAATACCAGCTAAGATCGAATGGAAAAAGATTACGTAGTTCAAATAATTGTTGTGCGAGGCTAAAAAAAGTTAAATTTATCTTTACCACTGTATGGCCTGTTTGTGACGCCATTTTGATAGTTATAATTCCCATACTTGTACTTGTAATTGTAGGGCCAACGGTAGACTTGTTTCTGGTATGCGCCGCCATATGCTGAGGGTCGGGAATTTGAAGCTAAAAGTAAAATTTGGTAATAGTTTACTAGTAGTAACCAACCATAAGGAAAAACGGTATGTGAAAACGCCCGGTTTGTCTCTGAGAAGAACAAACGAGTCTTGGGGGGGGGGGGGGGGGGGGTCCGGGTGCATGTTCCCCGGAAAATGTTTCCGATTTTACCCTAAAAACGCCATTTCCGGCATTCCTGAGAGTCGAAAAGCGTTAAGTCAAAAACTTGGCAATCAGTCAATTGGTGGAAGTGAAACAACTACGTATAAAACAATAGGCCATTTCCGAGTTGCCTTCATCCTCTCTATCAAAGAGAGGATAGGTGCGAAACCTTTCATATGAAAATGAGTTTTCATTCACATGCAAATAAAACTTATTTGCATGTGAATGAAAACTCATTTTCATATGAAAGGTTTCGCACCAAGCCTCGCTTTGATAGAGAGGCTAAAGACAACTCGGAAATGGCCTATTTTATTCTATTATTTTTATGAACCACATGGGAGACACAGGGGGTGGGGGGGGGGGGGAAGTCCGGACCCCCCGACCCTCCCCCTGGATCTGCCACTGTAAAGTGGCGTCGAAACAGAGAAACAGAGGAAAGCTGAATTCAATCCGGCTGCTACACAGGAGACCCAACATAAGATTAGGATTACGCGAACGCAATTAGTCACTAAAAGGATTTCAGTAGAAATCTAAAATTAACAAACGAATATTGTACTGGAACAGCGGCCGCAAGATTTTAACAAACAAAAATGTTTATAAAGTACAAGTAGGACGAGGAAGGGAGAGCTGAAAACTAATAAAAAATTGCATATTTGTCCCCGTCTCAGATCTGTAGCCACAGGCTTACTTTGGTCGATCAAGGCATGTTTCTTTAAAAAAAAACTTATAGCAGCTTATGTTCAAAATCAAAGTATTCTAAACATATGATCACCAGATATTTTATGATTAAGTATTTAGGACAAAAAAACGTTCTGATTTAAATTGTTCATTATTATATTTTGGGATCTTCTTAGAAAATCTTAGCAGAGCTTGCTAAGATCTCCTGCCATTATATTATGTGTGAACTAGCAGATAATAAGTGAATTTTGTGTGCATGTAAATAATGGACAAATAAAAAAAAACAATTGCGAGTGCACCTGTATAAAAACAACTGACCTGCTGACTGGTAGTTATATCTTGCAGTCTGTTGCTGCTGACGTCCATTGTAGTTAACAGCGTCTGAATGAAATGAAGAGTTGTCAACAAAACTCATACTCTCCAACCTCCTCTAAACGACATCTTTATAATTTCAATTCTCGTTAGCGGACAATGAGGGGGAGGGGGGGGGGGGGGGGGGGTGTACCAATTCTTCCAGAAAACATATTCCTGTCATCATATTTTTCTGACTTAAGTGGGCATTCTGGTCAAATGCCATTTTTGCGCTGTCGTAGATTGTAGTGTTAATGCAATTTTCTTGTTTCGAGCGATCCAAACATGCCTCCATTAGTTTGTTAGATGATGTTATGTGAATGTTTTGGTGATTTTTAGAAGTATTTGACATAGAAAAAAGGCGAGGGAAATTTGTTAAATTTAGAAAAATAAGAAATACTGAAGAGGTAATGAAGTCTTAAAATACGAGTTTGAAGTTCATAATTAATAGATGGACACCAATCAGTGATCGAGTGCATGCATGTGATAGTCATTGAGCAGTCAAAAGGTAACCAGCCTAAATTGGTAACTCAGTAATGCGACGAAATATAGAGCAGTTTTCAATTGAGTGTGAAAAGTAATTACACAATTGCCTTGGTTTTGCATTGCTACGCTTTGTGATTGGCTAAAAAATCTCGCGCCACTTTCTCGACCAATCAGAAGTAAAACCAAAACCAATCGTGACTTGCTCGCACGCGTTTTACCGTAAATGTAATTGCTTTAAGCTCCGATTGGTTCATTGGATTGTTTACGTCTGCTGTGATTGGTCAGAGTAATTACTTTAGTTTTGATTTTACCACACTCAATTGAAAACTGCGCTATTACACATGTAACTCACATGGTTTTGCTCTATAATATTGTTGATTCCTCTGGTATGTTCCAGGCGTGTAAAAGGTTTTACCTGCATGAACAAATATACAAAATATATATATGAAAAGGATCAGGTCCCGTGCATCAATGCCTGAAAACTGAGGCAGATGATAACAATTTAAATGAACTCGTCTCTTGACAAGAATGAATTGAAAAAAAAAAAAACAGTTAAATGTTGCCGTATTAAGACAACCTACCCGGGTATGTTACAGGATAGCTTGTAAATCCGCTTATTTGTGGTTGTTGTTGGAATGCTGTAGCGGTATTTCCTGTGTGAATAATGTTACCAAATTTAGTTTTATCATTGTTTTACTTTATTAATGACAAACAAATCCTTGTTAAAGTACTGGAAGGCGAGGCGTAAATCAAAGAAGCTTTAGAAATCCCGTGCAAGGCTCTATCCCTTAACAGAGATCGTAGGTGCGAACTGAACTTCCAGCTATAGTCTAGCTATATATCTTGATATTCTGTCACGTCAGTGACACAAACCATCACATGTCATGTGACGGACATCTACCATCAGTCGCTTGAGAAAGGCACTGTAAAATTGTCGTAAAGCTCGCAGTGCTAAACAGTCATTTAAAGGCGCATTGTCACCTATTTTTAGTGTTACTTTGATGAATGCGAAAAAAACATATTTGTATCAGTGGATATCCATAAATAATGCTTCCATTTTGTTCTGCCTTTGCCCGCAAATGGCCCGGATGGAAATGGATTGCAACTTGAAAACTGAGGTGGATATTATTTTCAAGTTATTCGCTTATAAATTTGGTTGTGGTGTATTCTATTTTCGAGGAATCACTTTATATTTCCTCTCGGTCCTCTAAGAACATTTTGTGTTCGATCAAAGGTTCGTAGTGAAATATTTAGTACAGTTTTGACCAAAAAGAGAGAGAAAAAAAAAAACCCACGACTTTGCCCCCTTTTATTTCACGAAGACTCACCTTTCCATGGATAAGCTTGGTACCAGCCCACGCTGCGCGCTGATCCAGCCATATACCTTGGCGGGTGTTTGGATCGAGCTGTGGGTAGAAGGAAAATAATGAAATGATTGTCTACACGTTACAGATTAGTCAGTATCAAGGGATTTATGCAACTGGGCGGGGATCATCACAAAAGAGACGCCAGACATTTGCGTTTTCTTTCGTTTCGGTACAAAACAAGAAAATATATCTGATTTATTTCAATTTATACACCACTTTCGCTTATAAGTCGAATAAAGTGATATAGCGCACATACATTATCGGGAAAACACCTCAAACAATTAAACAAACAACCACACGAACAAACAAACAAGCAAGCAAACAAACAAACAAACATGCAACAAGCAAGCACTGGTACCGTGCGTTAGCAGCTCCCATGGTATTGGATTGTTTGAAGGAATGAAGTGTTTCTGTAATCCTGTTGATGAAAAACAAGAAGGAAAAAATGAATTAGAGCTCGAACTCGAACCACAATCAATCAATCAATCAATCGATTAATCGATCAATCAATCAATTTATTAATGTCAAAGCGTGGGATGAGGTTGCCCTCCAAATCCAAGCCAGAGGCTCATGTATAAAACGCATGACAATAAGTAGGAGTAACTTAACTTGCACAAACAAAGGAACTAATTTAGGTATACATTAATTAAAAAAGAAATATATTAAGAATATTAAAATATAAATTTAAGTGAAAATTACGAATTAAAAAAAGCAAAACTCATTATAAGACCATCATTGCCGCGAAACATGATCTATTCTGCTCGCGCCTAGCTCCAGGACGGTAGACCTATCGGTATGTTTTGGAGGGGTGGGAAACTTAAATGTAACAGAGGTCAAAAATCTTTTCAGCTTTATCTCTAATTTTCCTCGGCAGTCTATTTTTTATATCCCACATGCCATTATTTATATCCTTGGCACTGTTATAAGTGCATTTTTGTATTTTCCCACCTGGTTTAGGTTGCGCGTCAATGGCAGATTCCACAATTCCTGCAAGTTAGTTATTAAAAAGTAAATTGTCATGAAAATTGTGATTAAAGTTGTATACACCAAATTCAATAAAGGTTGCTTTGGTCATTGGGCATTGGGCATTGAGAAGCTATTATTGTTTGGCGGTCACTCAAGCAAAGCATTGCATTGTGTTCCGTATGCCCAAATGTTGTAGGAAGATGGAAGATGGGAAACAGCTTTTTTTTTGTCAGTTATTGCAAAGTTCCGTGGGTTCTCCCATATGAATTCACGATGGTGAACGTCGAACATTTTGAAAGGAGCCCGTAAGAGGTACCAGAAACCCGTTTGGTGGGTGTGGCTCACGTTAATGTTTACCCCTTGGTGGTGAAAAGTTGTTCTTGTCGGCATAGTTTTCTGGCTTAATACCCTGGGCCCAGTTGTTCAAAAGGTGGATAGCGCTATCCACCGGATAAATCACTAGCCAGCGGATAACACAATGGATTTTGTTAATACTTATGCACTGGATAGTGATTTATCCGATGGATAGCGGTATCCACTTTTTGAACAACCGGGGCCTGAAAGGTATCAGAATACTGACTCATTTTCACTTCCAACATCCTTAATGGTACCAAGCGAATAGGCCACTTTGAAAAATACCATAATACTCTTTAAAGTGCAGGTTTGGGTGGTGCTTGATGTTAGCCTGATTTTTCCGATGTCTTTTGTTTTCAGCACGAACTTCACGTGCTATGCTTCAACTTCTTGGCTATTTGCTTACGGTGTACATTTGTATACGAACACACAATGCTACGTTCCAGCGTTCCTACATGTACTCTGAATTCCATTGTGCCATTCTGAAACAGGAGACTTGAATAATTACACCCACGTGAGACTGAGCCTGCACATAAAAGATTATTATGGTATTTTTCTTAGTGACCTATTGTAACACCAAAAAGGTACGAAATGCAAGCGTCACGTTGCTTGCATTTCATACTCTTACCCGTCCAATACTGTGAAAATGTCATAAACCCGCCGCATACTTCATACGCGTTGTCATAGCAAGGCATATCGCACTCTTTCTCTTCAACTTGATAAGATTTACTGTATGAATTTCCACAGAAACACAGGTCTGAATTACGTAATGCTGAGATACTAAAGCCCTGAGACTTGCACGTATCCACGCATGCTCCGATGGTGGCTGGGCGAGTGGGGATATACACTTGAAGATCTCTGGGAAGGATGTCCCGGAAACAACCCAAATACGCGGGCTCATCTACAAAACAATAAAAGAGAGAAACAGTGATATGCAACTGAAGCTTACATGGGTACCAGAGTCTTGGGTAGCGTTACTTTTATACAATCTAATTTCAGATCAAGGTAATCCAGATTGTTCGGATTTTCATGCTAGCTGGAACAAAAATCCAGAAAAAGATCGATTCGTCCCGTTTATCGTCCATAGGTTCATCTGCGAAGGTACCCGTGTTTGTTGACCAGAAACTAGTCCGCCAAATGGAACGCACATATCTAGAGCCAGATTGAGATACCAATCTGAGCGATTCATCTACGGACGTAGATCGTTCAGATTTCAATCTAAGATTGGTTTGTCGATCCCTAAATACAACGAAAGTGGCATTTACGATCGAAGAATCCGGATTTAGATAAGTTGAAAGGAAGGCAACAACCAATGTTTGCTACTTAATTAAGTCACTTGGCGTGTGTCTTCTTTTGGGAAAAACGTATACAGCTATTTCAATTAACGTTGTCGGGTGAAAGCTCAAAGCTCAAATCCTACACGTCGAGACCGAACGAGTAAACCGAGCGCCTGTTCCAGGCATGCAGATAGTTGGGAGCGGCGAAACGAAACGAAACGGCGGGAATGGGCGATGCGACGAGCGGGAAAAACGTTTCATTTACGCGCGCCGCTCCCAACTATCTTGGCTTGTAGCTTTGAGCTTTCATCCGACAACGTTAATTGAAATAGCTGTATGGTAAAACAAAGTAACAGATTTGTTTCAAAGCAGTTTTCATTAACGATAAAATGCATGGTTTCAATAATCACTCATCTTCATCGGGTGACAAAGATGTCCATCTGAGATGCTTGGGATACATTTTTTGTTAAATTGTTGGATTCAATCTCTGCGTTTAATATCCGCGACGATTTACAACTACATGTATGACTGCAATGTTTGCACCAATAAAATTGTGCACTATGAAAGGTAATTGTTGACGACATCATACAATTTTTTTATCCGTATATAGCAACATGTAAATGTAGTTCTAACTTTTCAGTCTGTTGACGAAACCCTATGGTGTGAGCATTCAAATGAAACCTCTTCAGCAGTACTTTTGCATGGTACCATTTGTTCTAACTTTTAAGTCTGTTGATGAAATCCTATGGTGTGGCCATTCAAATGAAACCTCTTTGGCAGTATTTTTGCATGGTACCATTTATTTTTCAACATTTTGCAAAGATTTTTCTTGAATTTTGGTTTTTGGCACTCTTGGGAGTTTAAGGTTAACTTACCACATATCCGAGACTTATTGAACGATCTTATCTGATCCAAGGTATGTAATATTTGATCTCCATTTTCATACAAAATCACAAACCGACCATTCTTGATGTCCCGTATGTATCCAATATTAAACGCACGGGACCTGGGTCGATTGACAAGAATCTGGCTCCCCCATGGTAATTCGTTATGATCAGGAATTCTGTCCACCACAATATCCACATTATCTCGTGGATTATAAGCTAATCTAGCACCGTTATCAAACAACACGTTTACTCTGTTGGTGATTGAATCAATCTCGCCCTTGTAGTAGTTCCCATTCTTCCAGCGGCTGACTACTCTGGTTGCGGGCTCTAGGCACTCTGGGAACGAATAATAACATCACATTACTCTCTTCACTCATACAGTCAAGTCTTATAAGACGGATAAGACGGAACATCTCCTGTAAGGCGAACACCTCTTGTTGCGACGATAGACCAACAAGAAGTCCATTTAACTGTTTCGAAACTGTTTGCGTTCTACGACAACCATGCCTCGAGCGAAATGCTACGAAACTAAGCACCTCAACCAACTCGAAGTAACTATTTGAATGCTAATATCTGCACGTTTTCTATCGTAAAGTGAAAGATAACGCGCATTCAATTTTACAATTATTTCGAGAATTACCATGGCAGAAACAATGTCTCCTAATTATAAATAATGCCTTTTGTTCACCTCTCTTAGACGGAGAGGTTTGTTGTGGAGTGGCAGAAAGCGTTGAACAGGTTTTACTGCAGCGCCTTTCAAATGCAGCTGCGTACAAAATTTACAAGATAAATGTCAAACAATTGCACCAGCTGTTATTAGTTTATAGGAACAACCAGATTCGTGATTAATATACTATGTCTAATAATCGTGAATAATATTGCATTTGACTTGTGTTTTCTTTCCATGATCAATGACTTTATCTTAGATTCTTTTTCATTATGCATTTAATTCTGTGTTTCGCACTGTTGTGCTAATTTGGAACACTGTAGTTAATCAACAAATTAGAAATATGTTTTCAAAAAGGCTAATTGAATATATATATCTTAACAATCCAAATATAATATGTAGTAATTGTTTTAGCGGGCAATGTATTAGCATGACCGAAGAGTTTAAAGCTGTAGAACGTTTGCATTTCAGCACCTCGGTTAGTGAACAGGGCAGGGATCTTGGACTGGATCATGCGGATTTCAAATCCATAAATTACAGATAATTGGTTACACCGCCTCCCATATAAAGAAAGTTAATAAAAAACCTGAAGACTTGCAAGTCACCTAACAGGTAATTTGCACTTCACTGACATGAAACAAACGTTTTCCCCGTTGATGTTTCATGAAATATTTTTGTTTGATTCTTTGCTACCGGTTCGCAAAATTATTTCCACTACTACTAAACAATCCATGGCCAGGGATACATTTTTTTAACTTAGTTGTTGAACATTCATCAACATAAAGTTAAAAGAGCAATAAACTGATCCAAACGATGCATTTACTTCAAGGACTTACCGGCTTGCGTTTCTCGGGAATATAGAAACAAAAGCGCCAGATAAACCAAAGAAGAACTCATAGCATTCTCTAACCAAAATAATACGACGATTATAAAGTTCAAAAATGGACTTGCGTCCTCTAAAAGGCAGAGGCTCGTCTGAGGGAGTCGAAACGACGCCAAAAATCTCCGTGCTTCCAAAAATATCTTGTTTTTCTTCGCCAAGAGCGTAGAGTTAGCGTTGAAAATTCATCTCACAATGGACATATCGTTGTATAACGAATAGTTATCACTGTTCTTTCATTCCTTGTTGACCAAACAGACTTCATTCCCAATAAATTCCGCTGTGATTTGTGGATTTTCGCGGAATAAGGATCCGATCAAAATTTCAGTTGAGGCCGGAAGCCATTTTTCGACTTTCGCACAAGCTGTAACTAATTGAAAATTTTGCCATTCTTTGATGTAGCTTATGATTTATGGATAACTGTTTTTGGAAGGCGCTGCGTTAAGCGGGTAGTCAGCTCTTTTCTAAACGAAACAAATCAACCTTAGCAAGTGTTTCATTATCTTAAATACAACCACCAGTCACATGACTTGATTTTTGGCGGGGCGTAAAAAACCGTGAACCCGGCCGGAGCTGATATTTACAAGCACCGTTCTAAATGGAATTACTCTGCAATGTTTTTGTTTTCCAATTCTTTTTTCTTAAACCCTTAAAACCTCACAAAATCGGAAGAGAAAAGAACAGATGTCAAATTTTACTTGTGGGATATAAAATATTTGAAAACACTTAAAATTGAACGGTTCCTTATTTCCTCCTTAACAAAATTTACTGGGAAGAAAATCAGCTCTTGTTATTTATGAAGTAATTTGTCGTCTAACATAATTCAAGAGGAATCTAACCTCTTAAAACCTCCAGGTTTAAAGTCAGATCAAATTAAGTCACGTGGTGACATATCACGTGATTTGTTGCGAAATTTCTCTACAAGCCAAAGGAGCGTGAAATGGTTGCTAAACAAAATGCATTTTTTTTACATTCGTTTTTGAAAATCTTCGTTTATGCTAGAAAATTCTTTCGAATTAGCGCGTGGCGTATGTGTTGCTTCTTATAGATTTGTAAGAAGCAACACATACGCCACGCGCTAATTCTAAAGGTGAATAATTTTCTAGCATAAACGAACGATTTTTTGTAAGATTCGCAGTTTTAACAGACAATTTACAAACTAAGGCGTATCAGCTGGATTTGACTGTTGCCAGGGTGAGATGGTGTCTTTCTTAATAGATGTTTAATCTTACTTGAAAATTTAGAAACGTATTGGCTTAACTGATAATGTATCTTATCTGAGCACCTTGGATTAAATATGCCAGAAGACTTATTTTAAAAGGTAAATAGCCTTAAAATAAGTTGTTGTTACAAGATACCTTTTTGTTAGAATATAACGGTCATTACGGTCATAACGAAACGCTCCACCAGGGCCCGGTTGTTCGAAAGCCGATTAACGCTAATCCCGGATTAAAAGTTAACCGAGGATTTCATTTCTCTGTTTAAAAGTGTTTTCAAAAGGTCATTTATAGCTAGAAGTGAAGGTAACTTAAAGTCGAAACTGAAGGACAGAAAGCTTTGGAAAATATTCAGTTGTTGAGTTGTTTAAATGGATTCAAAATTGACGCTAATCCTGGGTTAGCTTAATCATGCTTTGAACAACCTGGCCCAGATCTTTATTTTTGGTATACTCATTAAAAGGACAGTGTCCCGGCTGAAATATCGTGTTTAAATGATTATGGCCAGGGGCTTGCTGTACTGTCTTCAAATAGGAAGAAAAATCGCTAAATGCAATGAAAGCAAAAAAAAAAAAAAAAAAAAAAAGCCTGAAAATTCTACCAGAATGGAAACTTTGATTTTTTGACCGCTGGTCACAAAATCAGATCTGATGAACTGTAATTCACTTCCATCCTTGTAATCCTGCACTATTTCTCCAAACTCATTAGCACTTCTTGTTTTTCTTGTTTGCTGTATAGAATATTTTTATCCAATTTAGTGGGTGTTTCTTGGTGTTGCGGAAGCCATTGTTGGTTAGCTGTTGTGTTATGGTGTGGGTATTGTTCAATGTCTTTTAAATCTTTTGTTTTTCGTCATTTAGTGATCACACAATCCGCAACACCAAGAGACTACCAATTTAGTTGTATATTTGGTTGCATCTGGCGATAGAACATGGAAGCAAAGTACGTAAGCACAGTTTCGTTATTTCGGCAGGAAACGGGTAATCCTGCACTTGTCCAAACGATAATTCGCTAAGAAAACAATAGATTTGTCCCGCTGGGATAGGGATTAGGGATAGGGGCATTGTTCAAGTAATATATCAGTTGCATCGTTCGCCAATCACAGACATCGTTTGGACAACTACGACCCCGCTCCGGGAAACACTCTCTTTTTAAGTGCAATTACTAGAGTCCTACCTCCCAGAAAGGGTCACTGACGAATAGATTTGCTCGCAATCTAGAGTGTATTTGCTGCAGAAGGAGAACATTGCGTAACCATTTGGTCGAACATGTCGGATTTATTTCGTCTTTCTGACGATAAATACTTATTTTTTATATGATTTGTTATTTTTTACTGAGAAAGAAAATACTTCAGACTTGTAGTAATTTGTTTTTCTTCATAACGGTTTCTGAACCAATTTCAAGCATACTATATCATTATGAAAAGTAATTTGCGAAGATGAAAAAGCAACCGAAACACCTTGCCTGCTTATAACCAAAACATCAAGGTTATTATCGAAGTAAATTTGATAAAGGTTTGGTTTTGTTGGAAAGACGATCCCGGAATTGGTAAAGCCCAGCGCCTGCTAAAAATTTACTTTCTTTCAATTCTGATCATAAAACTGGTCAATTCGAATTTTTATCCACAAACCACACGCGCGTTAACTAGTTGAACCATTGATATCAATGTAGATCACTTATTGTAAGCCATCTGTTTCTGTTTCTTTTCTTAAAACGGGAACAATTTTACTGATTTTCTCTATCATATATTTTTTCTATGACGGAAAGGAAATTTATAATAAAAATAAGCGAAAAGAAACGACGTTTCGAAGCCATCCTGGCTTCATTTTCAAGTCAAAAGGTCACTGTTCAAGTGGAGTTAATTTATACTACTGTATTCAAAGCGTCAAAACTTGTTATAGAATTCATAATTAGGTCAAAGGTGACAATGATTGAGCGTACAGGTGCTGAAGAATGTTAACTAGATACTTTAGCACGAAGTGAGTCTGACTGCGTATTCAGCGTGGGATTTCTTTCGCTATTAAACAACATTTCGTGGATTAAACAATCCAGTTTTCCTTGGCATTTCTTTTAAACGGAAAACATTGTAGTCAGCTCAGGATCCTTGATTCCCCCTGATTCCGTGGTCTCTCCTGTGTTTTCAAACAACAGTGTATTTATGTTCATCAGTTTTCGCTTATTTTTATTATAAATTGTTTTTCTAAATCTTTACTCATTGGAAAGAGAATTGGAGGCAAAAGTGTATGCGCAATCTATCCCCAATTGCTTAAGCATATACCTACCAGTTATAGCCATGCCAAGGTGAGTGGATTTTTTAAAGTCAAAGTATGATGGTTCTTGTATTATTTGTGTTGGGAATCGTACGTTTAACTTGCAAAACAAAGAAGGCAAAATAATTTTTCACCAAATCAGTTTTTACATACCTTTTAACCGTATTTTTTTTTATATGAGAAGAAACAAGAAAAACGTTACGATTGATGCTCAATTGGGAGTGAATCTCTTTATATTATAGGTCTAATCCATCATGGCCTGATAATGTTCAAAAGCAGATTAATGCTAAGCGGAATGAAATTGAACTTTGGTTTTTGTTTCTTTTGTTTGAAAGCGTTATTTATCGCTAAATTTAACTTTGAGATACGGCCAAAAAATATTTAACAGACGTCTTCATCGAGAAATTGAATTCTGAATTCAAAACTGAACCAATCCTCGATTAGTGTAAATGTGCTTGTCGATATTTTTTTTTTATGTAGCAAACTATTTAAATTCTTGCACTTCTGTATATGTAGCAGAACCATTTTATTGTTTCGATCAGGTACACCAATCAAGACACGTATAACTTAGTATATTCGAGGCTCTTTCTAACATTGTCTTTATTGTTTTTCATCGGACTTGCAGGATAATTATGTCCAGAATCACGGTCTTTGTGTTGATTCTAATGTTGGACCGTCCATGTTCATGTAAATATAGCTCATATTTTTTGTTCATCTTTATAATTGGAAAACCCATGAAAAATCATGTATATATATTTTTAACCTGAGTGAAGAAACAGTATTGCACAAATGAATACCAATTTGTTCAAAATGCCATCTGGTGGGAAGTTTCTAAGCGAAGGCTCTTTATATCCGCACCGGGACACCAATTCTGAGGAGTACGACAACTGCATCACTAATCTAACACTGAGGAGAACATATACGCCGTTCTCTCGACTGCGCTGGTCCCCGAAGGTTAAGTAAGAAATTCACCACGGAGCGACAGCGATTCATTTTTTGCCTTGTGATCAGATGTTTCATAGCAGCTTAACATAAAATTGTGTTACGATTGCCCGAAACAATGGTTAAAAGAGTTTACTGAACTAACTGATAAACAGCCGAAATCTGATTCTTAGCAATTTTATTTTTAGCGAAAGGATTTTCCTGTAACTTCGAGTCTGGATTTTGTGGCTGGGAGCAGGAAGATACCGATTCCTTCGACTGGACTCGTACAAGCGGCTCAACACCCTCCTTCTGGACTGGGCCAGATGAAGATCATACCACACAGACAGGTGATTAATATGACTAAAGAAACAAACGTCAGTACATTAGGAATAAGTAACTTTAAAAGTGTACGGACTCTATCTTGTTAAGTTAACCCATTGTTGATATTAGTATTGGTAATGAAGTGAGTGCCAATGTAATTAAGGATTCACATTACGAGTGATGTTTGAAAACTTTTTTAGACGAGCGTCATCTATTTTAATAGAATATAACATGTGATTAAACGGTTCTTTGGGGAAAGCGTGTGAAGATATTAAAGGGCTCTGTCACGAGAATTTGGCTGATTTTTCATTAAAACTCTGTCAAAATTACTGATAGGTACTTTCAATCATTCCAAAAATTTATCCATTTCCACACTTGCCATCCGCAACTAAAACCGCACATTTTAAAATAGTTTCAGTGCACTATTATAGTAACTGTTAGCAAAACTCGACCATTCTTTTAAGATTTTCTTTGGTACAAACATGTCCTTGGCATTTAATGTGATACTATGTACAATCTGGTGACAAAGCTGTTTAAACTGTCTGCAGGGCCGTAGCTAGACGAAATTTCTTACCGAGGCAATATCTTTTTGCATAGCCTCTTACAAGAGAGATCTAATGCTTGTACTGGTATGCAAAATTTTATTTTAACCGAGGGAAGTGCATCGGTTCGCCTCATGCTAGCTTACGGTCCTGTAGTGTCTCACATGCTATAGTCATCTCTAGTCTGACCAAACTTCTGAACTATTTAATTGCATTGCGTCCGTCACCCCCATAGGAGCATGGGCCAACAACAAGCGTTACTCGGAACGTTTCGCTGCTATTCTGTGCCATCCTTGAGCACTGGCTTCTTAGGTGTATATGGTAAATATGGTCAATAGTCTTTAAGCCCTCTACCAGGTCACACCTCCAGGTGCTTTAAACTAGGGGTGCTCTCTCACGCCTTCCCTGTGGGCCCCAAGTAACAACTTGCCTAGTGAAGAACAATGAATGATTTCAAAGGATGCCAATAATTCATACCCACTGCTTTCCACGGGGTTTACTTAACATGCGTGAATTTTTACGACCATTTCAACGCAGTCCTGGGCTACTGCATGTCTACTTTATGGAGCAGGCCAGGGATGGCGCAGTGTTGAGAGCCCTCGCCTCCCACCAATGTGGCCCGGGTTCGATTCCGGCACTCGGCGTCACATGTGGGTTGAGTTTTGTTGTTGATTCTCGTCCTGCTTGGAGGGTTTTTCTCCGAGTCCTCCGGTTTTTCATCCCAACTCAAAATTGCAAAAACCAACATTTTCAAATTCCAATTCGATCTGGAATCTAGCGGTCACAGGTTTATCAGCCGTAAGACTGTTAAGTGTCAACCTTCTTTAACAAAGTCCGGTATACTTAATATAACCTCCTATAATGACTAGGTGTATAAATAACCTTTTGTATCTGATGTCACTTTGCAGACGAAGGTTTTTACATTTACGTCGAGGCTTCAGGGAAGAGTCCTGGTGCAACCGCTCAACTTTCGATCAGAAATGTATCGGGCAATCAATGCTTGACTTTCTTTTATAATATGTGGGGATCTGGTATTGGAGAACTGAACATCTTGATAAACGACACGGTAGTAATGTCTATGGTTGGAGATCAAGGGTGGGAGTGGAACATAGCTCAAGTCAAACTGAATGGATCGATAAACAAGGTCAGTTACTATTAGAACATGATGTTCCATTGTCTATGTTCTTATCTGGTAAATTACAGAATCTGAAACGCGAAGACGTGATTGTGTGGGTTCAAATCAAATGATTATGAACTTATTCTTTTAAAATAAAAAAGGCCAGATCATAATTTGAAGCCATAAAAACATTCTTTACGTAAACGGACAAAGAAGAAATGGCATTACTGTTAAAAGTAACAGCTTACTAAAAAATCAAAGATAGACCGAAAGAAGAAATCCTTTGTGCTCCCAACTTTTTTTGAACACGGGACATCCGTCGTGGTAATTAGGGTGTATTGTATCCACTAATGGCTATCGGTGAATTGATTTCCGTCGTCTCCCCTGAGCTTCTTTGACGATGGATTGTAGCTCCGACAGACTTCTACAACTAAGTATGACGGCATATTAAATTTACTGACGCAATCTATACCAGGAGAATATGGCAAATCAAGAGATGGATCGAAACAGTCATGGCAACTCACAAGACGGCATGGTGGGAAAAAGCCACGCAAAAAATAATGTCATTGGACTTTCCCAATATTCTTCGCTCAGTGTTTGCTTGCAGCTGTCCCATGCTCCTTTTCAGATGACCAAACGCGTTTACAGTTTTGGTAATCGAATGTTGTTCAAGGCCGCAATTAGCTAGGACATCACGGTTGTTCCATACTAAACTGGTGCTTTCAAAAAACTTGTTCTTACGTTTGTCGGAGCCTACGTACATTAATCGAAACGAATTAATTAGACAGAAAACACTTTGGATAAACAAAATTGTCAAGAATCAAAGGCTTTTGTCGGTATTTGTTACGTGAGTTCAGTGATAATTTTTCCTAATGGTCGACAATAAATTCGCTTCAGCACTCATAACTGTAATCCGTTTCAATCGTCCTCGAAATTAAACTATTCGTACCGTATTTATAGCGTTTAATGCAGAATTGTGCTTGAATTATTGTACCAATTGATATTTTTGAATTGTTATCGGGTTTTAGCCAAGCAATGGAAACGTTTTGCGCAAGCATGCGCAGAACGTGATGCAAGCCTTCAAGTATTCCAAATTATGTATAATAAATCAAGAAGTGTTTTTATTATACATTGGTGTCACTAGCTCGATTTTGATTGGCTATAAGCACGCAGCTAATTATTGCTTGCTGTTTCTGTTACGTCATACCTACAGACAATGAATTTTATGTATGTAGAAGTGACGTCATACCTACAGACAATAGTTTGTCTGCTGTGCATTGATCACTTTTTTGTGCGCGCTCTTGTCTTTACAAGTGCAGCTCAGGAATATGCATAATAAAACAATTATTGGATTCGGTTTTCGCATGATAGCGATAATTATCAAGGCCTCAGTTTGTGTTATCCGCCTCAGCCGCCTCGGCTTCGGCAGATAACACAAACTTTGGCCTTGATAATTATCGCTATCATGCTCAACCTCATCCAATAATTGTTAAATGATGTACAAGACAATTGTAAGCAAATTGTATACTGAGGATTAATTCGCACTAAAACAACTGATTGGTAAAGTAAGGAAGCGTTGAACCAGGTAATAAAACCGGCTCAAAAGGAGCACAGCAACACATGACACTACTTGTAAGAGACCGTCTTCGATGGGTATCTGGTGTTTTATGCAACTACAGAAAACGTCACCAATTCAATTGATTGTTTTATTGCACGCGCTTCGGGAATCCCCTTATTAGAAATTCTCGAAATTGAGAAGTGTATGGCAGGTTGAAGATTACATGTAATTGCCAAGAATGATTGAATCGTTTTGGTCATCTTCACCGTTTTAATCAATACTTTCTGGCAGTTTATTATTTCTGATCACATTCCACGCTTGCTGTTTTTTCACGAATACAGATCACCTTTGAAGGAGTAAGGGGCTCCTCATATCGTGGAGATATTGCAATTGATGACATATTCCTAACAAAGACATGTACAGGTGAGATTTTCATGTCTTAGTATGATCATCACATTTTTTTTTTATTTCCCTATCACATTAATGCGATTCAAGGGCCAGGAATTTGACAGTCACGTAACTGTTTCTGATGTTACCCAATTTAATTTACACAAAATTTCATTTTTTAATATCTGTTTAGTGTTCGAGGTTATAATTAGAGTGGTTTTACTTCATCTGTGAAATAGATAGTAGGATTTAACGCCGTAGTACTTCGTATCAGTTTCAATTATCCTCGAATATTAGAGCGATTACAGTTAACCCGTGAAATAGTTAGTAGAATAGTACGCACTATTGGACAATAATTCCATTGTTTTCTTTTGTTTAATTTGGACTATCACACACTAATTGTTAGATTGCGAATCACTCTATCAAGTTCTAGCGCTAGTGTAAGAGATAGTGATAGGTAGTGTTACACACTAACTAATAGTTTCTGTTTCACAGTTGAAGTAAAATCACTCTAATCCAGGAATCCCTATCACATTAATGCGATTCGAGGGCCAGGAATTTGACAGTCGCGTAACTGTTTCTGATTTTACGCTATTTAATTAAACAAAATTTCATTTTTTAATATCTGTTTAGTGTTCGAGGTTATAATTAATCCAGGAATCCCTATCACATTAATGCGATTCGAGGGCCAGGAATTTGACAGTCACGTAACTGTTTCTGATTTTACCCTATTTAATTTAAACAAAAGTTCATTTTTTAATATCTGTTTAGTGTTCGAGGTTATAATTAATCCAGGAACCCAAAAAAAAATGTTTATCCCCGACGGGAGAAAAAAGCATATGACTGCTCTAACCACTAGACTACAAAGAGACTGACGAGCTGCAGCAATTACTTGGATTTCAAAGATAAAAATGTCTTTACCACACTAATCATTGTTTTTATTTTTTATAACCGATTGTACGGATCAGCTCAAGAGTGTGAAAGCATCGTTGCACCATCAAATGGACATATTAACTGCACCAACGGAAAAACAATTGGCAGTATCTGTCAGGTCATTTGTGATCCGTTGATTTCCGTCAGCAGTTCAGTGAGCCACACTTGTCTCATCAACGGTGCCTGGTCTGGGAAACAAGCTACATGCAATGCCCGTAAGTTGAGCCATAAAGGCAGGTTGGACCACCTTGGACGCTTTATTGAGACTTATATAACGGAGTAACTGGTTAGCTTGCAGTTGAGGTTAGGGTTAGCAGTTTATATAGTTATATTTTGGCGTAAACAACCCGAGAAGCTCGGTGGTACTCTGGTACGGTAGGCTATGTACGCCTACCCCTACCTGAGGTCACAGGTTCAATTCTGAGTGGGGATTTTAGATTTTCTTTTTTACACTTAATAAAAATTTATCGAAAATAAAATTCTAACTGTCGAAATCCACCGTAGGAAAAAAGATGGCGGCTGTTCATTTTACCACAATACCTTGCGGACCTAACACAGCACATAAGGCACAAAGAAAGCCAAATTTTTACAATATTTGTTCCAATACTACGGACAACGTGTAGACTAATAATAATAATAATAACAATCTTTTATTAGGAAACTCCATCACAAACTGTGGTTTTCATAGAGGTCCTAAATATAAATCATTATTACAAGATACAATTAAAATATAAAAATTTTAAAAATTTAAACTAAAATCAAGATATTAAAATATGTACAAAATACACAAAGATTAACAATTAACATAAAAAAAAATTAATTATAGAAAGCAGAAAAAAGATGCTTCTTAAAAATTGAAAGACTTGCTGATTTTCGTATGGTTCTATCTAACTCGTTAAAATCTCTGTAACAGTGATAATGGGAACGGTGTTTTCCCCAATTAAACTTAATTCTGGGTAGCTTGATGGTATCGTTATTCCGCGTATTGTAAGAGTGCAAATCACTCTTTTTGACAATGTTCAAGGAATGATTAAGTTGGCCATTAATACACTTGTATGTATATATACATCGATGACATTTCCTACGTTCTTGAAGATTCGGCCATCTTAAGACTGTTAATGCATCAGTAGATGATGAGTAAGGTGTTCTATCCAATATTAACTTGGCAGCTTTGTTTTGCAGAATTTGCAATTCATTCATGAGTGAAACATTGTCCTTGTCTCCCCAGACTAAATCAGCATAATCAAAAATAGGTAACACTAAGCTATTATAAAAACGTAACCGGGCACTATGAGGTAAATAACACTTAATCCTACGTAAAAGGCCAAGGTTCTTATTAACCTTACATGAAATATACTCAACATGGTCGGACCATGTAAACGTTGAGGACAATGTAACTCCTAAATAACTTTGATAACTTTTCTTTACATTTTTATGAACGTTGTTAAGGTTTTTTGTGCGCTAAGAATTATGAGTAAATGTACCAGTCGCCATCTTATTTCCTACCGAGGATTACGTTATATAATTCTCAATAAGTATCTGAGATGGTCCAACCTGATTTTGGAGTATCCATTCCAGTCACCACAATAAAGGCAGCACAGACCACGCTGTCATTTTAAAACAGTTTTCAATAGAGTGTCGAAAATTAATTTTCGTTTGCTTCGGTTTCGCATTAACGTGCTTTGTGGTTGGCTGTAATAACCTTGCCACTTTCTCAACCAATCAGAAGTAAGTTATTATTGTTGTTAAAACCAAAAGCAATGCTGGCATTGAATTTGAATTTGGAGTGTTGATTGCTTTATTGGATTGTCTGCATCAATTGTAATTTCCCAGAGCAAGAAATTTTCTTGCCCAGATAAAATTAAAGTGAGTATACATTGGTTTTGGTTTCACGACATCAATTGAAAAATGTTCCGTTACGAAATGCTGAAATTATAAAGGTTTGTATGAGAATAGGAGGAAGGAATATATTCCGGGAACCTGTATTAACGATACCACACGGGCATACTCCCCAAAAAAAACCCATTTTAAACTTGTTTTGAAGCTAATGTTAGTGATGCAATTAAATATTGCGCTTTCTAACTTCCTTTTACGCATTTTTAATTAACTAAAATTATGCACCCTATTTTGCAAATTTGTTAACAATACTGCGACCTCATTATAAAGGCCACTTTTCGGGGTTAACCAACGGTTTAAGTGTTCCTTTTAATTAAGATTAGCACATGCCGTTTCCAGTAGCTGTTCATTTATACTTGGGACACATTTTGGTAAAGTTTGGCGAAAAAAACGGTTGCTATGGTAACGAGATATGACGTCATAAGTAACATGAGGTCAATTCATTTTTGAATGAAAATGCGTGTTTTTCATCTTTTTTCAGTGAAAAAAAAACATAAAATGCTACCAAAAGCATCAAAATGTTTAATTGTATGTTATTTTGCAACTCTATCAAACAATATTTGCAATTTCCGCATTTTTCCGATAAATTTGAATTTTTAGTAAAATCCAAGATGGCAGCTATCTGGGCGGCCAATTTGGATGACGTCACGGACCTCAAGTAGCGCCACAACCCATAATATTTACCTTATCTTGTAGAGCACATCGCGTGCTATCTATTAGATGTAAAATATTTCCGAAATATTCCAACATCGCAAAAACCCAAGGGAGAGTTGCAACACCCCCCTCCCATTGTACTACGGTGGAGGTATAAGTTTGTGTGTACGTCCGAGGGTTAAATCCGGATCGATACTGCAAGGAAAAAACAATCTTAGATTGTAATCTAAACAATCCACATCTCGGGAGGGGGATCGTCCAGATTGGTAGCAGCATGAATCTGGTTTCGGATTGTTCTTTTTATTTGGAGAACTACTTTCCGATCAATAGCATGTGGTCGTTCAAAACCAGCACACAAACAAACAAAGGCCCTTTACAGAGGGACCTGGAGATGACCAACAAAACGGATCGATCTTTTTTCCGATTTTTGTTCCGGCTAGCATGAAAATCAAAGAAATCTGAAATTAGATTGTCTAAAAGCAACGCTACATTAGTCATATATAAAAAAAAAACTTTAGACTAGGCTCCTCGTTACGATCACCTGGTTAATTCGGCCAGACGTTGGTGTCCTGATAGTGGCCGGTTTAACTAGTGTCTACTGTAACAACATCATATGCATGAGACATGCCATATGGGCTTAGATACAAAATTCGCGAAAAATGGGCTAAAAACTCTTCCCGGAATTTCTCCAAAAAAGCTCTGCTGACCGTGAGTTGGTAGATGGCTCACTGGAATCAGCCATATTTTCTACCAACAGAGATGGAATTCATGGAAAGCATAATTTGAGTGGGAAACCTCTGATTAGTTGCACTGTAGACACTACTGTGAAGGTGAGCCCTCAAGTTGGTCAGCGGTAAAACAAAATAAACGCTTTCGCGACGTTTTTGCTTGTGTAAAATATGATAAAATTTCTCTAAAATTCTACCAAATTTTACTCATTGTCTAAGATTCCCGAGATTTTCTAAAATTCTTTTCGGTGTCTAAAATTCTCAAAATAATTCCAGAATTTTGTATCTAAACCTAAGTCAATTAAATTACTTTTGCTTTTAGTACTTGTCAGAGTGACTGATGGGGTATCACCGAACCAGGGTCGAGTAGAGCTGTTTGTTGAAAGTGAATGGCAAAGTTTGTGCGATTTCTGGTGGAATATGGAGGCAGCTTCAGTGGTGTGTAAAATGCTTGGTTTTCCCGCACCAAGCGGAGCACCGTCAGGATCTGCGTTCGGGATTGGAAGTGCTTCAATGTGGCTGCACGAATTCAACTGTAATGGAAGCGAAAATCATTTGCTGGAGTGTCCTATGGACAAAAGATACTCGCCTGCTGATTTGCCATATTTCTGCAAAGATGGTATCGATGAAGCGGGTGTCATTTGTGGAACTCCAAATGGTAATTATTAATTATTATGGTAAATGATAATTATTAATATTATTAATTGTTTATTAATCATTGTGAATTATGTTAAGCTTGACTTTGCATATGTTTTTTCACGGCATTATGAGTTGAACATACGAACTGATACAACCTTTCTTAAAAAAAAATGCTTTAATATCCTTGAAAGAAAAGAGTTAGTCCAAATCGTTAGATTGGCATACATTTCCTTTACAATTGGGTCCTGAAAACGTGCAGGCGCATGCTTCAAACAATTGGGTCCTGAAAACGTGCTGGTGCATGTTTCAACCAATTGGGTCCTGAAAACGTGCAGACGCATGTTTCAACCAATTGGGTCCTGAAAACGTGCAGGTGCATGTTTCAAACAATTGGGTCCTGAAAACGTGCAGGCGCATGCTTCAAACAATTGGGTCCTGAAAACGTGCAGGTGCATGTTTCAAACAATTGGGTCCTGAAAACGTGCAGGCGCATGCTTCAAACAATTGGGTCCTTGAAACGTGCAGGCGCATGCTTCAAACAATTGGGTCCTGAAAATGTCCAGGCGTTTGCTTCAAACAATTGGGTTCTGAAAACATGCAGGCGCATGCTTCAAGCAATTGTGTCTTGAAAACGTGCAGGTGCATTCTTCAAACAATTGTGTCTTGAAAACGTGCAGGTGCATTCTTCAAACAATTGGGTCCTGAAAACGTGCAGGCGCATGCTTCAAACAATTGGGTCCTGAAAATGTCCAGGCGTTTACTTCAAACAATTGGGTCTTGAAAACATGCAGGCGCATGCTTCAAACAATTGTGTCTTGAAAACGTGCAGGTGCATTCTTCAAACAATTGGGTCCTGAAAACGTGCAGGTGCATTCTTCAAACAATTGGGTCCTGAAAACGTGCAGGTGCATTCTTCAAACAGTTGGGTCCTGAAAACGTGCAGGCGCATGCTGCAAACCAAAAAAAGTTCCTGTCCTGCCGGGGGCTCAGATTTGTTTTCTTTGTCTGACGCTCGTGACATGGTGAGCATTACATCTTTCTCATATTTTAGCAGTTCTTATTTTTGCACAAAGTTGTATTTCTGCCATCGTTTTTGAAATGACACGGAGTTCATACAGTTTTGTTTATTCGGGCTGGGAGTGTTCGGGTGCTAGACTTTAACTTCCACCACCTTTTGCCAATCCTCTGTTATAAGAAGTAATTTTCTAATATTTTCTAAGTCATTTTTTCAATTAAGTTTCAGCTCGATTATCTGATGGAGGGAGTTTTAACCAGGGAAGAGTTGAATTGAACGTTAACGGCCTCTGGGGTACTGTAGCTGATCCAGAATGGGATGATAAAGATAGCGACGTTATTTGTCGTATGCTTGGTCTACCAGGGTCCTCTGTTACCATTAAAGGGGCCATGTTTGGACAGGGAACTGGAATAATCTGGCTCGCATATGTCGACTGCTTCGGGAATGAATCTTCAGTGGTTTCCTGTGGCAACTATAGAGGCTGGGGAGCCGGTACCTATTACAGTCCCAATGGACACGCGAACGACGTAGGTGTTATATGTGGAGAACCGGTTGGTGAGTTATGAACAAATTCCAGTTTTTTGCCAGTCGGTCTCACTTTCTATTTAGCGGCTTCTGTGCAAAAATAAACATAAATCAACGATTCTACGCTACAACAACTGAGAGACCTTGAATTGATATAACTGATCATATAACTACAGTAATCCGGTATAGAAATTATTTGTGACGAAATAATTTTTAAACCTCCATGATTTTTATGCATCCACTCATGAATCGTCTCAATTTCGGTTCGGATTTTAGAGTAGCAATGTAATAATGCTTGTTTCTCCGAAAGACAAAATGTAAAAAAAGAAAACAAGAATAAAATAGAAAAATAGAAAACGGGTCTGATTTAAAAAGATGCTGAAAAAAAGGACGTAGCACTCTATCCTGTGGCACTGAGCTTCTTCCTATATCTAGAGATGATGGGAACTCATCCCCAACTCTAACCCTTTGCTGTGGACGAAAATCATAATAATAATAATAATAATAATAATGATGATGATGATGATGATGATGATGATGAGGATGATAATGATAATAATAATAATAATAATAATAATAATAATAATAATAATAATAAAATCTTTATTTCAGTGTCATGTGTACAGAGAGACAGACTAAATTAGGGACACTAATCAAAGAACTAGGTTTAAAATTTTTTTAAGGCATATGACTTTATTAACATAACAAGAGGCTACTATTGTAGCCTACACTCATGCGCTTGCGTAAGAAAGTTTTACGGTTTATTTTAAACGGGTCACGCACCCCTCCTCCGTCAACGAATTTTGCATGACACACATTGCACCATCACACAAGACATGTTGATTGAAGCTACCAATTTTTCTGTACTCGCTTTGAATATTTAATTTGTTGATTCCTGATCAAACCCACACTAGTCTAATACTTCCCAAACCGTGAATAATTTCTATTTCATTGGGTTATTCCAGAAAGAATCCACCCCTCCCCCCCCCAACCGACGGACGGCAAGACTGTTTGACCCCTCTCCCTCCGCCTGGATTTCCTGGCCCGCTAGACTAACCCCCCGCCCCCCTTCCCGCCTGTATTTCCAAGCCCCAAGGACCCCTCCTCCTGCCCAGATTTCCAATGAATTTTTGGAAGTTCTAAATTTATCTGAGATAATGAAAAAAATGAAAAAAATGTATCGGATTCAGGAGATTCTGCTTTTATAATGTCAACATTAACGTTAATTTCATATATGCAAATTTCGTGTGAAATGTAATTCGATTCATGATCGTGAATCCAAAATATTTGTTCTAAAGGTCAAAACGTTTTAATGAAACTCATATTTCCTTGAATGAAAATGTCTTTCCCTTGAATAAAAGAGTTAAACGCTTATCAGAATTCAGAGATTTTCTGCTTCCGGAAGGCTTGGCGATTTATTTATCCTAACTGCAGCGCGGGCGAATTCATCACAAAATAATATTTAAATTCTGCAATCTGCTTTATTTATATCTAGTGTTTTCTAAAATTTCCGACTTTTCCTGTGTTTATAGAATGCCATTCTTATCCGTAAAGATGATTCGCATAATGTTTTCGCGAATCAAAAAATCTTGAAAGCAAACTTTATTTTAGAAAGCGCCATCGGCCATCTAACTTAATTATATTTACTAGCGTGATTATTGGCTTCACGAAGAAAACATTCGAACAAGTTTAATGGCAATTTGCCTTTACACAGGAAAAAGGACAACGAATTCTCTCAGTTGAACGTTTTATTCAAATATCTATTAGTTTAGTCTCAAGAGCAAAATGCGTTAAATTATCGCATCGAGGAAGCCGTGTCAGCAACGCAAGCAAATTTTAGCCCATGTCGAAAAACAAACAGTGACAACAGTCTATGAAATGTTTCTTACAAAGTAAATGGACATTCAAAAATGTTATTTTCTTTACCGTAGTTTTCCAGGAATGCTTGAAGAAAAAAACAAACAGTGACAACGGTCTATGAAATGTTTCTTACAAAGTAAATGGACATTCAAAAATGTTATTTTCTTTACCGTAGTTTTCCAGGAATGCTTGAAAGTTCTTAGTAAAGTCTGCCGCTTCGTGCTTCGAGTATGAATTGTGTAGGAAGACATGTCTCGCTTTGTGTCTCCTGTGACCTCACAGGACGATTCCATCGCTTTCAGCCCTCCAACCGCCACTTCAAAGGCATACAAATCATCTTAAGGACTCTTTCTTTCCATTTCTTCGTCTTCAAAGGCATGTTTACATTTTGGTAATGGAAAATGAACTTCTGAAAAATTGAAGTGTAGAGTACAGAAGAGGCCATATTTGTTTGAATATGATAGTCTTCTCTGAGTGATAAACCGATTCTCTCTAGTCCCCCCTAAAACCCAGACATGTGCTCAGTAGACGAATTCTGATTGGTTCAACCTTCCCGAAGCCTTTTATAACAATAGGAGGCAAAAATAACTTTCTAGGGGAGGCAGGGGTGAGTTCGCGTACACTAAAATATTCGTGCATAAATTTGCATGCAAAATCGTGACACAAAAAATAACAAGAAAAACGGAGCCGAAACCTTACCTCATGCCGCTACGCGCATGAGTAATAATTATTACTAGATTACCGTTTCGGATATGTATTAAAAATAACTAGTAAGTAAGGAAAGGAAAAGCAAACATAGTGCTTTGTGTGTTAGAAACAAACGACAAAAAAGTAAAAGTAAAAGTTTATAAAACTAAAAGAATCTGACAGCTAACTATATAGTAAGACTTCCACGTAATTATGAGTAACAATACTTCGTATTTGCATTTAAAATAAGGTGAGTTAAATGCTCGCGCTGACCTTGACTTCCACCAAACTTTGTGGATTTTCTGAAATTTATCTGGAAACACTTTTTATTTAATGCGACAGATCTTTATTCATGACATGGGAAGTTTCCATGCCAACCATACTTTTACAAGTGTGTTTACCGAAATTTTGAATGATTTGATTAAAGTAACGTTTAAATGGAAAATTGTACACTTTCTTGGAGCAAATTTGACAATTAAAGATCATTTTAGTATTTTTCTTTTGATTTTAACTAAATTTTGGTGCTTTTTCTAACATGATGGAAGTCCAAGATGGCGGATCCAAGAAACCGCCATTTGGAATGAAGACGCGATTCCCGCGTCTTATGGCGTCATCACGCCACGTGACCTACTTTAACCCTATTCAGATCGGGCATTTTTGGTCTTCTGGGTCCAAGGGAGGGGAGAGGGTTTGATTCCGTTTCCCCGCTCCTTGATTTCTGGAATGTCAAAGCTATGGCTATGAAACGTAAAGGGTTTTATTGTACGTCAAAAACTCTCAGTGTTTGGATTCCCTGGTAACCTTTTTTAATATTACATCAACATTGTCTATAAAAAATAAATATCATCAAAAATATGCACAAGTTGTTTGGTACAGTGCACAGTTTATAAGCTTATTTTGTTTGAGTTCAACAGTATAAAAATAAAGAAGATTTACCGTTAGGGTTGTTATTTTGGGGTCGTTAGTTTTAGCAATGGCAACACTTAAGTAGTACCGGTTAGACCTCTCCGTATAGGAATAACTGTGCTCTCGAAACTCAGTCTGCTGAATGACAAATATTATTACCACAATTGGTTTTGTTTTTCTCGCAACAGTTCAATTGCGGTTAATCGACAGCTTGTCAGGTTCCGGTTATGACGGCCGCGTGGAAATGGGAATCGGCAGAGTCTGGAGAGGAATATGTTCCAATGGCTGGGATATACAAGAAGCAACAGTCGTCTGTCGGATGCTGGGGTTGCCGCCTGCGTCCGTAGCGCAAGGAGAAGCAGTATTTGGTAATTCCGGCAAAAATCCTTGGCTTGGACATTTGGAATGCACTGGCAACGAGTCCAGCATAACCAAATGCCCTCACCCTGGATGGGGAAGGACGGTACCAAAACTTTGTGGCCGCAAGTCGGACGCTGGTGTCATCTGTGGCACTCCATCTAGTGCGTGTTTTAGCTTTAATTTATTACTCCCAAAACAAATAATACTACTCAGCAACGTTTATTTTATCACGATTGTTCACACTTTGGGGAATCATCCAAGGACCTGGAAATTATATATAACTATGCAGGCGTTATCTGCGTTAATCCATAGTTTTTGTTTTAACTTGTCAATCCTTTTTAAGCGCCCCGAGAAGATGAAAAAAAAAGTGAAAATACTGCTCGGCAGCTTTTCATTTCAATATTCCTATTCAAGACAGTATGTGACTACAGACCTTTACTATGTGAGAAGAGGTTTGATTTTGCGAGTGTCGTCAAAGAGTTACGTTAAGAGATTTGTCATAAAGATGTTTCATTAAACCTAAAAATTACACAAGCAATCTCCTTATAAATTGGCCATGCTCTAACAGATGATTTGTTTAATATTTTTTGATTCGTTGGCTTTACCCAAGCTGATAATCAGTTGCATATCATTTGGAAGGATATGTTACATGATTCTACATTTCTGAAAGTCATTTCTATTATAAGCAGGAACAGGTAAAACATTTTATCGGCTTTAATGGTATATTTATCAGTGATTTATATTTTTTAGTTGATGTTCGACTGATGGGAGTCAATTCTTCGAGCAAAATCGGTCGAGTTGAAATGTCACTAAACGGTTTCTGGGGAACAATATGTGACTATGCTTGGAACATCCGTAATGCACATGTCATTTGTCGTATGTTGGGAATTTATCCTGCTACAGCAGCTCTTGGTTCAGCGGTCTTTGGTCGGGGTCAGGGAGTGGTATGGCTGGATACCTTGAACTGCACCGGAAATGAAAGTTCCATCCTGGAATGTAAACATGGGGTGTTTGGAAGGGAAACGAGGTGTCTTCGCAGACATTCGCATAGTGCAGTCATGTGTGGGGTAGAGCCATGTAGGTTACAGAATAAATAGTTAATTTAAAATAAATAATCGCAGTTATGCGGCAACTGAGTTGCAATTTCAGCCTAAAAAAAGAAAGGCCTCGAAAGGATTCGAACCCATGACTTTTGTGATTCTCAGTGGTGCAAACGCTCTACCACTGAGCTACAAGGTCAGATAGGAGCTTGTCATTGGGCCTCTTATATAAACATTGTCATATTTATTACTTCGCTGGTACATCAAAGAATTTACAATTGACCAACTTCCCATCTGGCTTTGTAGCTCAGTGGCAGAGCGTGTACATCGGAATCGCGCAAAGGTCATGGCTTCGAATCCCAAATTTTCAGCCACAAATTGCAACTACTTGAGTTGCTGCATAATTGCGATGATCGCTTTCTTTTTAAAAATTCTATCTACTGCAGTACTCTACTCAGAATAAAAAAGCTATAGGTGATTTTCACGTTACGTCACGGCCGCCATGTTGGTGCACACTTACAAAAGAATTTTAATGAACTTCTTTTGTTATGTGCACCAACATGGCCGCCATGGCCGCTGTTGTCATTTGAGTCCCACAGGACTGAAGGTCACGTGAGTGAAAACCATCTATTAAACCATTAGAACATTAGGGCTATTGTCCTTTACAAATAAGTCAACAAAACTAAAAGAGGAATGATGTAAGACCGAGAGATGAATTATTGTAAAACTGAAACAAAGTTTTGGTTTATAAAAAGATTGATTAAAGCCGCTTTACAAATGTTCGAATCTATGCAAAGAAGACGAAGCATAGAAAGTAAAGTAGAAAGTTGATTTAATTTTTAACGTATATGTCCCTAAACTTGAGCTTATTTTGCAATTGTCAATTAATCACTTAATGTGTCATATGCAACCACACATGTCAGTATATATATGAAGAAGACCACTAAATGTGGTCGAAATATAGGTGTCACACAGAAAAGTATTGGTTCGTCTTCATTTGTGTTAAATTTATATATATAAATATATATATATATATATATATATATATATATATATATATATATATATATAGTAAACTAAATGTAAGGGGAAGTCACAAAACACATCTCCGCAGTTTGGCCAAAACCTCACGAATGCGCACAGCCAATTACCCGTGGAGTGGCAGAAATGGACAACTGTTTGCCCTAGTTAGGACTCATCAGCACGGCATAGCCCCAGGCAGAAAATGGGTAGAAATACGCGGTGGCTTTCGAGTCCCATCGCGTTGGGTAGATTTGTAACATAATATAGGTTAAATATATTAGTAAGACGGTATGTTTTTTTATTATATGAATTAGCTGAGATATTACTGAGTATTGTGTATTATGTAGTGTAGTGTAGTAATGTATAATGTAAGAACTTTTTTTTTGAAATATCAATAAAAAACAATCTTAAAAAAAGTATTTCTACCCTGGAGTCTTAACAAGGACGAAACAGCTGTAGGGCTGTATATATATATATATATATATATATATATACACCCGTTTGCAAAAAAAATGACTTTTTAAAAAAATAGAAATATATATATATAGCTATTGTGTTCGCATCACAAATGTGGTGACAGACGGTAGATATCTTTTCACAGTAACTACAATACCCTTTGCCAAGTGTTCATTACAGCAGGCTTCCGTTAATCTGCACCATTGTTCACGGAAAACATTGAATAATTTTACAGATTAAATTATTCAATGCCTGAATATAAACAAATGAGCCACAGACAATTTATGGGTTTACCTCGGTGTAAGAACCTGTGACTTTTTCCTTTGTTTTTTACCTTTGTAGTATTGCATTCCCAGTTGACTTTATTGTTTTGTGCCTTTTATTTTCTTTGTTTTACGTCACTCGTTAGTTTCACAGGTTCTTACACCGAGGATGAGCCCAATTTATTAACTGGAGCCTTTGCTTCTTTTGAGGCATTGCAGATAGCAACGATCTTCGTTGGAGACTGTGAAGCATAAAAGTAGTGGAAAATAGACGTCCTTGGATACAAATATGACAACAGTTTAAAAAGCAAAGGACAAAGATGACATATTTGTTCTCTTTTTCAGAACATATTGGGGGCTTATTGTAAAATTTACCGCTTTATTGGCGATTTTTCATGCTTCTTTTTAACCAAGAATATAGGATTTGTACATAACATTCAGGTTGTTGTACTGCCGCCTTGATATAATGAATTTTAAAAAGATATATATCAAAAGCCACCAATTTAGTGACAAGTTCGTCGAACAGAGGAAATGTTTTTTTTACATAAAAGGTCGCTAAATTTGCCAACATTGATTCCCCCTTTTTAATTGCAATCAAAGGATTTGTAGAATAACGGTAAGGGTCGTGAACGGCCCCAAAAATAAGCGTACACTTAAGATGTTTGATGAGGATTACCCGCGGGCAAACTGTGGCCGAGTCCGTCGACGAAATGATTAAGTTATTTATTGACACCTACTCTCAATAGGTGCTGAAAAAGAGAACAAATATATCATCTTTGTACTATGCTTTTTAAACTGTTGTGATATTTGTATCCAAGGACGTCTATTTTCCACTACTTTTTTGCTGCATAGTCTCCAACGAAGATCGTTGCTATCCACAATGCCTCAAAAAAAGCATAGGCTCTAGTCAATAAATTGTGGCTCATTTGTTTATATTTAGGCATTGAATAATTTAATTTGTAAAATTATTCAATAATGTTTTCCGTGAACAATGGTGCAGATTAACGGAGGCCTGCTGTAATGAACACTTGGCAAAGGGTATTGTAGTTACTGTGAAAAGGTATCTACCGCCCGTCACCACATTTGTGATGCGAACACAATAGCTATATATATATTTCTATTTTTTAAAAATGTCATTTTTTTTGCAAACGGGTGTGTATATATATATATATATATAGCGTGTAAATAAAGAGTTTTTTGTTGAAAGAACATTTTAACAAAAAAAAGCATATGTATATATATATATGCTTGCTTAGTATGCTTTCAATGAGAAAATGTTTAAAATAACTGTTAAAATATCGCGTAGGTTATGAATTTCTTTGTCGTATGACTCTGACTATGGGGTAAAAGGGTAAAAAAAAATCAGCCAAATGCTTTGCAGAATCATATTCATGTACATGATGTTTAATATTACTTTTTTTAAAGTTTGCCCTGATAGATGCAGTTGCTATACAAAGGATTTATTGTATACTGTGAATTGCTCAAGCATTCAAGTTTCTTCAGCGGAAACATTCGCTCCAAAGTTGACTGGAATTCTGTATGTACCACTATTGCGATGTCACTCACTGACCTCCAGTTTGCACTCCTTCTAGTTTCCTTGTTCGTCTTGTTCTTGTTCTTGTTCATGTTCTTGTTCTTCTACTTCTTCTTTTTCTACTACTACTACTACTACTACTACTTCTACTACTACTACTACTACTACTACTACTACTACTACTACTACTACTACTGCTGCTGCTGCTGCTGCTGCTGCTACTACTGCTACTGCTACTGCTACTGCTACTGCTACTGCTGCTACTACTACTACTACTACTACTACTACTACTACTACTACTACTACTACTACTACTGCCACCACCACCACCACTACTACTACTACTACCACCACCACCACCACACTTCCACCACCACCACCACCGCCACCACCACCACCACCACCACCACTACTACTACTACTACTACTACTACTAGTACTACCACTACTACTACTACTACTACTACTACTACTACTACTACTACTGCTGCTGCTGCTGTTGCTGCTACTGCTACTACTACTGCTACTACTAGTACTACTACTACTGCTGTTGCTGCTACTGCTACGACTACTACTGCTGCTGCTGCTGCTACTACGACTACTACTGCTGCTGCTGCTGCTGCTACTACTACTACTACTACTCCTACTACTACTACTATAGTGATTTTACTTCATCTGTGAAACACTATCTAACAATTAGTGTGTGATAGTCCAAATTAAACAAAAGGAAACAATGGAATTATTGTCTAACAGTGCGTACTATTCTACTAACTATTTCACAGATGAAGTAAAATCACTCTACCACTACAACTATTATTGCTATTTACTAGTATTATTACTAGTACTATTACTACTAACACTACTACCACCACCACTTCTTTACTAGCTTTAAATGCGATGCCCATCAGTAAAATCTTTCATTTATTTTTTATTCAGTTGCTTTTTTAATAATGCAGATCTTTATTGAAAGTAACAAGATTCAGTTAAAATTTATAATGGTACCGATAACAAAAATAATATGTACAAATATAATATACAGGTGACTGTGTTAACACTAATAAATATTCGATTGTTACGCACAGTTATACATGACAAGACACATGTACAAAAGATACATACACATAAACAAGGGCAGTGACAAGACACATGCACAAAAGACACACACATAAACAAGGGCAGTACTTTTTGACATAAATCTTCAAAAAAAAAGACGTTAAATATGGGCCTGAAATTTAAAAGAATTGAATAAAGAAAGGCCTTCAATGCGAAATTTGAAGGCAATTCGATTCTTAAATTCATCAAATGTATTCGTTTATTGTTTAGTTTTTGACAGTATAAATAATATTTTGAAAATAACAAACAGTAATTTTTAGTATCCCATCAGAACGCGCTAATAGACCATTTTCAAATTTTCCAAATAAAAATTCTTCAGTGGAGAGTGAATAGGAGGTGGCATGTTCGCTGTTAAACCACTCTAGTACGTTACTGAAAAAAGACTTGGAAGGGAGGCAGTCAACGAAGTATGACCTATCGAGTCACTTTCATTACAGTATAGGCAGTCTTTGTTACTTTTAATACCAAAGTAATAAAATTCCTTCTTTGTAGCGATATGTCTATGTAGAAATTTATAGTAGAATTTTCCAAGTTTAGTCTCCTTACAATTTACTAAAATAGCAAGGCCAAAAACGTATTGTTATTACTAGCAGAAATCACAGATTATGGAGACGCGTTCGAAGGAATTTCCGGCGGAAATGAGCTTCTGAAAAAACCAATAGGGGCGGCCATTTGGAAGACCGTCTACCAAAACATCTCAAATTTTACTGCAGATAAACCACAGGACAACCAACACGAAATTCGAACGCGATTATTTGTAACCGATTGGCGAGTGGGTGGCACAGCCAACTCATTAGTCAACTCATAGATTCTACTTATTCCATTTTGATAATGCAGTTTCTTAGATGGAAACAACATCAACAGAATTGCAAAAGGAATATTTTCAAGCCTTGATTTTCTTAAAGAATTGTAAGTATAGAACTGTTATCATTATTCAGTCCTCCCATTAAATACTAATTTAGTGTCACTGACCAATGAAGCCATGTTTTTCGTTTAAAGCCCATCTTACCAAACCCATGCGACCCGTCCCCCCAAGACAATGTTAAAATCCACAAATCACTTTTATTACACGCGCTCAACATTGTAAGGGGGTGGGGGTCGGGAAACGGACACTTATCGTTTGCGCGTACCGTGTTTCTATGGCGTGCAAAGGGAAACATCGTAAATGCAAATTCGTCCCAACCCTTTTGTCCTTGATTGTAGATATATGTTAAAATATTAAATCAGGCTCAAATTGCTTCTATGTATGTTTTTAATCTCTAGATTTATCTTAATTCAGATATTTAAACAAAAGTGGTATCGAGGAAATAGAAAACAGCACATTCATGGGGGCAAAAGACATTTCGATCTTGTAAGTAATTAGCGGCTGAAAATGGAAAACATAATATACTGTAATATTTTAACCCACCTAGCACGTTAGAGCTCTCAGGAACTCGTGCAAACGTCTACGTGCGTTTCAGATAGAATTACAAATTTTGTATGTTTTATAGAGGAGCTTCTGCTTGGAAACCCAGTCGGAAAGAAAAACCCTCGCAGTAGGGACAAGAACCAACAACCAACTCAACCCACATAATTATGGCGTCGCCTCCGGGATTTGAATCCGGTCCACATTGGTGGAAGGCATAAGCGCTTATATTGATCCCTACCAGCCTGAAATGACTCTTTTCCAGCTTAGAAAAAAGAATTTAAATGGCTACTCTAACGTGCTATGATATATGCGGATATCTTTTGTTTTTATCTTGTTATAGACAACTTCACAAAAACAAGTTAACAAAAATTGTTAAGCCGATGTTTCAGGGTTTGATATCCTTAGAGGAGCTGTAAGTAAAAGAAGAATTTGTGTTTGATTAGTTTTTTATTCGATCCGTCTATATTGTGATTATAATTATAATTATGATTATATTGTCATTGTTCGAACGAGAAATTAGGCCGGTTTACACTGGAGACGGAGACCAAAGTGTATTTGAAGTGCACTTGACAATCAAGTAGACTTGAGGTCTACTTTGGAAAGACGAGACAATATATTTTCAGGCATGACTACGCACAGCGTGCGTATTTAAATGTAAAGTTGAAGGACTAAAGTACGATATGCATTAAACGCTAAGTCGATAGTATAATAATTTTTCTTATCATGTCAAGTTTTATTTGAACTAAATTCAGCAAAAAATCGTCTCAGAGACTAGTGTAACACTGTGCTCACTTTTTAAAATCTTTGGGAAATTTTTCGTGCTCGTCATAAAAAACATGTTTTTGTATCTCATGAATAATGAATGCACGCATGGCTGTAGCCTACAATTATTATTTTTTCTTAATGTAGAATTCTTTACCCTAAGTCGGCTTCAAATACGCCTTCCAATACAACAGCTAAAGTAAAACCTGAGATCCTGCTTGAGAGTCAGCAGGCATATTAAAAATGTTTGGCGGTGCAGCTGAACATCTCCATGTGCACAACGAAAACAAGATAGTATGTTTTACTCAGTAAAGCGATGATGCAAATAGGAGGTTTTTTGAATCTGCGAACTGAACAGAAATAACTGTAAACTAGAAATAGCTGAGAGCCAGTGAAGTGCTGCGATGTTACTCATTATGGCAAAAAATTGGACGACATTTGCCACTAATTTTTTAACTCGTCCCCAGCCCCCTAATTTGACCCGTAAAATCACAGCGAAAACGCCATTTTTTCGACGGAAAATCAAGATTTCGCCCATTTATCAATTACTTTTCGGAAATCCACACTCGGATTCCAGTAATTTGGTTATTATTCTATCTGCAAACGTTAAAATATTTTAATAACTTAAAAAATAAGTCCCGTCATTTTGACCGTGAAGTGACCAATGTCACGTAAAGGCTTGTATGGAGTTCAACCGCGCGGTCATCGCTTTCAGCGGTGTAACTCATTTTAATAGGCGCAATGTCAACAGCCACACTCGGTTTTGAAGAGACTGGTATCTAGTGAACATTTTGGTGGAAAATATGATTTAGTTTGAGCGAAAAAAATCCCGTCATTTCGCCGTTTTTTCAGTGCAGTATGCTTCGACTGAGCCCATTTTGGCTTCTATTGGTGACTTGCGTGGACTAGCGCCCAGGCCGTTCGAGCTTAACTGTGCATGGGCAATAGTTCATTTTTAGTTTCAAAAGCGCTTTAATAACATTTTTACTAAACATATTCATTTCATACGATTGGCGCTACACAGTTCATATCTATTATAAGTTCATTTTAGAAACGCGCACGCCCGGAGCTAATGTCTCCTTTAAGGGGGCAAATTTTTGGTATGCAAATAGTGTCGATATTTATAATGATTGCCAATAGGCTCTGTGATGATTACTGTTTTTTTTTTTGTATATTTTTCCCAAAAATGTAAGTTAATTGTTTGAATAATAAGCATGAATTTTCCATTGCTTAGTTTGTAATGTTTTATGCCCCTGGGCATACGACGAGGAGAGGTTAGCTCCGCATAGTCATAGTCCAATGCAGACATCCTTAGGGCTTGTCACGCAATCTTTCCTCCCTCGTGCTACATAGTGGGAAATTTGACGCGACATTAAACGAGGCCCGGACAGGGCGATTGACTTCAACAAAAACATTGGTCAGCGGTCGCAAGCTAAAGGATTTCGCAATCCATATTTTCCGGTAGTTCCCATGACTACTTCCAGCGATTGACATGATAACTCTGGGTAATAAGTAAGCAGCTTAACTCGAGCAAGAACGCAAAACCTCGGCTTTGGTTATCGGCGCGCGCTGAAAAAGCGCATTTAATGTCGTCAAATTGCGTCAACAAAGTACTAATTAAAATTCAAAAATAAAAAAAAATTCAAATTTGACAAGTAAAAAAAGAACGAAATGTCACTCAGAAATTGCTCAAACACAGAGTGTTGCACTCTGGACGTGTGTGGTTGCTCTTTGTCAGGTTTTTTATCTTTAACCATGCAATTGCAGACTCGAGAGAAATTACTTTTAGAAACTCGATAATATTTATTGTTTTCTCTCAAAATGAATATGATCGCGAGATTAATTCGCGATTTTAGCGCGCGCTATTACAGTTGTTTTTACAGTTGCTAATACAGATGTTTAAAACCACGGATATTATTATTCATGTTCAAAACCAATCATCGTTTTCTCTCAAAATGACAATTTTACTCGCCATATAATCGCGAGATTAATTCGCTATTTTATCGCGCTCTAATACAGTTGATTTTACAGTTACTAATACAGTTGTACATGTTTAGACCTATCCTGACCACGCAGAATTCTACAACTACTGCCGCTGATGATACATACTGCATCCTCACTCAAAATCATAGTCCAAGAAAAAGTCCGCGAAAAAGTCCACGAAATCCTCAAAACGATCCGCCGTATATAAGCGCCCAGGTCTCACTCGGTCAAATGAAACACAGGGAGCCTGTCACGATTAGTGTGCTGCTCACCTAAGGGCCCGCAGCAATACACTTGAGCTGTATTTCAAGAATTTCATTAAAAATGTTGTTGTACCGGAGTGGTACACGAAAATGGCTGACTCATTACTCGGCTATTAAAGATTGCTCTCAAAGCCAGGAAAACAAACTTTGCTGCTTACGTAGCCTGCGAGCAAGCTCTCGGGTTCGGGTTTGGAGTTTTTTGGGGGGAGGGGGTGGGGGAGGGAAAGGAATGAGACCTTGCAACGATGTCTCAGAAATTTGAATGTTTAACCCGTGAAAGCTAGCGGAAAATGCTGATTGGTTGAGATTTAATTGGATAATAACGTCATCATTGTTCGTGCGTCGTGCGTGATCAAGAAAACAAAATCACGGAGAGCGGAGGAGATTGTATTCATAAAGCGTGCAAGAATTTTTCAAAATATGTGAAGTTTCCTTCGGAATTGAAACCCGGGCAACGTCAAGCAGTTGAAGCACTACTTAAAGGCAGTGATGTCCTCACTGTTTTGCTGACGGGCTATGGCAAAAGCTTTATATTTCAACTGTTTGCTGCCGCGGCTGCAAATTGAAAGGAGGCAGCATCAAACACTGTTGGTTGTCTGTCCGTTATAACGCATCATCGACGACCAGGTTGCAGAAGCCAGAAGTATTGGAATGTCTGCGGCTTCTGTTGCCGATGTATCTAATGAAGAATTAAGATCGGCGAAGTTTCAGCTTTTGTTTGGGTCAGCCGAGAAAATTGTGACCTCTCACGCTGAAAGTTAACGGGAAAAAATATTCAACCGTTCAAACGGCGGCTGTTAAACGTTTAAAAAAAATCTTCACCCTTTCGAACGGCGAATGTTAGTACCCGTTTAGATGAAAGATTTCCAGCCATTTGAACAGCTATCGAAAGAGCTCTAGTGTTTTGGCCGGTGCTATTTAGTTTATTTATTTTTGTTCACCACGCAATTTGCATATGTTCGAAAGTAATTTGAAACCTTTTCAATAAAAAACATCTCGCGATTCACAAAATTATAAACACGCTAGCGAAGTTTTAACGAAGCTTTACAATATCTACAATATTAAATCGTTTGGATCTTCTGCTTTCGGTTTTCTCCCTACACAGATCTATATTTGCCATACTTGCTGCGAGCAAGTTCCGTTTTTTTTTTCACGTGGACTGTTACATGTTTGTTGACATTAACGCTCGTTTCCGGTTTGCGCTGATTGGCCGAATTCTGACAGCTCGGACAGCGGGAAGCCACGGGAAGTATTGGGGGCGGCATTCAAATTTCTGAGACATCGTTGCAAGCTCTCGCTCTCCGCTCTCTCAAACCCCGAGCCCGAGAGCTTGCTCGCGGGCTACTGCTTACGTATAGTTGAAAACAATCTATACTTTCTTTTGTCCAGAGCTCAGTAGAAAAGGGAAAAAAAGAATGTTCTGTCAACCATGCCCATTCCTTTTATAAATTTCACAGGTTTCTGGAGCTAATCATCTTACCAATGGTGTGACGAACCCTTATTTCTCTATCACTTTAATCTTCATTATGGCTCTCATGACATCTTAATAGGACTAAATATATGTTTAATTGTTTTCTGTTTTAGATTTCTAGGTGAAAACTCTATCTCTGAAATTGGAGAAGATTCCTTTGTTGGGCTTGATAACTTGGATCTTTTGTAAGCTTGTCTTTCTCGGACAGTTTAACAAAAAATCAATCTCTTTTACCCTTGTACAAAATATGCTACCTACCTTTGATATGTGCACACGAAAATGAGGTTTCAGAAATTCCCATCTTCGATCATCCTTTGTGTATTTAGCATGCTTATAACAGTCTGCATGTTAATGGTTTGATGTATTCCAGAATTAAGTTAAATTTGTTTTACAGAGATTTAACCGGAAATCAATTACGAAAGATAACAAATACAGCATTCAGTTATTTCAACAGTATCACACTAATAGTTCTGTGAGTAAATATTGCCACAATTCAGTAACCTTTTCTCTTCCTTGTGATCGCATATGTACATTTTTAGGGACAGTGTTTAGATGAAAACAATAGTTTCTCGATTGCAATGTTATCTATCTTCGGTAACCCATTTCGGTTCAGCTCGGTTTAGATGATCGCATCATTGAAAGGTTGTTAACATATTGAAATTGCGCCAGATCAATGCGTTGTAATATAATTATTATCTCACACAAGTCAAAGTTTGATTATTTTCAGTTCATCTTTAAACCTCTTTGTTAAGTGTGACCCCACTAACCGAATCCTAGTAGTTTGCATGATTAAATAAGGAAATATGGCAACAAGAAACAAAAACAAAATAATTCTGATTCAATTTATAACCATTGTAGAACCCAGGAGATATAACCTAAAAAAGCACGATGAATCAAAAGATAATATCAGTTAAGCAACAACTGAATGTTTTAGCACTTTTACTGAAAAAGACGGATTAACATTTTGTAATTGAGTTTGTTATGTTTTTTATTAAGATCTTTAAGGAACAATGGACTAGACTTAGAATCGCCTATTCCCGACATCGATAAATTGCCACACGTTTATTTCTTGTGAGTATCCTTTCCCAAATTACTTCGCAATGATAGGAAGAGCCGGCAGTGTTTTAGCAAATGGCAATTTATGTAACAGTGCCAAAATAGTGGCCTTTTTATAAAACCTGATTATCAACAGCATTTGGGTATTATGGTTCTGTGATACGCACAATGCAATTATTTGAACCTTGACACTACCACACAAACGAAAAAACCGCTATGGCGTTGTTCGTCAGGTAATGTGCATAGCCATTTACTTGTGATGTTACTGTTACGGAAAAAAAACACATGTCAAAACGTGCAAAGGTTACAGAGTATGTAAAGAAAAGTAGCTGTTTGTCTAAAAACGTATTTTATAGCAACATCAAGGGACTACATTACATTTTCAACAGCATTATTATTTAATTATTATTATTTTTGTTGTTGTTTTTAACGTGTTGTTATTCAATATTACCTTTTAGAGATCTTTCCCGTAATCGCATAAAGCGAATAGAGCGAGACACTTTCTCCCACATGTGGCTTATAGAAATGTTGTAAGTACTAGTAAAAATACAATATAAATTCTCACACACTGAATGCCATTTGTCTACCACAGAATGCAACAGCACTTTATTGCAATATTGCAAAACGCGCAACACTTACAGAGTATATCAGAAACCTGGCTCGTACAAAACCAAAAAACTTCACTGACCCTATATAACTATGTCAAGGGCTGGGAGGGTGGGAAAGTTGTTGCATGTATGGCAAGAAACGAAAACTGAGTCAAGTGTCAAAGCGTGACACCCGATATCCCGACTCGTACCAGACCCCATTCAGTGTGTGAAAACTTCATTTCTTGCCTCTTTCGCCAGCTCAGCCGGCAAGAAAACCATTATTTGAAACGCCGAGGATATGAGAAAAGAGATAATGTTGTTCTAAGTCAATACTATATCCTTGAATTGAAAAATAAACACTACAAAAGTTAAGATCGAGACTGATGTCTCTTCATAAGTGGACGGGCACACGAAAGAAGACACACGGATACTTACGATTTGTTAGAACCTGTTTATAACTGACCGTCGACCCAGACCGGACAGTCAGTGAATAGAGTACACCATTTGGAGGATTGGGTTCTTCAATTCCTTCGAAATGACGCAATATTTAACTATTATAGCGCGAAAGCGCGCGTGATATCGCCTAATACTTAGCCGACGAGGCCGTAGGCCGAGTCGGCTAAAATTAGGCGATATCACGCAAGCTTGATCGCTATAATAGTTTTATAATTCAACACATTGATAACAAAGCACAGTTTGAAGAAAAAATATCGCCGACTAGCCTTTTATTTAAAAAAAAAAGCTTACAGATGTTTTACCGCGCGAAGCTTGCAACATCACACAGTTCATGAATGAAGGTGGCGCCTTTGTCAATATTGTGCAAGCTTGAACACTATAACTGTTTTATAATTCAACACATTGATAACAAATCACAGTTTCAAGAAAAAAATCATTGAGATGTACAACCTATCATTAAGTAAAAAGGCTAACAACAATATTTTACCTCACACCATTTCTTAAACAACAAGCAATGAATGCCGAAACTTTTGCCAAGCTAAAATTAATTTAGCGTACACAATCAGTTGACAGTTTCTACGAAGGGCTTTCGTCTACTCAAAGAACGGGACAGAGTAGTGACTACAAAAATAAAAACACAGTCAAATGGCATAGAATGTCTTAGTTACAAGTGTTTCGTATCTTAAAAAGTTCAATTCAGAATCAAAACAAATTGAACAAACACACGGCTACGAACCTAAACATAGCGGCGAAAAGTCGGAAAGAACTGCAGCGTGGACACTAAGCTTACAAAAATTCACAGCTAAAGGATACAAGAAACGGTTAAAACATCCTACCTGTAGTTGATTTGGCTTTTTAGTCCCTTCCATAAGCACCAAATTTTCAAACATCGAAGTACGAGCTGAGTCGATCAATGTTGTTTACAAACTTGGAATGCTCGTTTTTTAGCTCCCACAGTCGTAATGACGAGATCAGAAACTTTTCTGAGGAAACATCAAGTCTATATCAAATTCCAGAGGTGATTACCAAAGTAATTTCACGAAAATTGTGCTCCTTCATTCACTTCTTGTCGAGCGGTTAAACTTTGAACCAGTTTTCATTCAGCTACGCCAAGAAACAACACTGCGACCGCGACAACGCGAAAATTTCGCGCCTTTTTTGTCCAATCATGTGAACGGTATTTTTCTCTTTTCTTTTCTTTTCTTTTCTTCTCTTTTTTTTCTTTCTTTTCCCTTTTTTATTTTAACTAATAGTTCACGCACTTTTTCACCAAAAAAACACGAAATTGCAGGCAGCAATCATTTTCACTTTCCTTCAAAATGCGAAATTTACCGCCATCGCTGGTTATATGTCATGTAGGCATAACGCATATCGATAACTTTTTTACCATATTTGGGCAGTGTATCAATGTGTTGAATTATAATACCGTTTATGATCCGACGGATTAGGGAGGCGAGTTCTGATAAACGAGCCCTCTCCGACCCCCTTGAAAATACTTAAAGTTAAGATTTCTTGCTTGTGTTCGCACCGAAATATTGTCGTTTTAAAAACAATTAAATCGGTTTCGTGTAAATATTTCAAAAATATGGGTTTCAGACATACGGATTCGAGGTGGTCATGCAAACCGTAGACGTGTTAAACTGAACGCGTGTACTGTAAATGCTGCCTTATGTCTTGAACCATGCAATGGCGGATCCAGACTTCATGTGAATAAGGGGGAGGGGAGGGAGGAGATGTGGCGGAGTAAAAATTTTAGAGAGTGGAATGGAAGCGGGTCCCCTGGGCCCCTCCCCTGAATCCGATCCACTGACATGAAATATCTTTGCTCAGTAGTGGGGATTATGGCATCAATAAAATATCTAATGACCAACAGATTTCTCATGGCCAGCGAGTTTTCTAAATTTTAGTGCCGATTCCTTTGCAGGTCTCTATCCCTCAACCAAATTACGCACATTGATGACGAGGCTTTTTACGTCAATGTTGTCATGAGATACGTGTAAGATATCGTGCTGTTACTACACACAATATACACAATATACACAATATACCGGCAATAACCTTTAGTTTTTACTCTCAATAGAATTACTTTTTACTTCGGGTTCTACTGTGATATTGCATTGATCAATTTCCAGATACGATGGAAACTACTAAGCTTCCATTATATCTGTAAAATAACAACAAGGCAATTTTTTCGACCGTCGACGAGTGAGTGATTTCAGCTGGACGACAACGTTCGGATTTTACGTTAGCTTTACAGTTTTTAGCCGAAACTTATTTGCATTATGTAATATTTAAATAACATCTGTTATAAAATATAGACTGGAAAAATACTTTATCTTGCTATTTCTTTTTTTTTTATTGTTTTAGATTTTTGGATAGAAATCGACTGCGTAGAATTAGCAGACGTCATTTCTCTGGACTGGGAGCAGACTATCTCGAGATTCTGTATGTCTCTTGGTAGTGACCTGGGGCCGCATTCCCTAAGCCTTCCTAAGTTAACATGTCTGCCAAGTATTGCTTCGTACCTAACAATGGCTCTTGTAAAGAAACAATACTTCCTGAATCCGGCCCTGGTTTTAAGTAGCAATGGAGGCACGACACTATGCATACACACTGAGAAACGCAAATGTGGGGACAAAGTGATAAAAATTCGTTTTATTCATGTGCTTGCGTTTGCTTTTCAAAAGGCTTGTATGGAGTCTTGTGATTGCACTATATTGGCGGTTTGCACGGTAGCTATGTTGGATGACGAAATAATAGAAATCATTTCCATAAAGTTAGTCTAGAGTTTTATTAGCAAAGAGTGAAAATTTCATTGCTCTGTCATTAACATGGCCGCCGGTCAAACCAGCAAATGCCTGCGTTTGGTTTTCAGAAGAGACGCGAACGACAGCAACAGCAACAACAACAATTTTATTTATTCTCAAATATACACAAGCACAGGCCTACAAAAACGTGCATCGGCCGAACATTAACTCCATTTTGTTATCAGCAATTTTTAACACGAAATTCACTAAAAAATAGCAATCTCTACCATATCTAGCCAGAACGTCACAATTATCAATTGGATAGCAACACCGTAAAGTAACACTGCTCAAGTCTATCAACCTTTGCCATACCGAGCTATGCATGAGCGGATGTTTATCTGAATAGTCGCACTTGAAATAACGCATATTCGTAGTCTGAAACCTCAAACAAAGCTTGTTGTGTTCAGAAAAATGTCTTAACTAAATTATATCTATTGTTCTGCAGCATTCTTTCAGCAAATCCGCTTCAAGTGATTGAAGAAGGAGCTTTTGACAGATGCCTCAACCTACACACTTTGTAATTACGTATTTTAGCTCCGTTTTCGTTCATAGACTAATGGAAGCTTGGACAAATTGGTCCGATCAGTTGAAGAAACTCTGCAGACAATCCCCAACTTTATTTTTTAACTTGTTCCGGAACACCAATGAAGTTAATGTTTACTGATTTTTGAAGAAATATGTTAGTTTTCAATACCCTTGACTACATTATAATTACCACATATCCAGGTACTGAAGAGAATATAACTTTATCCAGTATTTTTGGATACATTAACCACGCTGTTCTTGTGTGTCTTTGTATTTCAGAATCTTGGTAAACACGGAAATTAAGACAGTCCAGCTAAGATTATATTCAAACTTGCAAAGCCTGCAAGACATCCTCGTGTACGTTTATGTAATAAATAGTTAATAATTGTAATTATAGTTAAAGTACAATACAAATATATGAAAGCAAAGTTTGTTGAACTTCTGGCACACGTGGATAAAGTTGGTAGGAGTCATCAGTCCGGTTCGATTCCCTATTTGCCAGCTTGTTTAGTGTCCCTGCCAGGTGTTCACAGCTACCTTAACGGGCTAGATCGCGAGGCATATTTTATAGTCACTTCAACCAGAAAACCGAACCATTTTCTGGAGTTGCCCACCTTTCACGATCGAAGAATTTGGGCATTGGACTCAGAACTTTTTCTCAACGCACTGACTGCAATTAGGGCATTGCGGTTCTAAAAAAAACAATGAAAAGACACAATGTCATTCCAAGGTAATACTTAGATGAACGTTTACGGATTACGCCGGCGAAGCTTCAGGCCTATGCGTGGTTATGCTTACCCAGAAAAAAATGAAATTGGGGCTTAAACAGTGCATTTTGATGTATATTGTGACCACAAAAATCTAGTTATTTAGTTCATCCAAAAGAAAATGATATACGAGTTTGCAAAGGCAATTATCTACTTTGCTGGCACCTGTCGTAGAGTGACACGTATAAGATAAAAACGTTTGTACAAAGCTAAAGGGGCAGAACGCATTCAATGCTCCATTCAAGTTGTGTGATTTTGTGTGAAAGTGGATAATTATGCAATTTTGAAGAATGGTTTGCCTTATGACGCACTCTTGTCCTAAGAAACGCATATTCTTTTTTTTTCTCAGTCTTCCCTCATTGTCCAAGCCAACTCCTTTGTTAGTGCCGTCATCACTAGTCGAATTTCTGGAAGGAACCGGTTATACCTGTTTACTAATTGACGCAGATAAACAAGATTACGAATGCTCACCGTGCAGCTATGGTACATACAAAACTGAAGCGGGCTGCACTCGGTGTCCTTCAGGTAAACAAATAGCCAATAGCAGAGGCAAAAGAAAAGGTTAAACGCTCTGAACATAAGTAAGCCGTCTACTGATTGCAGGATGAATAAAGTTGTGTTAAGTAATATATCAAATATGAGACACCTCGTTTCATCAGACTTCCAAACACCGCGAAGTGGGTTGAAAAACGAGGTGCAGCTGAGATTTTGTTAACCTACTTCAAGGTGTTTGGAAATCTGATGAAATACTGTGTCGGATATTTGATATATTACTTCTTAAACAAAATGATTTTAGAACGAGAATTTAAGGATGCAAAAATGAGGAGTGTTTCAACTGATTTCCAATTTCCTTTGTATTTTGGTCATGAATTATTAATGAGATTGAGAAGCCATGTTTCCATTCAATTTGTTTTGCATTATTGAAACTGGGTCATTCAAGCAAAGCATTTTCTGATTGCAACACCACAACTTACTACAATTATTTTTCATTAAAGAGAATGTAATCATCACAGTCATTATGCAGCAACTGAAGGAGTTGCAATTAAAGCCGGAAAAACGTTTCAGGCCTCGACCGGATTCGAACCCATAACCTTTGCGATTTCGCTGCAAACGCTCTTCGACTAAGTGACTAGACCTGTTGATTCTTTTTCTATTCATTATTTTTGAGTAAACATATCAATCATCCCTAACAACAGTAAGATATTGGAATATGATATCCTGTTCATACTGCCCTAATATTCTGCTGTCCATATTCGACTCCATATATTCACTTCGATATTGTCCCCAAAGGAAAACAATAACTAAACTAAAAATAGCATATGGTTCGTCGGTCAATATTTTAATTTACAGAAACAAGCAAATCTCATTGCTTCATAACTAAGTTTGTCGCGACCGGCAAACTACGGTAAAAGAAAAACAATATTACATAAAATCATACCTTGATTTAAATCACGTCTCGAGTTCAGTTTGTATTAAAAACCTTGTCAAGAAAACTATTCAAGGAAGAATACAATTGTTTGGGATTCTTACTTACAAGAAGAGTCGAGGATGATGTATGCTGTGTATCATTTACAATAGGTGGTTTCTATCAAGACTCTTTGGCACAGGAGGGAATCATTTCGTATGGTACAGGTTGTAAAGCGTGTCCTTCAGGAACGTACGTGGATCCTTCAAGGGCGCCTGGCAAGGCACAATCAGACTGTGCTGCTTGTCCTAGAGGTAATAACTGAGGACTTGGTACAATTAAAAAAGTGTACACCGCCGTGTGATTCCAATAAATTAATTGTAAAGAAAACAATCTCCAAGTTGTTGCTGGTTCACGTGTGTATGCCTAATGATCAGTAGTGCTGACACGAGTGGGTGTGGACAATGTCGCCCGCCAGTACAGACTTTGTGTATTTTTTTTATAGTCAAGAAGTAATTTATCCCATAACTTTTTATAGCTTAAACAAGATTTTCAATTTAGAAAGGGGAGTGAACATACAAATGTTAGTATAATATGAACTTGGTCCGGCCGAAGAAGAAGATATTTTGAGACTCACTTTTAGTTTCCCTTTAATTTTACCTTTTTTGCCAGTTATATCGTAGTTAATCGGTTCTGTCCTAACTAACTACACAGTACATGGTAACAAAAATGGTTTGTGTTTATTCAACAGGAACGAATCTGAAGCTTTTTGCAGGCTTCAGAGCGTGCTTCTGCCTGGATGGCAACTATCGTCTTGACCGGTTTGGTCCATGCCTGGCCTGTCCTCGAGGTTACAGCTGTGTCAATGGAACTGTTACTCTTGCCAGAGGCTTTTACTGGAAGTGGTCAGATAACAAGACGAAACAACTGTACACTGAATTCAAAGGCAATCTTGAAATAGTTGATAACTCCTTTAACAGAAGCTTGACAAAATACTCTAGCTTTTTGCCTTTAGCCTACGCATGCCCTATTGCTGAATCGTGTCTCGGGAGCTTGGACGGGACTTGTTCCCAAGGCTATGAAGGTCCTCTTTGTGGTGTCTGCACTCGAGGGTACTTTAAGCTGTTAACAAAATGCCAAAAATGTCCATCGTTGCCTTGGATTGTTGCTCAGTTCCTTGTGGTCTTTGTCGTTCTCTTTTTGGTGGCATTTCTTTCTTTAAGAGATAGAAAGAAGGAAGGAAATGCTCAAAGATCTGTTGCAGATGTACTACTTGCAAGGCTCAAGATAGTGATTAGCTTCTACCAAGTCACCTCTGGGACTTTAAACGCCTTTTCGTACGTCGATTGGCCTGAAACTTTGATTAGTGTCGGAAAGTACGCGGGTATGCTACAACTTAATTTGCTACAAATCATTCCCATTCACTGCCTTAACAACTCGCTGAAAGTCCACGCTTACACCATGCTACTTATGGTTGTTGTCGTCAATGTTTCCTCGGTGGTCATGCCAGCAGTTTTCTATCAAGGGAAAAAGTTTCTTATGGATCGACCAGGTAAGATGTTTCTTCAGAAGAAACGTAGAATCCTGCATCTTACAAAAGAACGTTGTTACCGGGCCGCGTTTTTGTTGCTGTTTATCGTATATCCATCTACGTGCACCCAGATTTTCAAAATGCTTCCACAGACATGCCATGAAATATGTAGCGAAGATAAGAAAGTTGGATGCGAGTCCTTTCTTAAGGCAGATCTTTCAGTGAAGTGCCACGATGAAAAATACAATCGTTTCGTCCCGTTCTCGTACGTTCTCACCGTCTACCCAGTTGCCTTTCCACTGGTGACTCTCCTAATTCTATGGAGAAGCCTTTCCACGTCGAGACAACAGAACAACCAAAACCATCTTCAACCACTGGCTAGAGGGTTACGATTCTTCTACGAGAACTACGCAGATAATTGTTGGTTCTGGGAGATTGTGGAATTGGCGCGCAAAGTGTTACTAACCTCAGCACTGCTTCTGGTGGACACTCAGACCCGTACTTACATCGGCTCAGCAGCTATTGTGTCTGGTCTTTACACGATCCTGTTTGCGTGGTACAAGCCAATAAAGGACTCCTCCGAACATTTGCTGCAGCTGATTTCTCTCATGGCCTCCTCTGTCAACTTCACAGTAGCAATGCTGCTTAAGGTAGAATACACAACTAAGGTCTTTTCTGATTTGGTGTTACAGAATAGATCAGATATACTGAAAACTCTGGGTCCCTTAGCTTTGTGCTATCCGAAGGCAAGAGGAAGACCAAGTAAAATCGTGAATGCTATTCATGATTAGCATATTCTATGGTTTTGCAACTCTTTCAAGTGCAACTCAGGAACGTTTTCAATATTTTGGAGATACGACAGTTAAGTAGGTAGATAACGTGGGTCCCACGGTCGTGAAGTTAGTGTCAAGGCTTTCGTAAGGTTTACACCCTCTACGCTTTCGATCCTAAAATCTGGTCAATAGTCAATAAAAATGGCTTCATTACCTATACTGTTTATATTTTTCCAGATTCCAGACGAAATGATCTCCACAGCGAGTGACAAAAAAGTAGACGAAATGTTGATCACAGTTCTGCTCGTAACAGTCAACATCCTGCTCATTACAGTCATGGCAGGTATAATTGTAAAATTATTTCAGCGATAATAGAGCAGTTTTCAGTTGAGTGTGAAAAGTAATTACACAATTGCTTTGATTTTTCATTGCTACGCTTTGTGTTTAGCTAAAAAATTCTCGCGCCACAACCAATAGTGACTTGCTCGCACGAGTTTTCCCGTGCTTGGCGCCGGCTACATGTAAATGCTTCGAGCTCTGATTGGTTCATTGTATTGTTTACGACTACTGTGATTGGTCAGAGTAATTACTTTGGTTTTAGTTTTGCATACTCAATTGAAAACTTCTGTAATAACTAACCAGAACAAAGTCTATTTTCGGGTTTTGTCAACCACAACAGAAATCGCCCTACTTCTTTCTTTGCAGGGAGTTCGATACTGTCTGACATTCATTAGCCCCTATTAAAGGGACATAAGCACGTCTTATAACGTCTTATAACATCTACTAAAGTTTTCGTAGAGCAGTTACTCCTCTGGAATCGCCACGTTCTCTTAGCTGCCCCTTATCTTCTCCTTATCTGCTCCACACGTAGTCCAGAGCATTGAATTTCGCAATGTGATCCAGATCCAGTGGTACAGATTTTTTATATTTGGACCGCTCACTTTTCTTCCGATCGATCTGCTAGCATGTGTTATTGACAACGCCTGTCCGACCAACATTTAGCAATAATGTTGTCCCTACATCTACATCTACATCCACATCCACATCCACATCCACATCCACATCCACATCCACATCCACATCTACAACTACATCTACAACTTTAATCAACATGCACACAAGGCAATGGCCATCACGTGAATGTAGTGCTAGTGTAAACTAAATATTGTTTGTGCGGTGTATAAATGCAATATTTAAAGTAAATTTAAAAATAGAGTTAACAATGACTATCTAGAGCGGCTTAAATCGACGGATTCAGTAACGGCTGTTCCAGGATATGTGGTGGAGATTCATTCCACAGATCAACAGCATTAGGGAAGAAGGTCCCCTTGTACATGTTACCATGGGCCTTTAAGCCATAAAATTTCTTTGGATGGTACTGCCGGGTTTTATTTGTTGGCATCGAGACAATGTAGTCTGGTATCGGGATTGCCGCCAGGTCATGGGTAGCTTTATAAAACATTATCAGTCTTGCTCTTTGTCTTCTAAGTTTGAGTGTTTCCCAATTTAATTCCTTGAGCAATCGTGTGACAGTTCCTGGTTCTCGATCACAACAATTTGTACAAAATCGTGCTGCCTTTCGTTATACTGCTTCAAGTTGGTCCTTATTTCCACATTTGGACCCCGACCTCGTCTCGTCTCAACGTATGATCAAAGAAAAGAAAACGGGGAATAGTTCCTGGTAGCGAAAAAAATCCTTAAGAAAAGTAAAGATTTTATGCCATTGGACTCTCCTTGCCAGAGGTTTTTTTGTGTTCTCTGTGTATTTATAATTCTCGTTAATCGGCCTTCAGTCAAAAGCGCCACGTAAACGCGCGGCTTGCCTCATGAAAAGCTCCACTTATCTTACGAATATTTTATATACAACCAGATCCACAACCTCCCCCTTACCACTTTAACCGACAAGAGTACCAAAGATTAATATATAATTAAAATGTACATAAAATCCCAAATTTAATTTTGTAAAATATTGAAAAAACAAGTGGTGCCATGCAAAAGTACTAGCGAAGATGTTTCATTTGAATGTTCATAGGATTTCGTCCACAGACTCAAAAGTTAGAACTACATTACATGGACATGTCTCCATAATTGACTGTGGGAGTGAAAGGGTTAAGCTTAGTCAATGATACCTTTTTCTGTCTTTATAGCGCAGTACCTGGTGACTCTTGGCCGCAAGCTCTGGGTGATACGTCAGAACCCTCATTGCAGTGCAGAGTGCTGCCTCTCTCTTGTACTCACACTACAGGAAGTAGGGGATGTGGCTGCAGCGGATCCACAACCTCAGCTCGACACAGGAACAGTCGACGAAAGTTTTAATCTTTCTGATTTGATAGAAACTAGTGAAAACGAGGAACAAACAGGAGACGAAAAAACAGAGAAAAAAGATCGTGTCAAAAGTGGTCACGTCACTCGGAAGTAATCAATATAAACGGCTTAGATCACATTGTGATATTTGACTTGTTTTACTGAAAAAGTTTAGCTTATTAGAAGCTTGTTCGATTCCTACACTATACGGCCTAAGAGTTCAATTGTCACATAACAAAAGCAATTGAATCTTTTCAGAATAAAAGCCAGAATAACATTGCTTAAAGTAAGTCAAGATTAGAAAGTTAAAGTAAAGTTTAGAAAACTGAACCAAAACGATTCAGGATAAAACAGATAGCTAAATGAGCTAAGTAGTTAATCAAATGCTGTCAGTATAAAAAGCTAAGACAATGAGGCTACGTATGTTAAAACTCTGTTGTGTTGAAATAATAATAGATTGAATATACTCTTGTCCACAATGAGAACCTGTTGTAGTAAGGTCTAGATCGCAACTGAGTAAAGACTAGTTTGTTACTGCCAGTTTCTTAGACTTCGTAGTATTTCCACTTAGTGGCGGATACAGTGGGGAGGGGTTAGGGTTAGGGTCCCAGTTTCCATTCGGCCGCTACAAGCTAAACTATTTTTAGCGACACTCACGATGTGGAGCAGTTCACAGTCCGCGTTCCATAGTCTATAGTCTAGGGTCCAGTTTCAACATTTCACATCCCACAGTCTGTGGTCTACACTTTGCAGTCCGCAGTCCACATTTCATAATACGCAGCAGTCCACGTTTTATAGTCCGAAGCCCACAATTCACAGTCAGAAGTCCTGTCCACAATCCTTAATTTATAATCCAGAGAGCATTGGGCAAAGTCCAGTCTACATTTACCAGTCCTCGTGCTACCCACAGTTCACACTCTAAAGTAGTCCACATTCCACAGTCCATAATTCATAGAAGTACAATTCCGAAGTTTTGTATTTACTTTGATAGGCCGGGTACCTAGCAAAGAGTTAGTTTACAGTCTCGTTTTCTAAAGCAAAACTAAACCAGGCATGGCAAGGAATCGGCGACAAAAATTAGAGTAAATGAACAATAAGCTTACAGTGACCACGACCGCTATTTGGTCTCGGTAGAACTCTTCAGAGTAATAACCCTAAAGAATCACGATGAATTTGAATCCATGTTGTATACTATAAACAACGTTCGCCTTGTTCGGCTGCACAAAACCCGGATGGCCGCGCGAAAAGCGTGTGTACGGGGCGAGTCAATTTATGAACCGGTCCGTCGCTATGGCGACGACACAGTAAAAAACAGTTGATAGCACATAATTCATCGTGAAACATTTGCTTTTTGAAAAAGAAGATGTGGAATTGTAGACTTTCTCAAAGTACGTTGTTCGCTTGCTTTCGGGACTACGACGCTGTAGTAAGTCGACTTGTTTTGTCTAGAATTGCCATGCTCTATCTCTCTTCTGATATCCATTTCTGAGAACTGTAGAGTCCTTTGTTCACTCGTCTCGCGACCGTCAGTCGCTCTCTTGTGCGCAAGTCTACGAGAATTACCGTGCTCTATGTTCTGATATCCCCCCTTGTTTGAAGCCATGGCTCAAAGTAAAAGCTTCTTCCACCACGTGAAGAAGGAATTGGAATGTTTTGTCTGCCAGGAGCAGGTTAATGAAATTAACGAACCAAAAATACTGAAATGTCTCCACGCGTTCTGCAAGACCTGTCTGGTAGCTTGGTTACGGCAGCAGCGTGAAGGACTGATGAGTTGCCAAACATGTCGTCAGATCACCAAGTGCCCTAACAACAACAAACATCAACAGCTTTCCATCCAATCTGTTTACAAGCAGATGTTAAAAAATTGTGGAGGCTTACAGCAGGCAAGGGCAAAAAGCTGATTCACCGCTTTGTGGAAACTGTGAGGAAAAGAAAACACTGAAGTCTTATCGTTTTGATTGCATCAGCTTCCTGTGCGAAGACTGCGATGGCGCCCTTAAAAAATGGAAATTTTTTAGGGGACACCATGTTAAGGAAATTGGCAACTTTGAGTCAAAGCTATATGCAAGATTAAGTTAGGAAGGCAAATGTTTGTAAGAAACACAAAGGTGAGTTAAACGTTTACTGCGAAAGATGCAAAATTTGTATTTGTCACGTGAGTAATATAGCTCGATTCGCGTACGTGTCGTATGCATATATTCTGTCAGTTCGCCTAAATCTTATATTAAAATTCGAGTTGAATCTGTAGGTAGAATCTCATTCAAAAGTTTATTTATAATCGTCTTTTATAACGACTTCGCAAAATTTTATAACATGACGCAGCAGATTTCAAACGGCCAACGTATTTTAAATTCGCGGAAGTGAGAGCGAGAGTGCGAGCGCAGTTCCATCTTGCGTCTTACTTGCCTGCCAAGCCAAGCCAATCCATAATAACTGCAACGTGATCATGCAAAATTCATTATGCTACTGCTACGTTACTGCAAATAATAACTCAAGGATTCAGACTTCTTTGAACACGAGAATGGACTATGATTTAACCATGCCTATTGTTTTTGCGTAAGAACAATTGTATGTTTAGCTTCGATCTGATAAACAAAACCATTCTGAAATTTGCATTTGTTCCTGAGCAAAGAGAATCTATAATTAAAGAGTAATGTTTTGCCACGAAATACCCAGCATTTGTTTTCAACTTGGCTCTTACCAGTTATGTTTGTGGGTAACTACATTTACATCTACATCCAACATCAACATTTACTTTATTGAGTCGGCAAAAATAAATGCGTTTTTCAACATATATAGGAATTAATTTTTAACTTTTTTAAAAAAGCAGAAATTATTTTATAACTTTTTAAAACAATGGAAATTAATTATTAAGATTTCTGTTAAGCGTAAGGGGAATAAATTAACCGTTAGCCGTAAAAAAGCCAAAATGTTAAGCGTTAACCGTAAAAGCCACCACCCCATTGAGACCCTCAGAAATCTTGGCTTGCACATAACGTCATAAAAATTCATAAATCTAAATTTAACATCCTACAAAGCCGTTTCTAACATGGTATTTAGATACCAGAGTTACAATTCTTCACAAAAAGTTTCAGGTTTTAACGATGTTTTGCTTCAGATTTTTAAGGGTTTTAAATGTGTCACTCAATCCGTCACGCTATTTCAGATAAGCCGTGAAAATGAACAGAATTGAACCGGTTGAAAGCTATTTTTGTATTGTAGATGCTTAATTCAGTCTATTGTGATGCGATTTTGTACGTAATTATGACTTTGAAGTTTTGGTGGTACACCAAGATGGCCGCCCCATACATTTTTACTAATAGCGGAGCACTAACCGGGCCGAAGGCCCGGCTGCGCAGCCCCATACTCATAGAACCTATGCTCGTCATTTTTCATGTTCATGGCTAGCGGAATGTTTCGCGGGCGCGTCGTGTGCCCACCGGGTGTCCGTCGCGCAGGACTAGCTCGATCGCGAGCGCGTATGACGTCGCAAAACATGCGCGTATGACGCCACACGCGAGGCTACACAGCCGTCAGCTCGGTAAACACTTTTTAAAGTTTTAAAAAAAGTTGGATCTTTCGCAGTGTTAGGCGGAGCAGTAAAGTTGTTATTTCCCTCCATTTTTTCGCGGTTTGCTACTCAAGGTAGGGATACTAATTAAGGGATACTCAGAAGCCGCTTTAGTGGAAAAAGAAGAGCTTCCAGGGATAAAATCTTGCTTCGAGGAACTTCATATTATCAATGCAGGAGCAATGCGTGGAGATGCCTTGCTTTTATTACGGATTTCAGAACCGAAGAAGCGGAGTTTTAACGAATTTCCAAGCAGTCCAATACAATACAATACGATACGATACGATACGATACCATACGATACGATACGATACAATACAATAACTTTATTTATCCACGGAGTCGTTATCACTAAAGAGTGGTCTTCTAAAGAGCCGTGCACATTAAACCTAGTAGAAAAGGTTGACTTAATTACAAAACTCCTATAATAAGTGCTAAACTAAGTTAAGAAAATACTAATATACAATAGCAGAATAAAGTGCTTTAAAGGTAAAATAAATCACGTTTTTCGATGGGAATGTTGATATCAATTTTTGATTGACTTTTCCTTTGTGTTCTCTTAAGGTTTGGAGACATGTTTATGAAACGTTCAAATTATTAAAGTCGTGTTGTTATCTTCAATTTCAATGAGGACAGCTCTGCCTTGATGTGCTATAAATGGTACTTGTTCTGCTTTTAAACATAAATTAATGGGGATTTGAATAAAATTTTTCGAAAGAAGATTGTGTTGTCCGTTTTTATGTCTTTGTTCTTTCATTACATAGATTAAAAAGGGATTTTTTGTAAACAAAACAAGACTTAGATTTTCTGTCTTCACTCGCGTCGCCTTATGCAAATATGTTTGTGTATTTTTGCAATTTTGATTTCAAAATCAGTTTCTTGGGCAATTTTTGACAAACAAAAACCGTATTTTATTCGGAAAGTAGTCGTACTAGTTATTCAAGACAGAGAAAAGTTGTTTTCGTGAATTTTTGCACGGTCTAAATGTACTGTGCAGACGGTCGGGTAATAACCTTACTGTTTTTGAGAATTGCTGAAATTGAAAAATAGCCCGCGGTCGTCAATCTTAATTCTTGTGCTTCCTACCTTTCACCTTAGTTAAGTTTCACCTTAGTTTATAAGCTTGTTCAAAGTGCTACGCTGTTAGGCTCAGCCTATCTATATATAAAATATATAGGTCTGTACGCGTTTTATCTGTTTTGCGGCGGAATATTTTACTAGAAACATCTTTAACCCGTGAATACGCGCAAGCTTAATGGACGGGTTATCGGTAACGGTGGCTAATTCACTCACTCACTCACTCACTCCTTCCATCAGCTGTAAACTTAGTGGCGTAATGCTTTGTTACGAATGCGTTTCGTAACAAGAACAACGTGAATCCAGCGATGACAATAACTTTAGTTGTTGTAAACGAATATAAACAACAATAAGCTTAAAGATGTTTCGCATTTGGAGTCCTTACTGAAACATTGAAATCGATCTAAAAGGATTTTCCAATCGAGACACGCGTTTTGATGCGTATCTACCTTGAAATAATAAAATTTAGTCTTAATTGAACATGTGTTACGCGATGGCCTAGTGATCTAGCGCCGGGAATCGGACTGGACATTATGAAGTGAAATTGTGATTTACTTTTTTTGCGTTCGTCAAAAATCCTTACGATTAATTTTTAAGAGAATTATCGAACCGTGTCAGTGTGAAAACATAAACTTACCGCAATATTGCGTTACTTGTTAGCATTTCTTTAATTCTTGGTTTGCACGTGACGTCATCAAATTCGATATGTCCACCAGGTTAAAGATAACTTAAAATATATATCTTTTTTACAAGTTTCCAGCGCGGTAGCGTCTTTCGCTTTGAAAATACAGCATTTTAAATTTCTGACCTTTCACCCTACGTGAGAGTCGACAGCAACATAGCGTCCGTGACAAAGCTTTATCCTATGAAAGAAAGGCCTAAAGTAAAGTATTAGGAGAGCAGTGTATGGAATGTATAGTAGTTGACGAGAAAAAAATAATCGCTTTCAGAGCGAAAGTGAGTCCAGATGTTGTTATTGATTTCCGGCGGCCATCTTGGTTCGAATGCTTCGGCGAATAATTCAACAACGGGATACTGTACAGATCTGAGACTTAGCGAAGTTGTTTATTTGTTAGTCTTTTATAACATTACAAATTATTGGCTTCTTTCACTAAATCGTTTCGATTTAAAAAAAAAATTCTTGGTGTCCCTCAGAGGGACGGCAGGATGGCGTTTCCATACAAAGCTCTGTAAATTTGAGTCGAATGCTTCGGCGAATAATTCAACAACGGGATACTTCGCAGATCTGAGACTTAGGGAAGTTGTTTATTTGTTAGTCTTTTATAACATTACAAATTATTGGCTTCTCTCACTAAATGGTTTCGATTTAAAAAATTTATTTCGCCCGATTGCGTGACGGTGCAAACCAAGAATAGGATCCTTTGATCAGCCACAAATTCGCCCAGAGCATCAGAAAGAAGTTTGAGGGTGGTAAAGGGTTTTTTCGTGATCCGTGAAAGGCCTTTTTTTTACCCGTGAATTGTGAAATGGCCATTTTTTTTCTCGTGAAACGTGATTTGGTTACATACCCGTGAACCGTGAATCGACTTTTTTTTTCATGAGCACTGCAAACTGACTGTTGTTTTTTTCACGTAAAATGCGACTGTAAACCGTGATTCTTAATTCTCCCAAAAAAATTATCCAGCGAGCGCTTAAATACGCCGGTGGTAAATTGCGTGACGAATGCATGACCGTGACTAATCGTCATTCTGGAACCCAGGTCACTCTACAAGGTTAGGTAATTTAACACAACATCGGCAAAACAAAGAACTCGGTTTTCTTTTTACGTCAGGAAGAATGAGGAGTGGACGGTCGGTGAAGACAGCAAACAAAGCTGTACTTTGGATGTAATTTAATTTGCAAAAAGTAAGGAGTATTTTTTTTCGTGAAATGGCCATTTTATTCTTCGTGAAACGTGAAATGACAATTTTATTTTTCGTGAAACGCGATCTAGACCCCCCCCTCTTTACCACCCTCAAGTTTAACTACTAGGAAACAACAAACCACAAGTTTAAGCAAATCATCGACCTTTTTTTTTACGAAAAAAAATTTTCGAACCCATTGCCACAGAAATAAATCACACGCCACCAGTCCGTCGCTATGGCGACGACCCAGTTAAAAATAGTTGGTAGCTCATAATTAATCGTAAACTTCCGGTTTTCCTAGAATTGTAGAGTCCTTTGTTCACTCGTCTCGCGTCTCCGTCGCTCTGATAAGTTGACTTGTACGCAAGTCTACGAGAATTGCCGTGCTCTATGTTCTGATATCCCCATCAGTGTTTGAAGCCATGGCTCAAAGTAAAAGCTTCTTCGACCACGTGAAGAAGGAATTGGAATGTTCTGTCTGCCAGGAGCAGTTTAGTGAAATCAAGGAACCAAAAATACTGAAATGTCTCCACACTTTCTGTAAGACCTGTCTGGAAGCTTGGTTACGGCAGCAGTGTGAAAGACAGATGAGTTGCCCAACATGTCGTCAGATCACCGAGTGCCCTAACAACAACATCGACAGCCTTCCATCCAATCTGTTTTACAAGCAGATGGTGGAGATTGTGGAGGCTTATAGCGGGCAGGGACAAGAAGCTGATTCACCGCTTTGTGGAAACTGTGAGGAAAAGAAAACACTCAAATCTTATTGTTTTGATTGCAACAGCTTCTTGTGCGAAGAGTGTGCTGGCGCTCATAAGAAATGGAAGATTTTTAGGGGACACCATGTTAAGGACATTGGCAACTTTGAGTCAAGCGATATGCAAGATTACGCTAGGAAGGCAAATATTTGTAAGGAACACAAGGATGAGTTTAGATTTTACTGCGAACAATGCAAAATTTGCATTTGTCGTGACTGTGCCATACTGGAGCACCGAGACGATCGAACACACAACATAATTTCCCTTGACCAAGGTCTTGAAAAAAAGAAATCGGACATAACAAACAAAATGCAAGACGTTGAAGCAATTGGCTGTCGTTTGAGGGACCAAAAGGAATCTCTTGAGAAGCGAAGTTTACGAGTGCTTAACAGTATTGATCAAACGACTGACGAAGTTCATCGAGTCGCCGAGCACTGGATCAGTTTAATTCGCCAACAGGAATCAACCATGACCAAAGAGTTACTCGAGCAGAAAAAAACTTTTCAAGCTGCATTTTCAGCTCAAATGACCGGCTTAGACTACAAACTGATGGAAATAGACGGAAGCTTAGAATTTGGCAAAGATGTTCTTGAACGGAAGAATCTACCAGAGATTTTAAACGTCGAAGAAATACTGGAGCAAAGGTTTCAGGATTTGTCATCGTCACAGTATGAATTTCAGGACAAGTTGAACTACTCGGGGGTGAATTTCATACCAAGCAATACGTCGTCCATTGACAACGCGTTAGGAAAGTTAGTTATCACCAGCACCGAGCCTTCGTTGTCGATTGCACAAGGTACAGGGCTGACAGAGGGTTTAGAAGGCGAAGATTGCACTTTTACGATCATTACAAAGGATTCCCAAGGTCAGACAAGTTACAGTGAAATTGACAACATCATGGTTGAGATCCATCCACAGACTGGGAGAGTCACTAAACCCAGCATAACAAGCTTAAAAGATGGCCGCTATGAAGTAAAGTACCGACCCGAGGCTGCAGGAATATTCAGGGTGCACATAACAGTAAGGGATGAAGCTATCACAGGCAGTCCTTTCCATCTGAGTGTGAAAGAACGAATGCCGAGATCACAAGAGGGAAAGGAAGTAAAACCACAATCATCTGGTATGATTAATTGACGTTAATTACATAGTTAACATAGACAAATAATAATTATCAGCCATCCCAGGGTCACCTCGGTGAAGCCAGTAGAAAAGATAACTATTTTCCGTGATCAGTGCGTGACACTTTTGGTGAACTCCAAGTCTCGCTCTTGCAAATGTTAAGCCCGGTTTACATATGATCGCTACGATCGCTACGATCGCTGCGATCGCTGCGATCGCTGCGATCGCTGAAAAAAAATAGTTCAGCGATCGCAGCGATTGATGGTTTCCATATGATCGCTGTGATCGCTGCGATCGCTACGATCGCTGAGAAAGTGAATGAAGATCGAGGGGACCTGGGTCTGACAATATCGTTTCGGGCCGTTCTTGAAATTCAACGTGGCGGCTGTGAATTGTTTTTAAAATTTGTTATAAAGAGAGTCGTATCTTTGCACTTCTTCCATAAAAAGGGCCAAATCACATCCTTTGAGTGAGCGTACGCAGTGCATCCTGGTATTTTTGCTGTCGCTGCGATCGCTGCGATCGCTGGGGAGTGGTTTCCATATGATCGCTACGATCGACACGATCGCTGAGATAGAATCACAGCGATCGCAGCGATCGTTGTCGCTGCGATCGCTGTGATCGCTACGATCGCCGGAGAGTGGTTTCCATATGATCGCTACGATCGCTGAACCTTTTTTTCAGCGATTGCAGCGATGGCAGCGATCGTAGCGATCATATGGAAACCGGGCTTTATTTCTCTCATTCTAATCCCGTTGGGTATCCTTCTATGAGCTTCTATATACCCGGGATTGTAACTAGAAAAATCCGGGTCAACGTTTTCAAGTTGGGTCGAGAACTCGCTTGAAATTCTCCTCTATCAGCGAGCCAGGGTGTTTGCTCATAATTTTAGCACAATTTTAACTCCAGGGGTCAATTCAATAAAACTTTTACAAGTGTAATTTACAAGTGTAGCTATTGTTTTCTACTTCTGAAACAATGGCTACACTGGTAAATTACACTTGTAAAAGTTTTATTTAATTGACCGCAGGTAATACCAAACATAAGCTTCACCACCTTCTCCCAGAAAGACGTGAGGCCAATATCTCCTGAGAATACAGCGAAATTTTTACATTTCCATAATTAAATCGAACCGTTTTAAGAACTATTTTATTCCTACCGTGTGTGGCTGTGCTTCCTAGCCATCCAATACACATGTATATATATGTTCACACCCTTGATGACGCTTTTTATCACCATTTTCAGTTAATTAACTTATATTTATGCATGGTTCAATTCCTATAATTAATTAGGTTTTTATAGTTGTACTGATGAGTTTACCGTGTCTAAATAAAGTTATCCTATCCTATCCTATCCTACAGTTACCACCCCCCCCCCGGCACACCCCCGGGAATTTGCCTTTTTTTCTTCACTTGGCGTCCTAATCCCCACCCCCGGGCACAAAGAAAGAGCTAATTCCCCATCCCCAGGACACTCAATAGCAAGCTGCACCGTTTCTCAAGAAGACAGAAATATTTATTATATATATCCACCGAACAGTTTACAAAATAGACGTGGACTGGACTAGACTCGTATAGTTACAAAGATCAGGAAGCATCCTTGCTCGCGTTTCTTTGGCTTTCATCGCTCCTCTCTTGCGGTTGTTTCGTGTACTGAGGATGTGTTCTTCCCAACACTTCACATCATCCACTGATGACAGGCTTTAAGTTTGCCAAATTGTTTTCTTCCAACCAATTACTAACAAATTGTAAGGATTTCCCAGCAAAGAAGTCCGCTTGTTGGGTCATGTCGTCCGCCATGTGCTTCGACGAAATTTTCGCCCCATAACTCCTTGCACACCTAGATTATCCCCACCTCCTACTCCCGGGACAAGACCGCTTGCAAAATTCCCCACCCCTGCGGCCCGACTTTGTCCCGGGGATTGCCCCGGGGGGGGGGGGGGGATGGTAACTGTAGGAATTGAACCATGCGTTAGGTGTGTATATACTTTAGATTTCTGGCTTTCCAATCACCCAATGTACAAATTGAAATCCTTGTAAACCTTTTTTACTATTAATAAAAATTAGTAAAACATAAATTATTTTTAGTGTTCTTATACAGTAATTCTAAGTATTTACTTCAGGCAGCTTCAGGCATACCACTCTCGATTAACATATAGTTGAAACATGGTTTTCCGCAACAATCCCTAGCTATAACTATACATTATGTCATTTTTTCATTGAATTTCAGATCCGCAACACAGTCCTGGAGAAAACCAATCATTAAAATGCCATTTGTGCATGTATAAAAATATTAAATTCGACCAATTATCTCTATGTCTGATTCACTGCTTCTGCGTGTCATGCCGGAGAAATGTATTGTCTGATTTTCGCAGCTGTCCCCTGTGCGCTGATAAAAATCGTCCTCAAGGAAACCAGCCTTTGGGTCACATGAGTTGGAGAACTGAAACCAAACTTTCTCTCCCGGACAACAAAGATTGTGGCACTATTATCGTTAGCTACAACTTTGACAGAGGCGTTCAAGGTACTGCTGACTTATGATAACTATTAAAATGGAAATTTACTTTTCCTTTCAGTCGCTACCTGATTGGGCAGTGAAATTTTGTTAGGTAAGGTTGCATGGCTCAAAAGACCAACCAGACGGAAAATAAGCGTTATGGAAACACATCACAAAGCTAGTTAAGACATGTGCAAAATGGGCTCAGTTTTTCAAAAACTCTCTTAATAAAGACACAAATAGTATCACAGGCAAATGAAACTTTTGATCAAATACGGCTTATAATGTCCGTAAAAGATTGGAATCTACCCGGTTCAGGCGCCTACGAGCTGTACATGTGCACGCGCCCGCGAGATGTGCCGCTTGTCGTGAGACAAAAAGCAATTCGCATAGATTTACCCATTTTCTATAACTATATGGTGCTCCACTTTCGTGGCCTTCGGTGTTCGGCGGCGTAGGAGTTCCGCTTTCAATCTATATTAAGCAACGTTCTCTAGAATAACGTCTTTCTTTTTTTCAGGTCCAGAACATCCCAATCCAGGGGTACCTTACTGCTGTTTCTTCTGCCCATCTTATCTACCTGACAACCAAGAAGGGAGAGCGCTATGCATCATGCTGAGGAGGGCCTTTAATTCGAGGTCTCTGTTTACAGTTGGGACGTCTCCCTCTACTGGAGCAGAGAACAGCATCGTGTGTGACGGTATCGAACTGAAAACGAGTCAGAGTGGAGGCCCAGCCAAGTAAGCACTCAATAATGGTACCTTCAAAATTTTAGGCCTCGGAAAATTTTTGTCCGGTCTCGAAATCTAGGCAGTTTTTGTTTTACAGTGCGGCTACTGTTACCGGGGGTCACCCAGACAAAGTTAACCAATCACAAAACAGAACGAGAACAATAGATTCCAACATTTTTAACTTGAGCCAATAAAATGTCGAGTACAGAACAATGAAATTTCAACTTGTTCACTCGTGAAGCTTATGTTGAATAAAGCTTCAGCTAGCGTTGACTTTTCGATTTAAAAATTTGAGTAGTTTCACATGCTACATGAATGAATGTCAAGTGTCATGCAAGTGAGCGAGAACTGATTCCAAACTGTATGAAAGCAGCAGTGAACGCGACAGCCGTATGTTTGGGCAAATTGCGTGGCGAATGAATTCTCGGAAAAAATAACAACTCAACCGCCGGCTGTTTGCAAATGTTACAAGACACACTGCCAGCGTAGCATATATACATTGTAAGCATTTATTTTCTAACCATTTGAAAAAGAGCGGCTCTTTTATTTCAATTCTTGTTATTGAATTGTCGTCAGAATTTTTTCCGTTGCAGATTTTCTTTGCGGTTTGAGCACTAGATGGGTTTCTTTAATCTCCCAAGGCGGTCGTAACGGTTTTGAAGAAGTCATTTTTGTTGAAAGTATTGAAAGTCTATAGTTGTATATGCCAAAAAATAGAAATAATAATAAACGAGACCTCTAACTCTGTGAAAAAAAAACCCATCTAGTCCGGCGGTTGAGTTTTTTTCTCATGAATTCTTCTCGAGGGAGTTGGATTTATTGTTTTGAATCGTCTGGAAAATTATAATAACTCAACTGGCGAACCGCTGTAATATCGATGGTTTTTGCGGCAGTAAAATATATGTTGAAGAATGCGCCGTTTCTGTACGACCGACACTCTTTTTATGCAGTTTTGAATTTCTCTTTTACTTAATTTTATTTCAGCTTAATCCGACTGCCGGAACCCAACACGTGGAACTCAAAGGGCATAAAACTTTATAATTAACCACGGAGACGAACAAGCCGTGTTTTTGTTGTTTTCAAATCCGTAGGCCACTCTTTAATTTGCCTGAACTATGACCGTCGCTTTCACTGATACTTATGCAGTTAAGAATTCTCTCTTCGCTGGCGTCAAGTGTATTTATTTTCCAATCCCGCCGTTGACCGTAGAGAAAACTTGAATCTGTTATGAGCGAACAAATTATTTTAAATCCACCACCAGCACTTTTATTTGTGTAGACATACGGTACAGCCGTCGCATTCCATATTTACACACAGTTTGGAGTTTCTCTTTCATTTGAATCGCCGACATTAACCTTCCAAATCGTGCTGTTAAAACAAGTCAAGTTCAAACGAGATGGAATCGAAGTTAATTGAAAATCCAACGCTGTTCAGCCAAAACTTTTATTGATCTGTTTTCATGGCGAAGGAACAAGTTGAAATTTCATTGTTCTGTACTCGACATTTCATTGGCTAAAGTAAAAAATGTTGGAATCTATTGTTCTCGTTCTGTTTTGTGATTGGTTAACTTTGTCTGGGTGACCCCGGTAACAGTAGCCGCACTGTAAGCCTCAAAGTCTCGTTTGGCTGGTGCTTTTTCTGTCTCGAAGTCTCGGATTTTTTTCCTCAAGGTCTCGGAGTCTCGGATACTTTTGTCAAGCATTCTCATTCTTCATCCTTGCTTGTTGTTTGATAGGTGATTTGGATATTTTTGGCACCGAGTCTCGGGCTCGGTTTTTTTCCCGCATAGTAGTCTCGGGCTCGGATTTTGTAACGTAGCTGCGGTCGCGATCTCGGATTTTGAAACAAGGGTCTCGGCGTGTCGGCGAGTCTCGGATTTACCATTCGCCACCCTAAATATTATACGTGAAACATTCGCCACTTTTCAAGCCGCAGAAATTGGCTTTTGCTGATGATCGGTGGTCATGGGGTTAATGAATGTTGAAGGGACATGCACTGTCCTGCCAAAATAACGAAATGCCCATGTTATATCGCCAAATACCACCAAATATACAGAATATACAACTTAATTGGATAAAAATATTTTATAGACAGAGTAAAAAGAACAAGTAGTTTGGAGATAAAGTGCAGGATTACAAGGATGGAAGTGGATTACAATTCATCAAATTTGATTTCGTGACAGGCGGTCAAGAAATCAAAATTGCCATTCTTGTGGAATTTTGACTTTTTAGTCCTTATTTTGTCTCTTTAATTAATTTTAATTTGCTTTCATTTGCTTTACGAGATTCTTTTTTTTTTTTCCTCCTTCGGCAAGATAATAAAGCATTCAAAGCTTAAAGCATTAGTTCGCGGCCATAATCATGTAAACATGATTTATCGCACCACATTAACACTCGAAAAAAAGGTCTAAGAACTTGTTTCTCTTAAATGCACTTATTTTAAGAAAAAAATGTTCGAGAATAAATTTCACATGGATTTTACTTTCTTGAATAAGTGTAGATGTACATGTACATGTAGAGAAAGTGTATCCGTATGGTAATTTATCATTATTATAACCGTAATGAGTTGAATTATAATCTTTTTTTGGCATATCCAAGTTTCAGCTTAGGTTACTAGATTGTCTTTGTGCTTTGACTGTTTTCCTACAGAGTTTACATATTTTGTCTGGTATGGTGGGACTTCTCTTTTATTTATATTGACTAAAATACTTCATTTAATACCCTACGAAAACAATAATTTTTATTTGGCAGTTTATTAATTCATTTTATTTGAGCATTATAGTTGATTGTTAACATATTTATACTATAGCTAGTTACCATTTGGGCTAAGAAATAAGAAAATTTCATATAATTGAAACACGAAGTTATCTCTAATTGATCTCTAGTGCGCAATAGAAATCATTAAATTATTATTATTGTAACTATTTAATTGGTTCAAATTATTTTTTAATAAGCTTACGTATTCGTGTTGTTTCTTGCTTCTGCAGTTGTGGATATCCAGACGCTGGCTATCTTGATCGATTAAAGAAACAGTTGGCTGAAAAGGGTTTTTGTCTTAAATAGAGAATCTCATGACTCAGTTTCATACAGTGGACTTGTATTGTTCTACCAGAAGTCTCCATTCTCTCTCAAGCCAGTCCGCTAAGCAAAAAACGCGCGAGTGGATCTCTGTGATGACTTAAGGTTACAGTGTGCCTTCAGATCGAAAACTTATCGAAAATTTTTTTTGGCGTCAAAATAAAGTTTTCAGAATGAACTTTCATCCAAACAAAATTACCGAAAAATAGTGAAAATTGACGGAGAAATAACAGTATAACTTTTGTGGGCAGAGTTTGTTTATGAAGCGATATGTTTTTTTAAGCGCTATTTTCTCAAAGTTAATTTTTCGCTTGTTGGGGACACTTGAAAGAGCTACAACTCAAAGGGAATTTGTTCGATTTTCCTCAAATTTGGACAGAAGCTAGGCTAACATATAATCAACAAAAACCTGTCGGCGAATTTCTTATTTCCGAAAACTTTTTCGTCAAGAGCCATTTCCGTGCGATCATTCCAATTTTTTTCTCCCTTTTTCGAAAATATTCTGTAACTTTTCACTGCAATTGAATATGGGAAATCGCCGACACGTTTTTTTTAGCGCTTCGTGTCCGGAAACCCAAGAACAAATCAAATTAGCAAAATACAATAATCGCTTTGAGTTATAGCGTTTTAAAGCTGATTCGGACGTTCGAATTTAGACGTCGTAAAAAATTCGACAATTCACTTTATTACCAAATGGTTTCCATATTTAGATAGCCAGCTCTATAAGCTTTAATTTGATATCTGGGTTTAGGTATGTTAAGTGTAATCTTAAGACACTAGAGCTGTTATACTGGAGACACCCCCGAAGGTACACTGTAACCTTAATTATGTCGTGGACAAAACTATTTCTGATCATTAGTCTGTAGCCTGAAATTTGTCATAGTCCCTATACAGATCTCGAGTTGATGTCATTTGACGTGATGCTATTTTAGTTTTCAAGAACACATTTGAAGTTGCTTCAAATTCACATTTGAACACATTTGCTACCATGCAATGTAGGGCTATTGTAGGACTATCAAGGATATGTGTAAGTCTGTGTAAAGTAGGGCCATGTAGGGCTATGTAGGACTGCAAGCAAAGAGATGTACTGTCCACCCTGTTTTCACACTTAAAGGTCAAATAAACCAATATTTGAAATTTTTTCTTTATCCATTTAAACTTTTTAAAAAAAACACACAATAAAGCAAACGTACGCAAAAATTTTCCTTCCTGAGCCTTTAAGGAAGTTACATAGCTAAAAGTACGAAGATTTCCGAAGGCTTCACGAAAAACGTTTCTGAAATGGCCGCGCACTACAAGTGGTAGGATTGGTAAGGATTGTGACGTCACTATTGGTGAGCCAACCTCATTCCCAGTGTCCTCTCTCCTGGCAAATACTGAGTATTCAAGCTTGTGTTTTTTCTTAAAACTTAAAGATTTCCGCTGTTTTCGCATTGAAAATGGCCGAGGAGCTCGAACCTGTGTTTTGGTAGGAAACGAAGAGCTTTGAGCGACGAAATATTCCTTCGAGAAACTTCATCTGTTTATACAATAGATTTTTTTTAACGGAGTTAAGTTTTTTCAATCCACCTCGCTAGGTTGTTTAGTGCACGTTAACTTTCCTGTCTGTCAATCATCTCCACTTACGCGGTAATTTTTGTGAAGGTAAACTGTTGAAATCATAGTGACGGCTTAAATTTCAAATAGAGAAAAGAAAATTAACCGTTGCGAGTTCACGTTCTCCACAAAAACCTATAATTTGATCATTTGACGTTGTTGTTTTGCAGGGAACGGCAAGGAAATGTACTAAAATATAAAACGCACGTGCGGGCATGCATTGTTTTTGCTCATTAAACCTATTGTTTTCAACTTCGAACCTTGACTGTTTTGAGGTGGTCAATAGTGACGTCACTTTCCGACAATTTTTCCGATCGCTCTACGATTATGAAGGCCAAAAAGTCGCATTTTTCAACTTCCAATATCTCTGAGATGCCAAGTCAAATTAGTTTCAAACTTCAGAATATGTTTATTTGGTACTCATTAAACATATTGCATTCATATTGGACTAAAAGAAAAAATGTCAAATTTTTGGTTCATTTCACCTTTAAGTAACGCTTTTTTACCGGAAGTGAAAGTAGCCGTAAGTCACTAAACAGGAAGTGTAGTGACAAAGCTATGAACCGGAAGTGCGCAATTTAAAATATGCGTGCATAAATTTGCATGCAAAATCGTGACACAAAAAATAATTAAAACAAGAGGCTCCAAACAGCTTTTACTCATGCGCGTGTGTATGGTGTTAAATGAATAAATGAAAGCTAACCATTTCCATGTAGAGCCCTTGTAGATCAGCGCTAAACTCCGAATTTTAATTGCCAAAAAATGTTAAAATTATACTTTCGACTTATCAAAGCCCGCGTTCTTTTTATCGAGCGGTATTCACGATACCGTACCGTGGGACCGCGGACCGCGGTGTCACAAATTTGAACTTATTCATTCACCGTGGGACCGCGGGCCGCGATGCATGAGTACCGTATTTATTCGATTAAGCGCCCTGGGCGCTTATTAAATTTTAGGACCTTGAGAGTGGGCGCTTAATCGAGGCTGGGCGCTTATTAAATTTTCTCCATTTTCAGCAAGTAGTAAGTTTATTTTGCAACAAAACAATAAAATAATAACAAAATCAAAGCAGAGTTTTAACTGTTCATTTAAAGTTTCTTTAAAATACTTCGGAAAACGCGGTCTTCGGGGAAGTCTCTTAGTAGTATCAAGAGAAAATAATTGGACAATTATTTTCTCTTGCCCAAACCCATTACTGGGAGACTCCCACTCTGACCAATTATAATCTCTTGGTAGTACTTAGTCAATTTCAATCTCATTGTCACTAAGGTCAATTAGCGAACTCTGGTGCTGCCTCCTAGAAGGGTGGGGTGGGCGCTTATTCGAGGCTGGGCGCTTATTAACTTTTCGTACCTACACGGTGGGCGCTTATTCGAGGTGGGCGCTTATTCGAGGTTGGGCGCTTAATCGAATAAATACGGTAATGCGACTTCAGAGTGGCCGGGTATTGTAAAATCTAGCACCCTGGTCCGGCAAATTAAGGAACTATTCCATGATCGCGTATATTTGCATTTTTTCCCCAACGCTCCATACATTTCTTTGTAAAATCGGCCGCCATGTTTAGATACATTTTATTGTTGAACCGCGTGCCTACTGCGGGCGCGTGACCGTAAATGTTGGAGATGAGGTGTACAAAATAGGTACAGGCGACATAATGCTGGAGGGCAAGCTTGCGATAGACCAGGATCCCATCCAGGGGAAGTAGTAAATACTCTTAGTCCCTTCATGCCAAGGAAACCGAGTTAAGCTCCGGCAGTTGTGAGCCACTAGGCTCGTGAAGACTTCCCGGCCCATTTCCCCCCACGGGGATATGGAAATGAACGCCGTGATGTATCGTAATTACAATACGTTGTCAGAATTTATCGGAGTGGTCCCTGTAACAACAACTTGATTCCAATCGAGGCTGTGCTTCTTATTTAACATTTCTAGAAATGACGTACGGTATTCACTGCGGTGAATGCGTTTAGCGGCTGCCTCCGATGATAAATTGATAAACTTCACATCCTGAAACATTCACTGATCTCTGAGGCCACAAACATATCGCGCGACTTGAACCAGGCCTTTTCTGTATTCTTTATGAATGGCAAAATAAATGCAAGGGTTAATTGCACTGTTTGCATGTCCCACATAAAGACAATAGAACATTATTGTTTCGGGAATGTAGCAATTCCCGTATTTACCGCTAGAGAACTGAAGGAAATAGATCACGTGGTATGGAAGCCAACAAGCTGCAAAGAAACAAACAATAATAATAAGCATTCTCAAAAGCTTCTTTTTGGCAACTGAATTTGAACGACGGGGACGCAAGTGAGGTGCAGCATGCCCTGGAATGCGCCGATGCCATATTCGAAAGGCTATACAGGAATACAACACTGTTATGACAGCGAGTGGTACAACGTAAAGCAGTGAAAATTGAATAATTGTATAATCTCGTCCAGCCGTGGCTGCATCAAAGAGTGTAGGCCATTCTTCGTAGCAGTAAAAATCGCCTTCGTATTCTCCCATTCTGTTAGCGTACAGAAGAGGGGAGCAGATGACGAAAGACACAATCCAGATGGGAATGATACTATATCGTGCCCTATGAGACAAAGTACCTTTCTTGAGAGGAAACACGATGGCTATGAATCTGTCTATGGAAATCCCCATCAGCGATAGTACAGAACACGCGATGGATACGTCTTGAGCGTAACCCACAATCTTGCAGATAAGAGTGCCGGCCACTCCTCCTACTAACACTGCATAACTGTTTGTTAGCTGCATTTGCAGTTTATAAGGCATGTGAAAGATTGTTATGAAAAGGTCCGCGACCGCCATGTTAACGATCAAGTAATGAGTCAAGTTTCTCATTCTATGATTCTTGCGCACGATCCAGATAATGGCGCTGTTACCGAGCAAGGAGATTACCATCGCTACCAAGTATAACGTTGTACGCGTGTAGCGTTTCTGTGCTGTATATGCCTCTTCTTCCGGGCATTCTAATAACAGATCGTTTTGCTCGTTCGGCGCTAAATATCTGGTTGAGATGTTCGCGTTCAAGCTCCTGTTATGATCCATATATCAGTCCTTCAAACCTAAGAACGAACCTGAAATAAAAATGTTCAATGTTACTTCCGCACTCAGCCAATTACTGCATCACATTAAGTCATATCACGTATTTTTAGTTTGAATATCATTTGCCACCTGGCAAAATATTCAACCTTTAAATTATTAAATACACAATGCGCAAAACGGCACTAAGTTAAAGTGGCCAAAGTTATTTTTAGTGTAGTTTACTGGATTTTCTTGCGTTAACAAAAAATATTCACCTTTTGTTGTCTTTTGTTGTTCTTTTTTATGGAACTTTATAGCGACCGAAATAAGACACGTCTTTTCTACATTCGATAGAAGAAATAGTTTATGTGAATAAATATGGCCCGGTTCAAACGTCGAACTTCACATGTGCCGAATCTAATGCAAATGAGCAAGAACAATAAATTTTTCTCATTTGCATTAGGTTCGGCACATGTGAAGTTCGACGTTTGAACCGGGCCTAATTAGTGAATAAATATTTAAAGACGTTGTGAGTTAGTGTCATACAGCCTTGGCCTAGAGCCAGCTAAATTCAGCATTGCATCGAGTGTAACAAGAAAATTTATTTCGTATGCAAAGTTGGCCACTTCTTAACACTGAGCCATAAGCAAATGGCGAAATCTTTAAATACTCCTGATCAAATGAGAAACTAATGAATTAATATATTTCACCAGCCGACTTTTCTTTGAGCTAATGAAAATGAACTGAATATAATTAACGAGTTTCTTATGTTTAAAAAAAATAAGGAACAATCAGTTTAATTTATAGGTAACTGATACCGTGTAGGAGTTTACACTAATTGTGCAGGACTTAATTTTTGCGGGTTTTGTGGATTTCCTTCGATCCGCAAAAAAAAACTCCCGCAGAAAAATACTCCCGCAAAATTTCCCGCCGCAGAAATATACTCCGCAAAAAAATTAGTAAATCATGTTTTAATGGTGTATATCGGCTTAACAGGAACGAACATATTGCTCTCATAACTCCGAGTCCACTGGCACAACAGTCATCTGTATTCCCGATTCAACTCGCTCCAGACACGTCCTCAAAAGTACCAGAGACTGTTATCATAATCGACCAATACGTTTTTGCTAGAACGTACAATAATTCACTCAGGTTTTCTCGTTGTTTATGTTTATGTTGGCGCTAGAACAGCAACCATAACTATGGGAACGATAAAATAAATTCGGGTCACGAAGTGAAATTGCAATTTAATACCGATACTGTTTTGAATTTTTTTTACACTTGACCAGAAATCCGCAAACATTTCCTCCCAGCAGAAATTTTAGGTCACTGTGCAGTCTCGATCCGCAAAAATTTCCTCCCGCAAAACAAATTCAGTCGGCAATCCGCAGAATTTTCCTCCCGCAAAAATTTCCTCGTACACGGCACATTAAAAATTATAAATTAACTGGGACAAAAGCTGCTCCTATGTTTTTTATTATTATTATTATTATTATTATTATTATTATTATTATTATTATTATTATTATTATTATTATTATTATTATTATTATTATTTTTAAGTGGTCATTGGACTGCTTCTCTCTTCGGTAAGTCTTCTCTTTGTGTAATGGCACACACCGATTTTCCTCTCTCAAAACTCTATCTTTGATTAAAATATACGGTATTTTATCCTTTAAATCCCTTGCTTTAATGATAATATCTTTTTTAAAAATATAAATATTGAAGCAAAAAGATCGTCACCTGAAAGCTAATTAAAACAAGAGGCTAGCTGGTAGCCTGTACTCATGCGCTTGCATAAGAACGTTTTATGGTTTATTTTAACTGGGTCACGCACCCCTTCCCTCTCAACGAATTTTGCGTGACATGTAAGTCTTGTTTTGTTTACATATTATCAGATATCATTTATTACGACTGAATTTACAACTGAATTTAAACACGTTTTATCAGCATTTCTCTAAAACTAGCGACAACACAAAGAAAAACTCAATCACAAATTGATATCAACATAAATTCCCATCGAAAAATGTAATTTCTTTTCCGGTGAAGTCCAAATAACAAGAACGTGATTACGGGCACGGCGAAAATCACGAGGTCGCATGTCAACCAATCAGACCAGTGAAAGTCCTCCCGCGGGATACGGGAAACTTAAAAAAAAAACAAGGCAATTTGTGACTACAAAAGGCGGGACGAAAGCTAAAAATGGAAACAACAAGAAGCTACCAGTAGCCTTTCCTCATGCGCTTGTGTAAGAAGGTTTTATGGTTTATTTTAAATGTGTCACGCGCCGCTACCCCCTCAACGAATTTTGCGTGACACACATTGCACCATCAGTCAAGACACGAGGAAGACACGTTGATTAAAGCTATCATTTTTTCTGTACTCGCTTTGAATATTTTATTTATTGATTCCCGATCAAACCCGCATTATAGTCTAATACTTCCCAAACCGTGAATTATTTCTATTACATTGGGCATTGGGTTATTCCAGAAAGAACCCCCCCCCCCCCCCCCCCGCCCCACCGACGGATGGCAAGATTGTTTCCATGAAAAATTTCTTAAATAGAATTATTAAGAAAATAGAATCAGAATCTAAGGTACATCAGATGAAGCTTGTTCAACAAAACATCAAGCTTAATTTTTATTCTTAATTCACAAATGACACAGGAAGTTCTAGTAACTGATATGACGTAATAAAAAATATGAAACACAGACGAACACTGGCTAAGTTTCGAACAGAAAATCATTGCCTACGTGTTGAAACGGGTAGACATGCAAAACCACAAATTCCAAGAGATTTGAGGCACTGCTAATGCTGCTTATCAAATGACGTTGAAGACGAAATTCATTTCTTTTTCGACTGTGTTTCATATTCTGACCTAAGAAATTCACTATTCAATAAAATTAGCAAACATTGTAAAAGTTTTTTGAACCTACAAAATACAGATAGAATTAATTTCGTTAATAATGTTGACCCCCTTCATATGTAAACAGGTGGGTCACTTTATATATGAAGCTTCAGAGAGACGAAACACTCTGTTAGCAAGGACTGCAATCACTGTATTCTATACCATGTATGTATATGGGAATGCTAATAAACTTTTGATTTGATTTGATTTGATTTGTTTCGTTTCATGCAAATTTCGTGTGGAATGTAATTCGATCGCGCGCTCCACAATATTTGTTCTAAAGCCCGGGGGGGTACTTCCTAGTAATGGGCTAATGGGGATGTGCCGCTGGATGGGGTCGCATTTTCACGACTGGATTGACTAAAATGGGGTTGCATTTTCAATAGAGTTACTAGAATGGGGTCGCAAATTGTCGGAATTTTTTGGGGTAAGAAAATTCTGGCAAGGATTTTTTTTTTGGTAGTTTTAGCTTGTAAATATTTTCGGCTAACAAATGTACCAGAAGGTTTGTAGGTGAAGAGTAAAGTCTCCTACATTTAATAAATGCGTCAACTCATTTGAAGATGACCTAGATAAAAGTGTTCCGAACTCAAGGTGGATGCCTAAACAGAAAGTGACTAAGTTGGGATTGCAAAATTTACATTTACTCAAAAGTGACTAAGATGGGGTCTATAATTGGCCACAAAATAGACTATAATGGGGTAGGGGCTCTGAGAGGCCAGCGGCACATACCCAGCAAAAGTTGACCCAAGTACCCCCCCCCCCCCCCCGCCCCCGGGTTCTAAAGGTCAAAACGTTTTATTCTTTGAATGAAAATGTCATTCCCTTGAATAAAAGAGTCAAACGCTCATCAGAATTCATTGATTTTCTGTTTCCGGAAGGCTTGGCGATTTATTTAGCCTAATTGCAGCGAGGAGCGCTAGGGTCTGCGAATTATATTAGTCTCAGGAGCAAAACGCGTTAAATGATCGCATCGAGGAAGCTCTCGGCAACGCAAGCAAATTGTCAAAGAATTTCTCGTGCGGCCGATATTTCGCAAAAATTCTCACTGATAACAGAAATAAACAGTCCATTAAATGTTTCTTACAAAGTAAATGGACATTCAAGAATGTTATTTTCTTTACCGTAGTTTTCCAATTCTTAGTAAAGTCTGCCGCTTCGAGCTTCGAGTATGAATTCTGTAGGAACACATGTCTCGCTTTGTGCCGGGCTTTGTGTCTCACTTTGTGATCCTCACAGGACGATTCCATCGCTTTCAGCTCTCTAACCGCCACTTGAAAGGCATACAAATCGTCTTAAGGACTCTTTCTTTCCATTTCGAAGTTCTTCAAAGGCATGTTTACATTTTGGTAATGGAAAATGAACGTCTGAAAAATTGAAGACCATTGAAGTGTAGAGCACAGAAGAGGCCATATTTGTTTGAATCTGAAAGTCTTCTCTGAGTGACAAACCGATTCTCTCTAGTCCCCCCAAAACCCAGACATGTGATCAGTAGACGGATTCTGATTGGTTTAACCTTCCTGAAGCCTTTTATAACAATAGGGGGCAAAAATAACTTTCTAGGGGAGGCAGGGGCGAGTTCGCGTACACTAAACGTGATTACGGGCACTCCACTGGGCACGCCGAAATCACGAGGTCGCGTGTCAACCAATCAGACCAGTGCAAGTCGTCCCGCGGGATACGGGAAACTTAAAAATACAAAAACAGGGAAATTTGTGACTACAAAAAGCGGGACGAAAAGGAACCTTACCGAAACCTTGACTCATGCCGCTATGCGCATGAGTAATAATACCTTCTGACGTCAGCAAGCTCGAGTAATGTCAGTGGACGGCACCAAATCTCATTGGATAAATTCATAACTACCCTCTGCGTAACGCGCGGGAGTAATGATACCTCGAGTTGGATTTCGAGTTCGAGTTCGAGTTCGAGTTGGACTTCGAGTTGGACTTCGAGTTGGACTTCGAGTTGGACTTCGAGTTGAACTTCGAGTTGGACTTCGAGTTGGATTTCGAGTTAGTAGGAAAAAGAAATTCGAGAAAAATTCAAAAAACGAAAACAGCATTTAACTAGATTGTCACCACAGTGTTTTAATAAAGGGAAAAGATTCACAAAAGATTCCATCTTGGATATCGACACTCACTACAAGCCGACCGAGACCTTTCAGTGCACACACATCGCCTCACGCCACCCACCAGGCGTAAAATATGGATTCATTAAAGGCGAAAGCAATAAGATTGCTTAGAACTAACTCTTCATAAAAAAAGAAAACACTTGAAGAAAGCGTTTTAAAATTCAAACAACGCCTCAATTCACGGGGTTACCCAGAAAACATCATAGAAAGGTCTCTTTGTCTCTAGACAATCGGCACTTACACAAAAGAAAAAGGTCACGAGAGGATACTGCCTTTTGTCACAACGCACCATCTGGCAGCTAGGTAACTGTTGCGTAATAGTGAAATTATAAGGATTTGTATTGGGAAAATTCACTTCGAATTTGAGCGTAAAATTAGGAACGATATTTGAATAAAACTGGTTCACCTGAACTTTTTTGTGGGTTTACTTGTGTCTCAGTGAGTGGTTTGGGGGTCGATTCGCGATTCCAGCGATTTTTAGTTCAACTGTTTCTTCCTCCGTCTGAAAGAGAGAGCACTCCACTCATCGAGCCTATTGGATCCACCGAAGGAAATCGGCCGTAAATTCGCTCCAACGCCCAGGGGCACCCAACGAACGATCTTTGGTGGCGGTAAAATGCACTATTTTACTCAAATAAACTAAAATAAATGATATAAAAGCATTTTCAGGTGTTCTTCTGCGTTGCTGGGAAAAATATATCTGTTCCTTTTCCCAGCATAACACATAGGGAAATTCCCAGCCAGCTGAATAAAAAAAAATGTTTGTTTTCCAGCCAGCAATTAAAAAAATGAATAAGTAAAAGAACAATAATTATAAGTTACCAAAAGGGGCTTGGGAACTAATGAAACATTAATGGCAAACTATTTGAAGCTTTTTTGTTTATTGGTTTGTACATGTACTGCCGTCTCGAACTTAAACCTGTTCGAGTGTCTCCAAGTACTGCTTAAATTTGTTACTACGAAGTGATCAACATCAAACTTCTCCTCACAAAATCCATCTTTCGTCTCTTTTCGATCTAATAAAGTTAGCCAGCACAGTTTTTTCTTGCGACTCCTTTCTAAAGTCAGCCAGCGCAAAAATGGTAATTAAAAAATATATATACAGAATATTTTTGCCAGCCAACAAGAATTCCGCTGGGGAACAAATAAAGTGAGGAACAGATTCGCTGGGTGCCCCTGAGAATCTATTTACACTTAGAAAATGGTCACCCCACTCAGCCAATCAGTGCCCAGTATTTGTGTGCTCTATATCCCATAAACTGTCTTAAATTATGTAAAGAGGCGGGGGCTTTGAAGCCCAGGGAAATTGTGGGGTAAAATAACGACTCATTAGTAAGCTCTATATAGAACATACTAATGAATTCTTTTGTTTTCCCTTGTCTTAAAGCCTAATTAGTATGCTCTATATAGAGCATACTAATGAGAAAATAGAGCATACTTATGAGTATATAGAGCATACTAATGAATTACAGGCTGCTAATTTAAACAAAAACAACAATGACAATTTTATCTGAAGTTTTCGCTTTACATAACTTAAGCAAGAGATTAATCACCAAAATAACAAAACGAAATTCGACTTAACAATTTTTGGGAAAAATTAAACGAAAGACTGGGTCTTTCTGCGTGTACCGGTACTCATTGTCTTCTATTGTTTGTGTGGTATTGTATTTTTGGTCTTGTTTTGCATTTGTATTATTGTCGTTCTTTGTTCCTTTTGTTTTACGTCATCTGTCCTCCGGTACACACCGAAACAACCTAAAGACTGGTCTCGCCGTGCTTTGGAATTCTGTCTCTTTCTGTTTGCTCAATTTCGTTCGCTGTCGTAGGCTTTTGGAAACGTGCACTTTTGTGGAATTCATATCATCCACCAAGCACTCGGATATGTCTACGCTCTCAAAAGCAAGTAACTCTTGAGTGGCAAGGACGGCCTCAAGTTCCTCGAGCTCTGTATACTGGCTCATAGCCGGAGCAAATGAGCCATCAAAACAACAAAGAATAAACAAAGCTCCAAAGAAAGAAAAGCATTGTTATTCGTAAAATTCTACCAACATTACGGCGATATCCAAAACAAAATAACAACGTGATTCCCAAGTGTGAATGACACAATTAAAATACGCTCATAAACACAATCTGCATAACATATGTTTTCTTCGCGGATATGACCATTTTCTAAGACGGTTAGACAATGAACGCTCGTGTCCTATGGGATATAGCGCCTCTCACATTAGATAGAAGTGCCACTCGGGCTACGCCCTCGTGGACTTCTATCTATGCTCGAGGCACTATATCCCATAGAACACTCGCGTTCATTGTCTAACCCTTACTTAAAGCCATCACACCAAAGAATGATACAAAAGCACCATAATACTGACAGTTTTGTCCCATCTTTATGGGATATAACTGCAACGAACAAAGGTTGGACGATTAAACCAACACCAAGATCAGAAACAGCCAGACTCAGGAGCAGTGTTTTTAAAGGTTTTGGTAGCGACGAGGTTTTTCTCAGGCGTGGATTGTGATACTGTTCAACATGATGGCGGTATAAGATAGCAAAGCGTTCAGAACGCAAATGGCTATGTATGATGAATGGAGAATTCCTCCTTCTTTCATTGTAAAGCTTTCAGTAAGAACGCAGCTGATGGTAAAACGTTTTCAGTAGGCGCTTTTTACACGCTATCTGCGCAGAGTTACTTTGATCTTGAAAGATGAATGTTTGGATAAACTGACGACAGTTTTCGAAAGGATGTTGCAAAAGTGTCGTTAAAAAATTGGAACCTGAAACATTCCTGACCTCTACTGCTTACCTATCTATCCGAATAAGGTGTCAATATAACGGCGTATCTTGAACAGCGCCGGTTTACTGATTCTTTAGGCTTTATAAAGCTGATTCTCTGAACCTAAAACAGATGTTTTTTCATTAAAATAAACAAGTCAGACCAGCGTTAAAAAGACAAATACTCGACCAGTTAGATATCGGGATGTCTTGTTAAAAACACATCAACATATTAAGGCTTATGGGAAGGTTTAATTAAGATTTAAAATGCGAACGTTTATGCTAAGCTTGATAATAAGGCTAAAAACGTCACATGCTCAACAATAAATATGCTTTCTTAGGACTAATTGGAGCTGTAATTGTCTACGTGCCAGGATATGCCCATAATTACCAAAGTGTTATGAAGGCTGCTCTTTGGGGAAAATCAGAATCCAGATACTTGAATCCAGAAACGGATTTTGCGTTGTTTCTTTTTTTCATTAAAATCAAAGAAAAGGAATAAGACTCAGTATTGCCGGTTTCACCCTTTAATTCAGCTCCAATGATGACCAGCATCAAATTTCTCCTTCTAATATCAATGCTGAATCAATCAGAGACGTTATGAGAATTAAGGATATGATCACCCAATGTTCTCTTGATACTTTAACAACTTCTCCCCACTGTTGCTATGATATATGTATGGGGACAAGAAAGGAGAATTTGTATTTTGATATCGGGGATTAAAGTGTTAATGATCCTTGGGTCTTTATAAAGCAGATTCCGAGCCTGAAACAAATGTTTCACTTTTTATAAAGCTGATTCCGATTCTAAAACAAATGTTTGAGCCTTTATAAGGCTGATTCCGAGCCTAAAACAAATGTTTGAGCCTTTATAAAGCTGATTCGAGTCTAAAACAAACGTTTCAGTCTTTTTTTATTACAATAAAGAAGTCATGCCAGGGTTGGAACGACAAATGCTCAACCAGTTAGGAAGCGGAAACTCTTGTTAAGAACACATTAACATAATAAGGCTGATAGTTTAATTAAGAGTTAAAAAACTAACGTTTACGCCGAGGTTCAGGCTACATTTTCCGATAATTAGGCAAAAAAGCGCTATATGTTAATTCACAACAGATGCCTGCTTTTTTAGGACAAAAAGTGAAGCACTAATTTTCAACCTTCGCGAAAGGCCTTTGGAAAAAACTTCGCACGTGTGCCGTTTTCAAGGAAACTAAGATAAACTACATATCAATAGAAAGTTTGAATGATAAATGTAGATTATGACAAAATTATAGGGAGCACCTGAAGCCGGCGCTAAGCCCCGAAACGACCGAGGGTCATTCGATTTAATTGGTTGAGTATCGAATGCAGCCGTTAAAGAAAACAAAGCCACACTGTGTTTATCTCAAGGTATCAACAAACAAAACGGCGTCAGGATTTTCGCTATTTTGCTTATTTTTGAATTAACTGACTGTTTCTTTTTTGAAAGGATGGGAAATTCAAAAGCTCGGATGTTTCAAAAGTGTCGTTTAACGATGACGTTTAACGATCGGACCTTGAACCATTCTTGAACTCAATTGCTCGCATTTGAATATGTAACATATTCTGGAAATCTGGAAATACAAGCCATTTTTGAACAGAGAATTGTCCGTTTACTGATCCTATGGAGCCTCTATAAAGCTGATTACGAATATAAAACAGATGCTTCAGTCTTTTCATTAAAAGGGCTCGAATAGTTAGGAAGTGGAAAGTCTCGTTAAAACACATTTACTTAATAAGGCTTATAGGAAGTTTAAAAATACTTAAGTTTACACCGAATTTAAGGCCACCTTTACCGATATAATAAGGCTCAAGACGTCATATGCCCAACAATAAAAACGCTTCCTTAGGACTGATTGGGGCTCTAATTTTCTACTTCCTAGGATATAACTACGATTAACCAAGATATTAAACAATTACCCCCTACCTTCCTGGGCGTCATTCAGGAAAAAAAGTAGCACGCGCGCCGTTATGAAGAAAACTATGAGAAACCACATATCGACAGATATGTAGGATTGTTTTTCAGGAAGTGCCGGAGACCACTAAGCACCGGAAAGAGAAAGGGTCATTCGAGTGAATTAGTCGGGCATGGAATGCAGCTGCTGAAGAAAAAAACAGCGACGCTACGTTTATCTCAAAACATCAATCAACAAAACGGTGTCTGGCTTTTTCTATTATGTTGATTGGTTAATTTAAATAGATATCCACTTGCAAAGTCTGAGTCAGGCTAGATAATTGCAAGACATGTTGTGTTAAAAGCCACTGTAGAATAAATATTCTTCGGTAATTGCTTGACATTCTCTGTCTTTGTTATTCTTTTGACGCACGATTTTGGAATTAATACACTTCAAAAACTTAAAAATGTAAAAATGTGTATATCTTCATAAAACTGCTATAAAAACTGCTATAAATTTCGTAAATAAAAACAGGCCCACACTCGTCTTTAAACTGCATCTAAATTGATTAATATACAGCAGTGCAGTGAGACACTCAAGTCTATCAGTAGCGTACTACATTTTATAATTCTCAACTACGCTGAATGCGTATGAATCTGACGAATCACTGTTTTAAAACGAAACGAACTACAACGCAAAGCTGCATGTGAAAAATCCGTGAAAAAGTACATATAAAGTACAATTCTGAAAACGTCTTGCGATATATGTTTGTAACCACAAATATGTTTGTAAATTATATTACTTACTCAAACTATCATCACCTGATCACCGGAGTGTCCGTGATAAAGAGGTCAAGTTTATATCAATTTGCTCTCTGGGGCCGAGATTTAGTGTCCGTTGTCCGTATTAGAGAGGTCTTTTTTTAAAGAAAATATGTGAGAATTTTGTTGGGACATAGGAATAGAGAGATGTCCGTATTAGAGAGGTCCGTAAGGAGAGGTTCGACTGTAGTTAATTTCTGTCGATTTTTATCGATTATATTTTTTCATATTTGTATTTTTTTTTTTTTTAACTCGAAGTCCAACTCGAAGTCCAACTCGAAATCCAACTCGAAGTCCAACTCGAACTCGAACTCGAACTCGATGTCCAACTCGACGTTTCGGGATTCCCCGAAACGCGCTTAAGCGCCAATGAAAACACTTGACAACTATGGAGTGTGACTCGTGCTGGGTGCCTAATGTTCATTATGGACCAGCTTTATTACAAGATGCTTGGGAATACATAATGACAAAACAGTTTAGCTAAATAATGCACAAGGTGAAACGAAACATATACGATTCAAAAAATTACAAATGATCTTAAACGTAATGTCAGAATTACAAAATTCGTTAATTCATTTTATAAGATCTACAAAGATGTGCATGGGTGCCTAATGTACACTATGGACCCGCTTTATTACATGTTGTCTGGGCAAAACAATTTTTTTTAAATACATAATGACAACATAGCTTGGCTAAATAATACACAAGGTGAAACGAAATCGATTCGAAATTACAGAATACATTAATTCAAATTCATAAGTTAGATACGCATACAATAAGATAATAAGGAAAGTGAAATGCGAATGAAATACAAAACAATAGGGCCATTTATACGACAGAAAATAAGACGCGACTTAAATAAGACGCGAACCGATCGTATAAACAGTACAAAATAAGCATTCGTGTCTTATTTTAGACGCGACTTAAATAAGACGCGTCTTATCTTAGAACAGGGTTTTCAGCTGTTCTTATTTTGTCCGCGTCTTAAATAAGACGTGAACTTCCTCGTATAAATGCTTTCGCGTCCTAAATAAGACGTGAACAACAAGTGCGCCGTATCAAAAATAAGACGAGAACCATTTATACGCGATCTTCGCGTCTTATGTTGGACGCAAACGTATAAATGGCCCTAATGATACACTGCCCGGTACGAAAACCAGGAATAAAACCCATTAGGAAAAAAACCCGGGAACGTACTCCTCGATCGAATGCAGCGTATTGAGCTCCGAGGATTAGAGCTTTAGACTAACTTTGGTAACCAGTTTGGTCACAGACGACGGCAGTCCAAAAGGCGAGATAACAAAAAAACGCTTATACATCTATATTTATACAAATATTCATAGCGTATCGTCAAATATAATTACATAACCTTTATTATTTGAATAATTAAGAACAAAAGGTTACCACAAATGTGAAAAGAATGCTACGAATCGTCATGAGACAGCTTTTCAACTTCTCGTTGTTACGTTGAAAAGCATTATTCATAACTACCCTCCGCGTGTGGTGTGGGAGGAAAGTGTGAAGGGTGAATTGTCTTGTGAACGTTTAAAGAGGTTTTAAAAGACACTGACCTATTTCTAGTAGCTGGTATTAATAGATTAAAAAGGGTGAAACCCGTACGAAAAATTATAGCCTGGCATAGCGAGAATCCGGCCTGAAGTGATTTTTACGGCCTGCATTGAACGAGACAAAGTACCCCTAAAACGAGCCATTCTTCTCGGTCTTGTCTCGGCGATAATCTAGCCTGCATAACAGGCGTTATTGGGGGCGTGGTATTGGGGGCGCTCAAGCGGGTTTGGGGGCGCGAGCGCGTAGCGCGAGAACAAAGAGGTCTCGATTCTGCAGAGAAGAGAGTTTCTACACTAGATAGAGCAGCCTAAATTAGTGGAAAGCTTTCTGCTTTGTAATACATGCAGAATTTGGGAAAGTATTCCCTCAATTTTGTTGGATCATATTGATCATTTGCTGATGGGGCCGCTTCCAATAATCAAGGGGAGACCGTCTGCGGTTTGGATCTCTAGTCTGTTGGGAAAAAAGGACTTATGGTTTATTTGACAACATAACGCCCCGAAGAGTGAGAAGAGAGAATTTGAGGTGAGCAATTACATTGAACATGGAACATTAATGAAACGTGATTTTCTTCTATCGTTCATTGTTCTTTCAGTGATAAGATTTGCTGATGCTAAAAGTATAATCAATTTTGAATGACACAGGCTGGAAAACTTCAATAGAAATAGAACATGATCTTCATGTCAACAATCACTTTGACCGAGGTCATGTCAAGGCACAGGTAGCCCAAGCTGTACGTCACATACGAGTGAAATTATAAAGATTTGTATGACGAAAAACGGTCCATTCTAAGAGTTAAAAAATACGAACAAGATTTCAATAAAAATTGCCTACCCTACTTCGCTTGTGTGTTTCCTTGTCTCCTGTGTGGTTTTGGGGCGATTTAGTAAGAGCGTTTCCAGTGAGTTTTAGTCCCGTGATTGCTTTTTCTCTATCTATCCTTTCCCAAGGTAGGGTACTTCAACCGAGAAGCCGAGTGGATCCACTGAAGAAAAACCGCCGTAAATTCGCTCCAAACCCTCCGATCGCCTCGAAATTCCACGTAGACCACGGACGATAGTTCTGTTGTACATTCCAACTCTTTATCCGAGATCCAAATACATGGAAAGAGCATTAAACGTCGCCAATCGCTGCACACTTTTCCGTTGAGATCGTTCGACAGAGGCTTGATTCAGACTTCTCTAAGCCGAACGTTTGAAAAATAGCTTAGCGACCCGGTCTTTGTGTCGAATTTCTTACTGACCCGGTGGGCGACTGTACCGAGAGTGATATTGTCTTTGGTAACACAACACAAAGCTAGTTAAGACAAACTCAAAATGGACTCATTTTTCTTCAACTCAAATACACAAATAGTATCAGAGACAAATGAAAATTTTGAACAAACACGGCTTACAATGTCCTTGTAATCTACCCGGTTCATGCGCCCGCGAGCTTTACATGTGCACACGCCCACGAGACGTGCCGCTTGTCGTGGGACAAAAAGCAATTCGCATAGATTTACCTATTTTCTATAACTATATGGTGCTCCACTTTCGCGGCCTTCGGCGTTCGGCCGCGTAGGAACTCTGCTTTCAATCTATATTAAGAAACGTTCCTCTATAATAACTTCTTTCTTTTTTCAGATCTGGGACATCCCAATCCAGGGGTATCTTACTGCTGTTTCTTCTGCCCATCTTATCTACCTGACAACCAAGAAGGGAGAGCGCTATGCATCATGCTGAGGAGGGCCTTTAATTCGAGGTCCCTGTTTACAGTTGGGACGTCTCCCTCTACTGGATCAGAGAACAGCATCGTGTGTGACAGTATCGAACTGAAAACGAGTCAGTTTGGAGATAAAGTGTAGGATTGCAAGGATGGAAGTGGATTACAGTTCATTAAATTTGATTTCATGACAGGCGCGGTCAAGAAATGAAAATTGCCATACTTGTGAAATTTTGAGGATTTTAGCCGTTATTTTGTCTCTATAGAACAGTTTTCAGTTGAATGTCGAAAGTAAATACACAATTGCTTTGGTTTTGCATTGCTACGCTTTGTGATTGGCTAAAAAATCTCGTGCCACTTTCTCGACCAATCAGAAGTAAAACCAAAACCAATCGTGACTTGCTCGCACGCGTTTTCCCGCGCTTGGCGCCGCCGACATGTAATTGCTTCGAGCTCTGATTGGTTCATTGGATTGTTTACGACTGTTGTGATTGGTCAGAGTAATTACTTTCGTTTTGGTTTTACAACACTCAATTGAAAACTTCTCTAATTAATTTTAATTTGCTTTCATTTGCTTCACGAGTTTCTATTTTTTTTTCTCCTTCGGCAAGATAATAAAGCAAGCTAAAAGCATTAGCTCGCGGCGGTAAACATGATTTATCGCACCACATTAACACTCGAAAAAAGGTCTCAGAACTTGTTTCTCTTAAATACATTTATTTAAGAAAAAATGCTCGAGAATAAATTTCACATGGATTTTTTCATTTCATCGGTACTCCAGGACGGCCGTAAACTTTTGCGACCCACCCACCTCACCAGGTGGCGGTTGACGAGCTCAGCGTATATCTTCGTTGCATGCCTTTTGCCTCTGCTTACGCCGTGAGGTAATGAGTATGCAGTGAAGATAATATGGTACAACTCTGGCTGCCGAATACTCCATGAATATTGGAGTATTTCTGTCATGTGACACATGAAATGGCGTTTTCGGATGGCAGCCGTGTTTGTTTTCTGGCAATCAGAAACCGTTGTCCAAACGAAAGGAAGACATGTTTTGGAGTGTTTTGGCAGCCTTGTCTTGTTGTTTGTTCTATTGTTTTCAGGGCTAGGGTCTATTGTTGTGTTGTTTGTTCTATTGTTTTCAGGGCTAGGGTCCATTGTTGTGTTGTTTGTTCTGTTGTTTTCTCAGCAAATCAGCGAAGACCTTGTAAGAGCTGTGTACTGCCTCTTGTCTTGGGGCTCCTACGCCCGCTCCACCCATTTAATTTCAACCAAAATCATGTGACCAGAGCTAACTAGGTGGTCGCAAGACGGGTTTCCATTCTAACAATAATTTCGATTTATTTCCGATACGTTGTCATGCTGTACTCGACCCAAAGCAAAAATAATACCAACTGCAAATTTCTAAACTTTATTACACAGAGAGCTCAATATTGTTATTTACAGGTCAACAAACTGCTTCAAGTTTCGTTAACATACTTTTTTCGTAAGCACGCTAGGTAATAATTTTCTTCTCGTAAATCCCAAAAATCACAACCCACAGAGGTCCCAAGACGCAATAATAAAAGCCAAGGAAAACTGTAAGTGATGTTTTGACAGCGCGAAAAGTTACAATTGTGGTTCTTGCCACCACTGTCTTAGAAAACACATTTTAAGGACTATCATACACTAAACTCTAAATTGATAAATGTAATTAGAAAGGAAGCTAATAGCCTTCATCGTCATCGTCATCAAAATATCCGACTCGTTTTGGTGTGTAAGCAACTTTGAACTGGTCATCAAATAAATCCAGATCCCGTTCGTCACGTAACACGCCCTGTCGGTAAAACAAATAAACATTAGTAACTAAAAAAAACTGTACATAAAAAGTATCACATCAAATGTTGTTTTCTTTCGCTCGTTTGCAAGTTTGACCCTGGATGGAACAGTATAGAGGACTTCTGTTTCTATTGCATGCAGTCTTGCATCAAAGTTATATATGTAGGAGAAAATTGTTTTGAATCGTCCGCTAGACTTTTGCCAACTATTGGCGCACACGATTTTTGTAGTTTGCACCGCTCATATCGTACCAAATCGCGACTCTTTTAGCGTGGTTACGGTGTGTTCAAAACATGTTTCAAAATCCTACAAAGTCGTACGTACATGTACTGTCTCAATCGGCCCTACGGAAACTATGCATTTTCTAACTGACCAAAACACAAAAACTCTACCTTCACACACAGATACCATCACTAATACAGAAAGGTCACTTGGTCCACAAGTCATATTTACTTAACGTCCGCGATACGGACACTTTGTTACGTGTATTACGAATAACTCACTTGAATTCAGAGACTTAAAACCCGCGTCTATCTCGGCTATAATAAGGGCAAGTCTTTATCACTTTATCACTGACAGTTGAGGCACACCCACCTTAGGCAAGAATCCGAGTAGTTTCGAAGCGTGTTCTTTAAGCAGTCTCTGTCTTTCTTGTTCAATAATCTGCCTCTTGTATTCCTCCATTCTCTCTTGTTCACGACGCGCCTCAAGTTCTGCTTCCTAAAAACAGTTAGATAAGGAAGGCGTTTAAATGTCTGAAAGACAGCTATTAACGGCAGTCATAAACTTCTCAAACTGTGAAGCGTGACGGTTGTTTGCAAACCCGACCTTAACCGAATCTCAGCTCGAATCTTAGCCCGAATCTCAGTCCGAATCTCAGCCCGAATCTTAGTCCGAATCTCAGCCCGATCATGGATTTTGACTTTTTTATTCCTTCGTTTTCTCGGTATTTAATGATCAGTTTGAGAAGCTACATCAAAAACTCGTAAGAGTGTTTCGTCAGCTATCTAAACACCTCCAAGTCGGTTACAAAAACTCGGCTGCGCCTGTTTTGTTTTCAGTCCACTTTTCGGTGATATATTACACGCCACTGTATCCTTACCCTTTCTCTCTGGAACTGAATTCTTCTATCTTCAATCAGTTTCTCGACAGCCCTCTTATGTTCCAGTTGTTTCATGCGCCTCTTCTGTGCGTTCATCTGTTCGATTCGGTCATCTTCTGCAAACTTTTCAAGCATCTGAAAGAAAGACGAATAAATTAAACGAGAGGCCACATTAAGAAAGCATGTTACGAATTAATACCGGAAAACTCAAGAAAAATAGAGAACAAGGAAATCGAGCTGAAGACTTGAACACGGTCTGGCTATAAGCTACATATGTGTACAAAACAAATTTAAAGGGCTTTATTTTATGACAATAAATGTTCGCAATTTGGGAGCACCTATCTTTTGTCGTGCCCTTTTTTGAAATCGTAAACTAAAGAATAATCCTTGCTGCGACAATATGAAAAATAAACAAACTGTACAATGTACGCGTATGGGTAACAACAGCACTACATGTATTAATTACAAGTTCTTTCGATATATTAAAGTTTACTTACTGTCGCAACAACTACTCCTAGATTAATTTAAATCCAGCCATTTAATAACATCACACATTCAAATATTTACCTTTCTTCTAAACTCTTCTTCCTCTTCTCTCTCCGCTTGCCGCTTCTGTTCCTTGAACTCGAGCTGCTGTCGGCGTGTTGCCTGTAAGTCCAACCGCTGACGAATCTTGTTCTCAATCGCCATCTAGAAGAACATAACCAAGCACAAGCATTAGATCACAAGTGCATTCAAATGAAAGCTGGATGAAAGCGTCTTGAGAGTGTACTTCCTTCTTTATGGTTCCTTAAGGAATAGCACGTTTTCAAATGTAGAAAGGAAACTGGCCCGGATACCGAATTTGGTGTGTAGAACGAGAAAGCACCGCTGTGCTTTACAGCAGTCTACTTAGGAATTCTTGCGCGCAACGTATTTACCCAAAGTGCATCGCCAGTCGACAAGTTATGAATGAACTAAGTTAACTATCGGTTTTGCAAACGAAATCTATTCTTGGTTTTCACATGACGTCATAAAAATAAAAAAATCCAAGGTATACATCCTACAAAGCTGTTTCTAACATGGTATCTGGATACAAGTATTATTAATCTTTCACAAAATGTTTCAGGTTTAACGATGTTTTGCTTCCGATTTACAAAGGTTTTAAATGTGTCACGCAATTCGTCACGCTATTTCAGATAAGCCATGAAAATAAACAAAATTGAATCAGCTGAAAGTTATTGTTTGCATTATAAGTGCTTATAAGCCGAGCTAATGGAGCTTATAGCAAATACAATATTTTTTTATTTGATTTTTGGTGTAATTAAGACTTTGAATTTTTGGCCGCCATCTTTGTGCCCCTAAGTGGGGCACAAAGATGGCCGCTCCATACATTTCTTACTTAATGTCTAATACTCGTTCGCCTATAACTCTTGAACGAAATGCTTTGGCGCTTCACAATTTGGCCAAGATGTTTAGTTTTAAACTCTCTCCAATTTCATAAACATTTTGGATTCGAAATCTGTTGTTTAATGCTTCTGAATTTTGATATGACGTAAGTGAAAACCAAGAATTAATAAAAGAGTTAGTTTACAGAAATTGTGGTGCTTCGCCGATGGAGAAGTGAAACATTTATTGGCAACCGTAAACACATTCAAAAGCTCACGTTTCAATCGTTGGCCTTCTATCAGCGCCATTTAAGGAATTATGGGTCGTGTGTGGTTTACACATGTATAGTGTAAAGGAGCTACGCTGTTAGAGGTAACATCGTAACATTGAATCGACCAATCTTTTGGAATTCCTCTGCCAATTGCAACCATGTTTTGGCTTGTGTTACTTCTCTGCGAATAATCCAAACGCACACCTGGATTTCAAAGGTTTTTCTTGATCTTCCATCCAATTACAAATGCGGACAGGTATCGATTTCATGCTAATACAAGCATACAAAGCAATACACAGGGATAAGTGCTATCAAGTTGAAAAATCTGAGCACCTCCAACGGGAGATCGAACCCATGACCTTCCAGGTAACAGTTGCATGCTCTAACCACTGAGCAATGGGCGACTCGTGTCGAAAAAGGCCATTCAACAAGGTTGGTATGTGTGACACATGTCCTGCGATTCTGCAGGCTCAATGATGTCAAATAAAGGAACATGCGTAGAGTGATAATGCGACCTGAAAATGAGTATGAATAAGTAAATAAGTTCTATCAAGTTAAATACTCAGAAAAAGAAAATCCTGAGCAAAAAGGTTGAGCAAAAATTCTCAGAAAAAAAAAATTCTGAACTTTTTCTGAGTGGTCATCTTGACATTGACTTTGACAGGTAAGTTTTCATAGTCATTTCCACGTCGTAGTATTACATGTACATGCTGCTTTACGAACTCTTTGTAAAGCAGTATGTAAGTTGCAGCATTTTTCTTTACCTTCTCTTTCTGTCTCTCCAGTTCTTCTTGTTCTTCAAGGTGAAGTTCAGTTCGAATTCTAAAATAAAACAAAACAAATATAAGAGAAATTAAGTATCGCGCTTGGCATGTTTTCGCTTAGAAATTACTGTGACTGTTTAACTACTTTTCTAGGGTTTTCATTGGGCAGAAATGATACCTTTTGGTGTACAGTAAACTCTTCAAGATGAACACCCTTGGGCCAGTTCTAACGGTCTGCCTTGTTAGAGTGTGTTATACCAAACCTGTAAATTTAGCAAATTTCCAGCGGTTTTCCGTGGTGTGGACCTCGTGAGTCAGCAACAAATTTTCACCATGTGATGACGTAAATCGTGGTAAATAAGAGTCCACACCACGGAAAACCGGTGGTTATCTGTTTTTTACCACAACATGTATAAAAAATACAAGGAAAAATCGAAGTTTCGTTACAAAACGTGACAGCTAAGAAAGAGCAAGCGTTGTCTATAACTTGCATAGCGTGATGTTAGCGTCAGCACCGTTGTCTGCACTCTCATCCAGGTCTCATTTACCACCCGCATCGACCCATCAGATTGCGAGATTGCCGGCAATTGTGGTAAAAACTTTTCTTCTCTGAGCATCGTTTGTCAGTCCAGGGTCAATACTGACCGACAATAAATCAGTCTGGTTGGACTCAAATAAACGCCAGACCTGGAATAGACGCCGGGTACAAATAAATGCCGGTTCCGAGAAAATACGGTGCTTGTAATGGTGTGAATTCAGTGAACTGTATTCTTGTTACATAAACATGTACCTTTCCATCTCCTCCTTGGCTTCTTCTTCTTCTTGGATTTGTTTGGTGAGCTGGAGCCAAAAAAAATATTTAAACATTAAAATCCATACAGTGTACCACACACTTTTCGTTCAATATAGCAGTTCTCTGAGGCATGTCATATCCTTGCAAATTTTTGGAATTATACACTTATAACGAGGAGTTAGCGTTCCCGATAATTCATTATGGTCCTACATGTAAGTGAGGGCGTATTTTGGTGACTCATGCAGATCACCTGAGGGTTAACCAAAACATTGTGGTGGAAAATTAGTGTTAAGATGTTTGAAACTGCATCTCTCTCTCTCTCTCTCACCCTGTGCAAAACACAACACGAACAAAAAAAATAAGTCTGCTAGTCTTCGGAAGGTCACTTCACTAGATGTAAAACACAGCTTTAATTTCACCTTCTGTTGCACAGCTGCCATGCTCTCTTCCTGCTGTTTCTTCTTCTCCATTCTGTCCTCTTCCCGCTGTTGCTGTTGTCTTGCAAACTCCAGAATCCGCTCATTCTCTTCCTCCATCAAGTCTCTTTCATGCTTCTTCCACTACATCGTGAATTAAAAAAAATCAAGTACATTATTGAACTTCAAAACTCAAGAATTTACTGCACTTTGCATGAAGATGTATTTAGGGCAGTATACATGTGTACACTGTAAATCAGCAATTCTACAGATGACATCAGCCACTAAGTTTCAAGTATAACTATTTTACATGTACAAATGTACATGTAGTTTGTACTCAATGGCTTGGTATGCACAATAAACAATTAGTAACTACATGTATCTGTAAGTTACATGTACGAAAGCAAGTCAAGTAAATTGTACAACATAGATTTACTTTTTCCACCCAACAACTTGGCATTCCTGTGATGAGATCCTCACCATTCATAAATTATTAGGCCACTTTCCTGTGGTTCTGTTTACAATGAATGAAATGCTAACACAACTCCAGTGAATTAGCCAACGAGGCTGACATGTGCAAGACTAGTTTTCTTTGTATGGTGATCAATATTGTTTTCCAATTATTTTTAAGACTGTGAAAATTTTAAAACTTTTAAAAAATTTTCACAGAACTATGATATAAGTAGTTTACAGGTGCACAGTATATTGACAAGCTCGTGCCTGTTCCAGTCTCCCTTCAATGTTAGTAATAAATGAGTTGGTCCTCTTTCTGCTGAGCAAATAAAGTTCTTACCAAAGGTGATTTTTAAATTTTACTTGGCACTAGTTACACCAGTTGGAACTCAGCCTAACAAACAAATTGCACCATTCAATGAAACTGAATACACACCTCATCTCTCTTGGTCTTGAACTCTTCAATGTACCTCTGAGTAGCCTTTTGTTTCTGTAGTCTGTTTTCAAGCTCCCTGATGAATAAGAAAAACACAATTCTTTAGATTGCAAAACACTGTTAGACTTGGATGGTGGTGTAAAAACAGTTAAGAGATTGACAATGTAAATAATATGCTATGCCAGTTCACAAATTGACTTTGCAGAGCTGGTAACAAACATCTTTGACTGAAAAACACCCATACACCTGTACCTTTGATCTTCTTCATATATCTTCCTAACTATTTCATCAATCATGAGCTTTTCTTTGAGGAACTCCTCATAGGCCTCCTGTTTTCTACGTTCCTTCTCTGTCAGTTGTTTCTCAAGCTGCTCTTGATACCGCACACTCTCTTCCCATCGTTGTACCTCCTTCTCTCTCTCAACCTCCAGGGCTCGTCGATATTCCTCTTCCATCTTGACATGAATCTGCTTATCTTTTTCCTAAAATTTAAATAAAAATACATTTATGAGTATTAATGAACTGAGAAAAAAACCTGGAAGTTTTTCTAGTATATATACATGTGTATGGTTGTCTAATTGAAGGGCTCCCTGCAATAACGTCCTAAGTGCGTTTTTGGAAAATTTTCACTGAAATCTTGGATTTTTGGCCTCAAAAGGGACTCACTTGCCAAAATTATGATTGGATCATGTAAATATGACTGAAAGGATTTAAACCAGGTCCATCTTCGAACAGAATAATTTTTTATTTTTGAAAAGATACATACATACATGGGGGCTATAGGGTCTCATAGGGGCCCAAAACATTTTCTCAAAGATGTGGATTTTCTTCCCCATTTTGGAGCTGTTTTATGTACCTTAACAAGAATAAATCATTAATTTGACAAAACTGTGCTTTTAAAGGCCTAAAACATACAATTTTAGTGAAAGTTACCAAAAATGCACTTAGGACATTCTTGCAGGGAGCCCTTCAATTGTCATTGAGAACAGGCTGTTTGATGGCAACCAATGTAATCATCAATCATTGTAACACATGTACACCTGTATGTATTTAGTGAGATGATTGGTTCTAACTACATGTATCAGAGCAGTTTTCAATAAGTTGGCGTCAAAAGTAATTTGTGATTGCTTAATGGTATTGCATTGCTACATGTACATGCATGCAGCTTAAAAAAAAAGTGATTGGCTATAATATCTTGCACACCTTCTCAACCAATTATTGGTAAAACCAAAACCAATCAAGACTTGCATACCACGTTTTCCCGTGCTTGGCGCTTGTTGCATGTATTTGCTTTTAATTAAGTTCTGAGTGGTTCATTGGATTGTCTGCATCTGTTGTGATTGGCAAATGAAATTAATTTCATTTGGTTTTGGTTTATGGCATTTGATTGAAAACCACTCCATGGTACATTCAGAGTCCCCTTCAAACTGCCTTGAAAAATGGGGTGAAAATGGATAATGATTGTAAGGTTAGAGTAAGGTTAATTTAGATGTTCAAACAGCATCACATAGTCTCTGACCTGTCTATCTAGTTCCATTATGGTCTTTTCTGCCAGTTGAGCTGCTCTTTCACGATTCATGTATCCAGCTTTTAGCTTTGCTTCAAGTTCCCTCAAGTCAACACTGGAAGGAAAATGTTGAACTTTTAATACACAAAAGATTAATGTACATGAAATAAGGTGCTGTTTGCAAAATTAACAATTTAAACTATTTATTATGTACAGTGTAGTAATCACAACATCAAAAATATAATGATAAAGCAATTTAAAAACTAGAGAAAGCTCGGACAGTGTAGTTGAAACGGATGCAAAATGGGTTCATAATTTATTTCTCTATTTTGCGAAATTTAGACAGTCAAGTAACATCTCAGAAATGTTTTTTTCTCCCCTTCTAATTTTCACTCATCATTGCCTTAAAGGACTGATACAGTCATGTTATTTATTATAATTTTTAACCTGGATTGGAGTTTGGGGCTACATGTACATGTATAATTATAAAGAAGGCCCAGATATACACTGAATGCAAATTAAGGGCAGCCAATTTATTTTTCTTTTAAATGCGTATGTTTACAGAATGTATAAGCCTTACTGGCCTTGTTAGCATGTGCAAAATTCAAATTAAAGTACATGTATTTTAATACTCTAAAATGAAGCTAGTGAATAATAAATCAGCCGCCATATTTTGTTTGGTGTACATGTATAATGCATAAACATGTTGACAATCATACATTGTATCTCTAAAAAGTTATTTTCTAATCAGAAACAACAAAGTACATTGGGTGATCCATGACACTACAAATTAAATTATGCACCACATAAGAGCTACGGTAAACTTCATTGTTCTGCGGCATTGGCTCTTTCCCACATAGAATATCTTTGGTTTCAAGACTAGAGAAGGGGCTGATGGTTCATAATTATATTTCAGTATAAAAATAAAGAAAATCCAGTTGCGTCAAATAAATTTTACGAAATGTTCATGCTTAACCAATCAGAATAGCAGAAGACGATAGCTAATAATTCTGCTTCTTTGATGAAGTTCCGCAAATACGATATTTTTTAAAACTTGCATGTTGTGCGATTGCCGGATCTCAAATTACTTGAAACCTTAAAAAAATGAGACAAAATGCACCTTGAACCTTAACTTTTAAGTGGTTTTTGAGTCTAAGCCAATGAGATCACTAGTTGTAACAATGAAAAAAGTTGACATTCCATCGTGCATTGCCGTTCAGCGCTTTCCTTCTAATGCGGATCATTACTTAACCAGTCATGTTTACCTGTTTTCTCTTATCTGCTGATTGCGCTTTTCTTCTCTTAGTTTATCTAATTTCAGAAATTCCAGTTCCTAATGAGAAATTAAATAGACAACTACTCACATGGGTTTACAAGTCAAACAAAATAAGTGTAAAAATCTTGATACAATGTAATTTAATTAAACCATATAGAAAAAAAGAACACTACTGTACATGTACATATGACAGACATGTAGCCAGTTACAGGTTGTTTGGTCCCAGTTTTTATGCTTAGTGGACGGCAGACTAGTTCAAATACAGCAAAATTCTGTTTTGAAAATAATGAACTTAAAAAAAAACCCAGGTCTTATTTAAGTGTGACATACATATTTGTGTGAAATGAGAGAGAACTACATAAAATTATGTAGATGATGTAATGCCTGGTCATCAAGCGCCTAGCTCCCCCGCCTTAATTGACAGGGTGTTGTTGGTACAGTAAACATGTAATCCCCATTCTATCATGAGTGGAAACTGAGAAAAAGGTTCAATTACCTCCTGGTGCCATCTTACACGTACTAGTAATGCATGAAGCTTCATGCACACAGAATATTATAAAGTCTCATCTCAAATTTAAGGCCAATAAACTTTATCCATTAGACCCAATAGATACAGACTGTAGATGGTACATGTACACGTGTATCTTGTGTAGCCACTCTACCCCTGTACACAAGGTGGATCCTCATTGTGTTTAGCTATTAAATTATCACTTCCTAAAGAAACATCTTTGTCAATTTACTCTGACTGTCAATTGGTGCACACAAACCTTGGCAAGTCTTTCTTCTTGTTCTCTTTGCCTCTGTTGAAGTTGCTTTTGCTCTTGTTGCTACAAAACAATATTCTTGGTTACTTAAATGCACAATTTTGTGTGACTTTTAACTGCCATGTCCCCCGTCCCCTTGTTCTTATTGGCTTACTGGCTTCACGTTTTTCAGGAAAATCTATAAGACCAGTTATTATGTAGAGGCAAAAGACGCAAATTTGCAAATAACGAAGAAACTGCCTTTACAACCCACAGGGCTTCTGATTGGAAATTATGCAATTTTTTCAAGGCAAATTATGTGATAAGACAGGACTATTATGCTGAAAATTATGCAAATTATGCACTTTTTCTGGAGCTTTTTTATGCATGTTTTACCTGGTTTCAAAGGGTTGAAAACCACTTTTATGCTGTTCAAACAACAATTAGAACATAAAGAAACAATAATTTAGCATTTTGCAATTTGACGTTCTGCTTGTGCAATACTAAGTATAGAAGCTTGTCCACCACACACTTCTGTAGATACTCTATCACAACATTGCAGGATGAACAGAAGACCATCATCCACATGAAAGGTACCTTCTGGGTATTGAAATGCCCTCTCTTTTGCAGTTATATTTACTGGAAAGTGCAAGCTTTTTTTTCTATCAAAGACACAACCCACGTTTTAACAACAAACTTATCCTTAAAGACCTAGTTTCGCATTTGAGAAAGACAGCTACATTATTTTGCCATCTTGAAGCGTTTTTCCCAGTTTGTTTTTCAGCTATACTTACAACACAAGTACTGGAAAATATCATCCGTCATGAATATATATCAGCAAATTCTGATTTGTCAACTCACAGAAAAGGATTGTTTTTACCGTAACAATGGGCAATGGCTTTAGAATTAAATTTAGTACCAGGCTCCAATTGGGCATTTAATACGGAAATAACGCCTTGGAAATCGATCGTTTTTGAAAGGTAAAATAACCTTGAAATGACGTGTACATGTATCTTCAGATTTTTTTAACTAGTTTCTTTCGTTCAAATTGTCCAATTTTTCATGAATTATACGATTTTTATGCAATCAGATGCAATTTGAGGATGATTATGCAAAATTGCACCATCGCATAATGTGCAGTTCCAGAAAACTTCCATACTCCCCCCATGGAAGGTTTTTTTGTTTAGCACCCCCGTCCCCCCAGGGAATTCCAGTTTAGCTTCATACTTTGCTTCTAAAATGTTGGCTTTTAAGACCCCCTCCCCCTAGGAATTTCCAATGACCTTCCATGGGGTTGGTATGGATTTTTTCTGGAACTACACAGTATCAGAAGCCCTGCCCATACTTTTTTGCATCTGTTTTTCTTATCTGGCCAGATTCTATGAACTGTGAAAATTTTGGAAGATTTCACTGAAGAAAATCACAATTGCATGTAAATCCACATAAGATCCATTTTTTAACAGAGATAGTAACTGTTGTAGAACACTGTTTCATCATTTCTTTTTACATTTTGATAGGTTTTAGTGAACTGGGAGTAAAAAGAAATGCGAAAGAGACCTAATTTGGCAGCCGCGCCATTTTCTGTGCCACAGAAATTCTAGCAAAGTTGAAGGAAAAAGCTTCTTTATCGGTCAATTTTGTCTACCTTTCATGCTTCTGAAGGATTTAGTATTTAGGGTTAATATTTAATGAAAAGCTACTTGTAGCATACTCAATATGATTTTTTGTGACAAATAAGCTACATGTATTTTGCCATCAACGGCTGTGTTGAACGCCACATTCTGTAAGTGTGTGAGCATGCTTGTTGTGATGATTTCTAAGGTATAAATTGCATGATTTAAACATACATGTAGGCTTGCATGACTTTTACCTTATGTTTGTAATGGCATTTGCTCTTTTTATGTTTTAAATGTGTATATAATACATTTTAGTATTGACTGAATAAACCTTTCAAATGCCACATGCGAGGGACTAGAGGTCAAGTCTGTCTGTTGTAGTTTCCCGTGGTGTTTGCTCTGGTAGAATTTTTCAGCTATTTTCATCCTCTTTTGCCTGGCGGTTGGTGAATTGCTTTCCCCATTATGGCATGTTGGATTTTATGTAGGAAAGGTTAACTTTTCTAGCTTTTCTCTCTAAAATGACAGGATCTGAAATGATATTTGATGATTATGTCGGCTGTGATTGTCTTTCCGCGTTTTTTTTTGTCATGTAGCTATTTTTAATTAGTTTTCATCGTTGCCAGATTTTAATTTTGTAGATCCCAGCTTAGCAGAGAGATTTGTAGCTTAACAAGAAAGCTATTCAACTTGTAGAGAGTTGCAGTTTGTCTTGGTAAAGGCTGTTACAACTGTATTTAACATTGTAGCATCCATTTGCTTTGCTTTATAGCTGCGTGGAGCTCGATGTTTATAATGCCCCATTGGCAATTTCGACAGTCTAGCAACTGTTTTATTTATTTATTTATTTATTGTCTATGCCACCATTTCATTCAGGCTGAGATGCCCTGTTAAACGTCCAGGGAGTTTTATTTTAGTCAGTGACTGAAAGCCTACATGTAAGAACACTCGACCGAAGATCCGTGCAAATCGTGTCATTTGTACTGTGAAAGATATCATGTTTCCCCAATGATAACAATGACAAACAGCGGCAATGCACAATGGTTGAGAGGTACCCTTTAAATGCTGCATTTCACTTTAAAAATACAAGGATCAACTTCATCAAGCAGTAATGGTGCAAGCACAAACATAATAAATCAAAACATTCCTTTTGCTACTGCTATATTTTTGCTCACACGTCACAAACTCTTTAGCAGGCACTCTAATATAGTTTGATTATTTATGAACAACCTGAGACTCCATGTACAGAATATTCCCAGAAGTGTCCAAGATGGATTAAATGGGGCAGATGAAGATTATTGTTTAATATTACGCTGTACAATTGCAATTAACGTACAAATTGGATCATAAAATTTATGACGGCAATGGTCCTCACTTTTATAATTGCTTCATCCATTTCTCGTTCGCTTTCTTCCTGACGACGTCTCCTCAGGAACCTTTTATTTTCTATCCTTTCTTCACTGGCCATGTTGGCTTCCAATATTCTTTCCTGGTGGATTCGCTTTATCTGATCTTCCCGGGCGATCTCTTTTCTCCTATTCTCAGCGAGAAGTTTCTGTTGCTGGGCATGGCCAAGATTCATTCGACGCACAGAGGCCTAAAAGAATATTGCAAAAATAATAAAGCTAACAAACGTTACGAAGGAAATATCTCGTCGTTCTTATTCCACGATCATCTCTTATGAAAATGTGGTCGACAACTGTTACCGATCATGCTTACTTTATAATTTGAAGACATATGTAACTCTACTCACCATAATTAAAATCCCTAAAAGCTAAAATAGCCCAAAAAGCGTACAGATAACCCTCTGACTACTTTTTAAACCAACAAAGTCCAATACAGATCCGTAAAATGGCGATAAATTATCAGCAAGTTTCTTGCAAATCACTCGCTTGCAAAATTGTGTTTGTTGCTGTAACAACCATTTCACCGAGCCTCGCTTGCATGCTCGACTTAGTTTTCCTCGACGTTTTTCCACTCGACCCAGTTCCTCTGGCCTTTTCATCAGTTTCTCTTGCGCAGTAAGTGACTGGACTCCTGTTTTCCCTAACTTTTGCGGAGAAAACAATAGTTTTTCCACTTAAATTTAACTGTTGTCATGGCGACTAAAGCGTCTCAGTGGGATTCTTTTCACGTGGAACTTGCAATGGAATGTCACGCGGGAAAGAAAATTCTTACGTCATGCAGAGTTACCTGTTGGTAGCTTCATGCAGCTGCGGGGGAATAGCAAAGGCCATTTTAATATTGTAGAAGGTTGTAATGCTTTCCATGTTGTTACACTGCACGTTACAAGCACCTCTGCACCTATAGCACTAACACTGTCACTGAACTGAGCGAGCCTTGCGCACAGCACTAGTGGTGCAACTAGGGCCATGGACTCAAAATCGACTTCTGACGACGAGGTTTGGAACAGTTATGCCGCGGGATTTAGAGCGGATAGAGGTAGTAGCAGTGTGTCTCCACACCCTAGCGACCGTAACATTTTAATTCTTTCTCTCTTAGGTTCGTACTCTGTTCGTTAGCGGATTGCCCATCGATGTTAAACCACGTGAAATCTACCTTCTTTTCCGCGGCTTCAAGGTACGATGCACTTTCTTCGGTTCAGCTGTTATGTCGGTAATATTTTCAACATCGGTTACCGCTCGGCTGAAAATGCCGAAAAACAAAGCATTTAAACTTGAACGGGATTCTATCTCGTCCTGTTCTGGATTGATGTCCTTAAACAAACCAGCTAAGTCTCGGAACAATAAGTAAACTAATGTTACCGTTAAGTACAGTATTTTAATGGACCTGTCAATGTTTTCAAATCGACTTGTCCGAGGTCGCGGGGTTCAACCTACGCTTTGAAAGAAAGCCGAATGAATATTGAAGAGCGTTCGTTACCCTTCGAAAAGCATTTATCAGATAACAACAGGGAATTAATTTTGTATGAGTTATTAAGCTTTGAATTTGAGACATCAGCGCCAGTTGAAACAAGTTTTGTAAACTTTGTTCATTGCGCAAAGTCATCCACCCAGATTTTGTCAAATATTTGCAAAGCGTCTCGAGCGGCCATTATGAAAACGAAGCGATTTACGGTGTTAAGCTAACTCATCTCATATGCAAACACAAAACAAAGAGGCGGCTGATGAGCCTTCTTTATTATTTAGAGGAATGTACATGGTCTGAAATTTAACGGCCAACCGTCAAGGAGTAACGAAGACTGTCCAAATTCAAGACCTTCTGCCGGTTTAGTACAAAGTAGAAATGGTTGAAAATTCGATGCAGTTCAATGAAACGAAGACGTAATTATCACTTCGCTATGCTTGTGATTCCGAGAGCAATTAAGGATAAGGCAAGCTAATTAGGTGTTCAGAAAGAATAGCCAAACTTTTCTAAGCAATCTGTGGCTAGAAAATTTTGCATCGGAGATGATTATTTGCTATGAACCGCGCTAGAGATACATCTGCTAACTGTATGCCTTTTTTAATCTTAACTGACTTTATTACCATTCAGTAGCGAACGATGGTTAATAGTTTCCAAGTAAAATTTGTTTACACCTTACGTAGAATCAGACATTGCTTCCAGGTCGTCAAGATCGATATGTTTCAAAACAATTCTTAAATATTCTATTGGCGATAACATTTACTGGTGTTCGGCTGTCAACATTTGAAAAGAATCAATTTGTTCGTTGCATGTTTTTAAAACTAACTTGCAGCAAATTCACCACACGCCGAACGCCACACAGTATGTTTTAACTGATCTCACCGGCAAAACAGCTTTTATTCCAATGTTCAGTGATAGACTTCAAAACTGGGCTTCTTTTTGTTTTGATTTCCGTCGGTCGTAAAAGTTTCAACGACGAGATATCCAAGTCTGTTTATTAGTCAAGTTCAAAATTCGAAACCAAATCATTTGGGCGGACTAATCATTATCATAATTTCGCTGCTTTACAGTAATTTATTTTATTTTTTCTAAGCTCTAAAAATATCCTGAGTTATTGAGAAAATAAAAGTATTTGTTGTTCAGTCAACAAGCGCGAAATTTGTCAAACCTGTGCGTTCTGTTTTTACACAAAGGGAAATACATGTTGAGAATATTGTTGTCAACTCTGCAGTCAATTGATTTTCTCTCGACCTTTCCTTCTTTGCATAAGAAAAGTGTAAAATATTGATACCAATATTCAGCTCTTTCATTGCACGGTCTAATATAAAAGTCGCGTTCGACCGCAAAACGATATCTGGAACTTTTTCCGACATTTCGCAAGTCTTGATAGAGACGTTAAATTGTAAGTTTGACGTAAGTTTGTGATAGATACAATCTTAATTTTTCTTGTGTTTCAACGTACGGTCAAGCGAAATTAATTTCTTCAAGCTTGCCGCAATCTAACGTGAAAATTATTTAACCGATGATTTCAGATTGCTTAAAAACTTTTCGTCAAAACTTACAAAAAAAACTTGGGCATTTTTTTTAGCGCAGTTTGAGTGACTCATCCTTCTTCCCGGTGTTTTATTGTTTTAGGGTTACGAAGGATCTTTATTGAAGCTCACGGATAAACAAGTAAGAAAAATAACATGGCAGGGTATAAGAAGTAATTACAAACAGCTGACTTAGTATTCACCTGTATTCTGTTGAATAGTAGACTTATCATTATGGTGTCAAACCCGTATCAACTGAAGCCTAGGTAGATAAATGTGATAGAGCGTTTGGCTCAATTGCCGCAGCGAAAAAAAAAGAAAAGTAAAATGATATTTTGAGTTATAGTTTATACATATACAATCAGTAGAAAAAAAATTATTGGCAGGATTTTTTTGTGATGTTGAAGATTAAAATAAGTTCACCTTTTTGCGCTATTTTGGCAGGTCAAATTCAGTGAAAAGATCTTTAATTCGACTTGCTTCACACCGCTGCATATACACCGTTCCCGGTCGCTAGCACTGATCGCACTTGTACATAAAATTGATGTGATCTTCACATTTTGTTGGTAAATTTTTTCAAAGTCAAGACTTATTCAGTGCTTAAGCCCTTTCATAGCGGGAAGTAATTAACTATATTAATCGGCCTAAAGAAAGCACAGCATGATTTCTGCTGCTTTTCATGAGAGCCTCTTAAAGAAAACATTCTCAGCCATGTATTGAATACAGTGAATATAATGACATTCATATGAATATGCATATGGTTGTGGTTATATAATTCCGGCTGAATCCAACTGATGTGCAGGACTTTATGGTGAGTTCTTAAGAAGGTTTTTATCACACATTCTTGATCAACTAACTAACAATAGCCTTCGTTAGAACTATGACTCACGGCTGATTTGGTTTACTTAAGTAACAATGCGTGTAAGAACTAGGCAATGCTCTATTGTTCCGCGGCATTTCGCTTTCCCCACATAAGATTGTTTAGGTTTTTCTTACTGAGAATACATCAACCTATGGACAACATGTTTTCAAAATAAAATTTGCAGGAACTTTCTTTTAAAGTGATGTTTCTTTTGTGCTACAAGATTTCAGCCAATCGTGAGACTCCAAAACAATGGCCAAGAAAGGCTTCTAATTGTACATGTTTCCCACATAGAATTTTGGTTGCATTACAACTCAGAATAATTTTCACTTAAATAATTTAAAAGGGAACCAATTACTAAACTAGAGAGAAATAAATGCACTACCTGGTTAAGTTATGGTAGATTTTCACGTTTTAGCCAATGAGGTGGATGGTTTCAACAATATCACAATTAACACCTTTATGCAATCATTGCCGTTAGGTTGCCTAGTTCTTACTAGGACCATTACTTAATTATTTCTTCTTTCAAATGTAAATTAAATCTTGACATAAACCTTACTTAAAGAAAAAAAGAAGCGTTTTTATTTTCACTGCATGGAACAATTTTGCCTTATAGCAGTCTAAGTTACATAACAGAGCACAGAGGAAGGTGGTCCCATACCCGATCCGCACAACACCGGTTCTGAAGGCTACTAACGAAAATGTCGTACCTTTTGTCTCCTTAACACAGGGAAAGACTCAATCAGTAAGTTTTATTTTGTATCTTTGTATCTAGCAGTCGTGTATTATTTTGTTTACTATACGAACGACACTAATTGCGAAGATTAAATCAATTTTCCGAAGACTTCTGAAAATTTTCGACAATTCTCTGAATACTGTCCGAAGGTTGTACGAACGTTTCCGATCACTTTCTGAAATTTTCCGAAGATTGTGGAATATTTACTAAGATGTACAAAAATTTCCGAGGAAGATCCGAAGATTTTTCGATTTAGACCTTTTAGCCCGTTTGACATTAACCTGAAGATATCATATGATAGTGAAGATAAAATAATTTGTGGAGATATGATTTGTCTCAATGTGAGAAGTAATCCTTTTATCATATGACCAGTACGGCCCTGCGCGCGCGTTCATTTCAAAACTATTTGCAAAATACCCGTTTGAGGACCGTACTCACTTGCCTTAGAGAGGCCGGAAAAAGCGGTAGTTTCTTGGTGTTGCGGATGGTGTGGTCACCAAATGACGTAAAACAAAAGATTCAAAAGACACTGAAGAATACCCACACCACAACACAAAAGCTAACCAACAATGGCTTCCGCAACACCAAGAAACACCCGAAAAAGCTAAGCCTTGCTACAAAAGCGTATGGCCTCGCGTGTCAAAATTTGAAACAATTTTGTCTCCAAATTGGTGATATGATAAAATACTTATTGATTAAGTTAGGACGGGCCAGATGTAAAAATATTTGGTTCTCGGTCACGGTCATGACCTCGAGCCAAATATTTCCCATCCCGTCGTCCCTCCCACTCAGTCAATAAGTACAAAGTATTATCACATCATCATCATGTTTATAAACACACCCATGTCAAATAAATCATACAACAAAAAAATAATAATAATAATAATCATAAGGTTCATGTATGCTCAAAAAAAAAATCTTTCCAGAACATTTCTGTTCGAACAAAGAAAATCAGACGTTTCAAGCTGAGTGCGAAAAAGCAAATTTCATCACGTTTCACTTGGAAACATTACTTCTCATCATTCTCAGTAGAGAGAAAGAACCATTTTATTATGGAAGAAATATTAACCATCAAATCTACAATTCTGGTTTCAGCCAGTAGCGTTTGTTACGTTTGAAAACAGAGAACAAGCTGAAGAAGCAAAAGCTTCATTGCAGGTTAGTTGGAACAAGCAATGATCTCTTAAAAGCTGTTAATCGACCTCAGGTATCCTGTTCGTGCTTGGTGGCACAATTTGTTACAAATCACGGCTGTTCAAGCGTAGCGCCTCCAATATAAACCTCATACCTAAGATTGCTAGAGTACTCCGAAATTTCTGAAAATAAACGACAGTACCACTAAAATGCATCGAATTCGGCACCGTACTACAGTCTTTTTTAGTTTTAAGGGAATTCACCTGAAATTTGAACAACAATATAGACCTCTTTAGCTTGTATGTTTTGTTTTCTCAATGTAGATCATGTGGTGTTACCCAAGAGAACTGTTCCTTTTAAATTTGTTTTCTTCACTTGCATATGTATGCATAATGTATGAAAAGACAAAGGACAAATTCCCTTGAGAACATCACATGACCTTCATTGGGAAAACAAAACATACAAGCTAAAGAGGTCTTTATAAAACTCGTCATTCTCTAAAATACAACTTTTGTTACTAAAAATATCACAAAATGAAAGGAAGTTCAAATTTCAAAACATGATCTTTTGAGTGAATAGATATATTTCAATTTCTTTCAGTTTTGAGATCGTTGTATTGAGTTTTTTTAGAAACCGTTATTACATACTCCATAATACTAAAAACAAAATTTGGCGCCAACTTTGTGACGCCATTTTCCCGCCAAAAATCCACAAAAATGAAAAACGGTCATGATTTTAGAGAATGATGAGTTCAGTTTGTTGTTGCAAACTTTCAAAACGTTTCTTTGACCGTGCCGAAGTTCAATTCCCACGAGTAACTTCCATTTGAAATATTTCAACCATGACCCAAAAGTCAAACCAATGTTCACTTGACGCAAGCTTTTAATTCTGATATCAAGGCCAGGAGTCGGGGAGTTCATTCTTAGCGTAAACAGTAAGAGCCAGAGGTTTGCTTATTATTTCTCGTAAACAGTCAACTTATGCTGTCAAAGCGGACATCTCTGTAAGGCGAAACCTCCCTAAGACGGGCATCAAGCTTAGTTGGATCCAGCCGTATTTCACTGGTTTATGTCTTTACCCTTTGACTCGCAAGCGCGCATTTAGGCGCTGTTTAGGGTCACACATTGTACCATTTGTGACGTCATCAGTTTTAGCGTCCGAAGATATTTTTGACAATTATCGACAAGAGAAGGAGGAAATCTTGCTAAACATACCCAGATGAGACCGATTGGATGAATTGAACTGGAGTTTCACGCAAACAACCTCTGAACTTTATGTTACAAAATCAAAGGAAAATTTGTCCTTCCCACCGACGGCTACTTGACGATCAAAATTTCCACATTCCGCGACGCTTGGGTGAAAACTTTACATTGTCAAGAAAGACTATTAAAAGGTCAACAAAACTGACAAAAAAAAACAGACAAAAAGGAAACTAAAAGAACGGGCTTGAGAATAAAAAAGAAAAAGTCAAGGCAAGTCGTGTTTTTCTCGTTCAAAAACTGTCGAAATTTCGATCAGTGCGCATGCCCGAACTCAGATTCTCAAATTCTTCTACAAATGGCAGGAGGGTTTAGTTTGCCGAGCTGCAAACGATGTTATTGACTGTTCGGCCTCAATTTGGCTAGATAATGGCCATAAAATGGCATTTGTAGCCTGAAAAAGCGTTTTTTGGTGGAAATTTGGGAGTCAAAGGGTTAAGGCGGGCAGCTAAGGCTTTGGCTTCTTTGTATACCCGTACACCAGGACAGAATTAACCGCTTCTGAGAGTTTCCAGCTTAGAAAGAACGCGAGTACACGGCAATCAGTTACCTTTACTTATATTGCACTTGCATTTCCAGGGTGTGAGATTTGATCCTGATGCCTCCCTCACATTGCGACTGGAGTTCGCTCGTTCTAATACCAAAGTATCCAAACCGGTGAACAAGCAGGCTGTGTTGGCTCCACACTTTTATCCCAGGGAACCCCAATTCAGTGAGTTGATACGTTTGATTGTATCGCTAGTTCCAGTAGGTTTTTGGGTCTGAATAGTATCTCTCTCTATCATTTAATTTCGTTATATTGACAAAACGTGCCGTGGAATTTACCTGTTCATTTTTTTTTTCTGTTTAGTACCTGCAGAATTTGCGGCAGCCGGATTTTTGCCGACACCAGAACCAAACTTGGCTTACCCCGCGTAAGTAAATCAAAGCAGGCGTAAATGGTTCCGATGTTGAAGCAGAGTACAGTCAAAGATTTAATAATTAAAAAATGACAAACGGACTAGACACTTAATTTCTAAAGCTAAGCTATTGATTTTTAGTGAACATAAGCGCCCTACCAAAAGCGAACACTGAATAGAATTGTAGCTGGCATAGCCTGAATGACAACACTACAATAGCCTGAATGACAACAAACACAATTTCTACCTTGCAGACAGTGGCCTCACGACCAACCTCGTTCCTAGGGCTCTGGGGACGATGTTGCCTCACGACCACGCTATAAAGAAAAAATATAAAACAGTAAGAAACTGTTTAATGACGGTTTTGTTCTCTTGTCAATTGCATCATTTATTTACCTTCTTACTTGCTCCTCACATATTTCAGTTAAAATTTGATTTTCAGCTTGAACTAAATATTGCTGCGGAAAAAATAAACCTTTTAACTCTTTTCGGCGAGACCAGCACCAGACTGTTAGTTATATCTTGAATGAAGGTCGAAATATATATCCGTAAAGTTGGTGATTTGTATTCAGATGAAGATATACAGTGACATAACAAGCGTATATGTAAATGTACATATCTTAAAATTATGACTAAAAAGAGTTGTACTGTTTCACACTCACCTGATACAAAAGTCTTCAAATTCTATATTTTTATTCTAATTGCTTTTCTGTGTCTTTCAACTTACAGCCCAATATTTAATGATATCATGGCAGCCGCAGCAACAGCGCATCATCCTTTTAACCATCATCCTACCATTATTCAACAGCTTCAGGTAAGTGATCTTTTCCCTTAAGCCAGGCCGTTGGGAAGACAACGGGTGTCGCTTGGTGTTGACGAGAGTTTAATGATCTCTCTGTACCGTTTGACTTCCAACTCTCATTCCACTCGCCTACTCACACATGCGCTATCAAAGCTTCCAATATTAATCTGCTCAGCTTTTTCTTGTATGGATTAATGACAATACTCGCGCTCTCGTTTGGTTTCGTTTGGCCACTGACTGAGATCCGATCTCAAAGAGTTTGAGCTCTTTTAACATGTCAGTAAAGGCAAGTGACCGGATATCGTTTTGATGCAATTAAAGCAACTATGTTCTTTGCTAAAGAACTAACCGTATACATTCTGTACTCCTTCGTCCAAGTAGATGAAAAATGGATACCGGCAAACCTTCTAAGCCGTGAAAGGTTACCTAACAAAATGCAGCGATGAATTGAAATTTTATACTCCTCTTTTCCCGACTAATTTACTTTGTTTATTTCTATATTCTTTGTTGTATAGGGTTTCCCTCAACCCCATGCCATCCTTCCAGCATTAACATCCCCGACAGCGCCCCTTCAGATGGCCCTGTTTGGAGACATGGCGGGAAATCTACCGTGCTCCACGCTATTTGTAGCCAACTTAGAAAAAGCATGCACGGAACAACTACTAAGAGATACATTTGCCGAGTAAGTATTCTTGATTCATTGTCGTAGCTTGGTCATCGTAGACAAGAAATATGAAGCATCACGGTTCGACAGCGAGCTTCCCGTCAGCGGTATGTCGTGAAATATATTAGAGACCTTAAGATCGAGGTTTTTCGGCATTTCCCGCGAACCGTGAACGTTAAAAAGTCACGTGACCAGTGCCTTGCCGTCAGGTTTGCGGTTTGAAGTTCACGTTTGTACGGCTAGACCGACTAGAGGAAAGTGATTTCGTGCAAGGTTTTTCAGTTTGCACCCTAAAACATCACAATCTCACGTTTGAGAGGAAATAATACTTTTTAGATCTCTTTCGCTTATTAATTATCGAATTCTTTTTCCTGATAGAAACGTAATTTTAAAAAAGAATTGAACGAATGAATGAAAACAAACATAGAAGCCGGCTACTTGTTGTTGGAACTGTTTTCCCGGTCGGATTACTTTGTGGTTAAACTACGATAAATAAAGTAAAACAAAAGCCAGTTTCTGATTATATGTGAATGCACGAATGTATACTTTGTTTCCTGGATGGCTCCGTTCAGATGGTCAAACATACAAAATAATAATTCAACAGTGCTACCACCCGCCAATCTTAAGTCACAAATATGGGCAGATGGCTAACGTGAAACCGCTAACCGATTTCCCGTTTGCGGTAAGATGGCCAAACCTCGATCTTAAGGTGTCCAATTGTCGCATAAGCTTCACGTAAACTCGCTGAGAAGATAAATCCAAGAACACGGCAGGCGGCTGACGGCAAACTGCAAACGTGAAAAATAGTGGGAATTGGAAACCATCGTCACCTGGTACTTTCTGCCTTTCGCGTTTGCCATAAATGCAATCTTAATATCTCTTATTAGGGCAGACCGCAAACGGCAAGCAGTCAGGTTCTCAGTTTGTCGTAAAACGCGATACTTAATCTCTCTTTTCCACTAATTCGCGAACTTCGCTGTCAGTTTCAACCTTTCTCGAAATTTCCGAAAGCACTGAAATAGGTGACGTACATTGGCTTAGACGGTTTTTAATGAATACTGTATTCAGACCAGTACCCTCTGTAAACAACTGGCAACAAATGAATTCGCGAAAGTCATTGTCGGCATCTTTTAGGGTCGACTTCGTTTCCAGGATTCTCTCTTCTTCCTATTCCCGTGGGACCCGATCGATATAGTCTACTAGAGTAGGAACTACACGACGTGTACTCATCATTTTCTACTTCTTGTTTCACGTTTTGTCGTTTTTGAACCCTCTAATTATTAAACTATTACTAGAGATCACTAAACTGTGATGCTACATTAAAGAGCCTTTGTAAAAATAGCCATATATATTTTTTATTTTTTGTCCTAGTTTACCTGGATTTCGGCGCCTAAAAATGCACAGTAAAGGACTTGGAAGCCCTGTCTGTTTTGTGGAATTCTTGGTATTTTTTGCTTTTTGTTTATTTGCTTCAGTTACTTATATATTACTCTATTTTAGTTACATACTGTCTTTTTAAGCAATTTTCTCTAATTATGAAATGCAGGCTTACTGATCATTGAGCATCGTGAACGGAACTTCGGAAGTTATGGAGCTTGCAGTGTTGATCTGTTCTCTTCAGTTGTTGTCTTGTCGGTGTTAATCTATAGCGTTTTCATTTGATTTTATGACAATTTTGCAGTTATGAGCTATTTTACTACACAGAAAGTGACAAAAAAAATTTTTCCTTGTCATAGGATGTCCATACTGCGACTTACGCGAAGCAAATTCTTCACGGGTAAGCGGATTTGGTTTTAATTGCTAATCTTTCGAGTCTGATTGCAAACTTGAGCTAATTGGATTGTATGCATGCGTCTCAGTGTTGTATTGTGACTGGCTAGAGTGATTACTTCGCTATTGGTTATATGACGTATCTCACCATATATCTCTATAGCCTCGTTTCCACCTAAAGGCGAGGACACTAAGCACATAATTTTAAATGGGCTCTCTAGGCCATTTGCACGATGACGTAATTTGACTACTACTACCAGAATCCTTCAGTTTTTTGTTTTGTAGTGCAAATTAGGGCTATTGTTATTTAAACCGTACTGGGATTACAAAATTTAAATAAGAAGGGAAAAACGAAATGAATTCTGGTAGTAGTAGTCAAATGACGTCATCGTGCAAATGGCCCATTTCCACTCCAGAAACTTCAGGGAGACTGCGCGCCAGCTTTCGATACTACAACCAAAGACAAAATTAGTTGGGAAGGTTTGTAAAACGCTAAAAAATGACACTACCTCTGGGTTTCAGCTCAATTAAAGGCGCGTGCAACGCTTTTTATAGCCCCCCTCTCCCCCAAATCCAATGTTGAAGACGTCTATACAAAAGACTGTGTAAGTCAAGTATTTGCGTTAACAGCAACTTTGAAAGAGGGCAAATGCGGGGGGAGGGGTCAGCAAAACAAGGAACCTTCCCAACACTTTTGTCTTTGGTTGTAGGCTTTCTAGGATCGTTTCAGTAACCAGCGTAAGTTACGAAAGGTTGATGGTTTCCAAGGCAACCATTAACCAATCATGTCTCATATGGTTACCCAAACGATTCCAGAAATCTCAGTGCCAAAAGCTGGTGCCCAGTCTTCCCAACGTTTCTGGAGACGCGAATAAGAAGCGAACCTCATTGCTGTTCGACTTCACAGGCTGAACATTTCATATATCTTATATGAAGTAACTTTCAGTGATTAATTTGAAACTTTTATTTTCTTTTTTCTTTCTAGTCGGATCTTTGGAACCGGTGAGAAGGGCGGAATCAGGATAGAGTACGCCAAAAGCAAAATGGGCGAGTGACATCTTGAAGTCATGCCATATTTTTAGGTATAACATCTTTGTTATTTAGATCTGGTGCATTGTTCACGTGCCATAGATAGAAAATTTTTTGCTTTTTCTCTAAGCCAATTCAACAACACGTGTATATATTTATATTGAGTTCTCTGGAACAGTGGAAAGATGTAACGTACAAGAACGCTTTCATTGAAAACCGTATGTATTTTTATACCGATTTAACGATAAGCTATATCGGTGTGTGGACTTGTTTTTATTACCGATTGGTGTAAAGAAAGGTATACCCACGAAGATTTAGTGATCAGGACTATGGAGAAGAAGGTGCACTTTTTAGCTTTCCACGTTCTCCTGGTCGGCACAATTTTCCCGACTCCAAAAACTTTGGGAAACTGACTCTTGCATTGAGATTTGTGAGAACGTCTGCGCAACCAATATAAGCTATAATTGGTTAATGGTTGCCTTGGGAAACCATCAGCCTATCGTAACTAATGCTGGTTACTCAAACGTTCCCAGAAAGTCTAGGAAAGCTAAGTACACAGTCTCCCTGAATTTTCTGCAGTGGCGAATGACTAACGATACTGCGGTTGTTAGCAGGTCTGACTTTGTTACGGTGCCCAAACAAGCCTGACTGATTTATTTTCTTGTCTATTTCTTCACAGAGTTGGGTTAATATTGACGGTCTCGATACGGCGATATGAGAAGTAATTTATTTTCCAGTCCAAGCTGCTGTTCAAACTAAAGAAAACTATCAAGATCTCTGATTTTAAAGAAAAATATTTTGTACGAGGTCTTGGAAGTTGATATTTCGTGCGAAAACGTACTGTATATTTCGGCCTTTGTTAAGGTTCAGCTTTGAAAACTGAGCTGATTTTTCAACCTTTTTACCGTGGAAAAGGATGATTAGATTAACAAAAGGTTTTAAGAAATTTCAAAAAGTTTGATATATTAAAAAACAAGACTTTCTTTCTTTCTTTCTTCCTCTCAAAAAATATATTATTGTTTTTCTTTTATTGTTCGCGACCGGCTATTTTCTTACAGGGTTGAGAAATATCTGAAACTTCGATCTCAGAAAGTACAGTTTTTAAATTATTTGAATGAGGTGTGAGATTTTTCATCTATTTACAGGTTTGAGTCCAAGTTGTAAATATTATTATTAATATTTTACATTAAAGTATTCAACGAAACCAATATTTGTGATTTTCATTTATGTGTCTCTTAGAGTTTTTATTCTTAAAATATAAGTTCTAAAATCTATTGATATCGAGTTTTTAAAAAAATGTCGTAGAACCAAAACCAAAGTATATGTAATTACCCTAGCCAATCAGACACAGAGACAACCCAATTCGCCAATCCGGAAAGTTTGGAGGAACTGAGCACCAGCTGTTGCATGGCAATGAGATTTCTGGGCTGGGATCGTTTTAGTAACCAAGTATGGGCTATGAATGATTAATGATTGCCTTTGGAAACTATCAACCTATCGGAAATTGACGCTAGTTACAAACTTTAGGGAGAGTGCACGCCGACTATCGGCGAGGCAATTTTCCCTTTCGTAAACAAGCGATGCCAAGAAAATTTTTCACCGATTTTAGATTTTTTTTTCTATCAGAAAAAGAAAAAGGTCGTGACTAGAATGGATACTCCAAAATCAGGTTGGATCACCTCGGACACTTATTGAGAATTATATAACGTAATGTTGACACTTTATTTTCAATAAATTTTTAAGTGTAAAAAAGAAAATCTAAAATTCCCACTCAGGATTGAACCTGTGACCTCAGCTAGGCTTAGGCTTACATAGCCTACCGTACCACTGTCCACCTAGCTTCTCGGGTTGCTTAGTCCTAAATTTAACTATATAAACTGCTGCCCCTAACCTCAACTGAAAGCTAACCAGTTACTCCGTTATATAAGTCTCAATAAGGTGTCCAACCTGATTTTGGAGTATCCATTCTAGTCACCACCAAAAGAAAAATGCTATAAATTACCTGGAATCGAACCCAGAACCTCTACATGCTAGCATCTCTCCTTTACCATTAGACCACTGAGATGATCCGGCAAACCCAAGAAAATTTTAATTATAAAAGGTGCTTTTCTTAATATATATCAATAACGGGTCACCCTTACCCTAAATCTCACCTAACCGCGAATCTAGCTTAGATCTAATAATCGCTTTACCTAAACCCAGTTTTATCTAATAATGATAGCCTACTTTCATCCCAATCCAGGCATAAACAAGAGAGAAATGGCATCGACCATTACAAAAGGCCCAGTTACCAATGAATGCTAATGATAGCATCGACCGTTAAAAATGGCATCGCTTGTTTACGAAAGGGAAATCGGCATCGGCGAGCACTGAGTCTCCCAAAACGGCTTGTTCTTGGCAACTTTTGGCGTTTGGATCAACTTTTTGCAGTTCTAGCAACCTTGAGCAAATGTCGCCTTTCTCAGTGAGCAACCTTTGAGCAAATTATAAGTTTACAGCACAGAAAATTTAAATTTATCCGAATTCAAAGATTGAGGTTTATCAAGGTCGTTTTGAACAAATAACCTGTCACTTGATAAGACGTCAAATGAACCATTAGTTTTGTTCTGTACTGTAAATATAGCCATCTTTCTTAACCGATCTTAGCAATTATTGAGAAGGACGAAAAATAAAGCTTCAATAGGCCATTTGCACGATGACGTCGTTTGACTACTACTACCAGAATCCTTCAGTTTTTTGTTTTGTCGTGCAAATTAGGGCTATTGTTATTTAAACCGCACTGGGATTACAAAATTTAAATAAGAAAGGAAAAACGAAATGAATTCTGGTAGTAGTAGTCAAATGACGTCATCATGCAAATGGCCTATTAACGTTTGTATGAAAATATTATGAAGTTTAGGTAGCAATTTTTTTTATTTTTGGCAATTTTTAGCCCCTTTTTGGCATTCTATGGAGCAACGTTTGAGCATTTTACGAGCACAATCGGCAGAGGCCTAGCCTAAATTTTCTGGAGTGGCAAATCAACCAATCAAATCTCAATGGACATGTAGCCCGCGTCAAGAGTGGAAAAATGTTTGCGCGCAAGTCATTATTAGTTTTGATTTCGTTTCTCTTTGGTCGAGAAAGTGGCGTGATTTTTTCAAATCATTAACGTAAAACTAAAGCAAAGGCTAATTACTTTCAACACTCAATGAAACCGCCTTAATATAATACTAATAAAATAATGAACGCATGCATCATACATCCACTTCAGGATGAAGCTCATATTGTTTCGGTATCATATGTTCTTTCGGCCCCATCTATCTACGCGTTGTTCTTGGACATCCTTGCGATATTTTCCCTTATCTCAGCTGTCCATCTCCTCTCTGTCATTCTTGCTGAATAGTCCGCCAAATTCATTCAGTCAGCGAATTTCATACTCCATCCTTTACCTTCATCTCTTAAAAGTTTGATTAAAATTTGAAGAGGTTTAAAGAAGGAATAGACAAAAGAAAATGATTTTTGGAACACCAACATGGTGTCCGTCTATTAATTAGTAACTACAAATTCAAATTTTAAAACTTCACTAAACCTTCAATATTCCTTATTTCTCTAAATTTTACAAACCCTTTGAGAAAAACTATTTCCTCCCAAAAATACCCAATAATCACCCAAAAATTTACAAAACGTCCCATAACATAGATTCATGAGATGAGCATAGAGCTTTTGGATTGCTTGAAACTTGAACGAGATGTTTGTATAGATGGTTTTCACGTTACGTCATGGCGGCCATATTGGTGTACAACTACAAAAGAATTTTAATGAACTTCTTTTGCTATGTACACCAACATGGCTGCCATGGCCTTTGTCATTTGAGTCCCACAGGACTGAAGGTCACGTGAGTGATGTTAAGTAGCGCGAAAATGGCGTTCAGGTCAAGTCCCGCCTTAATTCTCAGCTGAGCAGCTATTCATGACTGAATTTGCAAGAATTTACAGATACCACACAGCTGTTTTGTTACCTGGTAACACGCATTACACTGATACATCAGTGACATAAATTTTCACCGAACACGACGTTTTGACTTTTAAGTGCAACTTCGTCCCCAGGGCGTTCTCCGCTTTTTCAAATTCAAAATGGCGGGTTGGGCGGAGCCGGAGAAGACCCTGGACAAGGTTGCCAACATACTCCAAGAATCCTGGCGTATTTTGTCATGTGACGCACGATGAAATTGTGTTTTTGGAGGTTATTTCCAGCGATATGCGTAGTATTGTGTTTCGGTAATTTGAATGTGTTGTTGAAGCGAAATGAAGACATTTCGCTGTGTTTTACATGACAAAATGCTTCATGAGTTTTGGAGTATTTTGGGCCTTGTTCATAGGTTTCTTCGCCCGTCATTTTGGAAGCGGATAGTGTTCAATAATTCATTTTGTAAGGCCATTGTAGCTCCGAGTGTCGGAGCCGCCAAAACAAAAGGAAGGAAATTTTAAGTCGCCTCCTCCGGACCACGCACAACGTCGCCGCTCGTTTTCGCTCTTTGTCGTCGAATGAACAATATCAGCAGGTTACTGTTTTGAAATCAGGGAACTACCTGTTTTCATATATAATTGCATTTTTAATTTTCGATTGCACGCTAATTAAAATGTGATGTCTGCGGAAACATTTCGAACTGACAATAATGGGAATAACGCCTGATAACATGGTAAAACAGTTGTCGTTCCTTTGAATATTTTTATGAACACCATGATGGTGTACGAAAGCTAACACTGTGCATCATCGAGGCGGACACATGCTGTGCGCTAAATGCTGTGGTCTTCTAAATTTTCAATAACTTGGCAACAATGACACTATCGAGCAAAAAGTTGGACAAAAAGGGGAGTTCCTTTTTCCTTTTCTATTATTTTTAAATTGATTGATCGATGCAAGCAAACGGATTTGGCCTAATTGATGAAAACCACATATAAATATTTAACTTTTGTCTCTCTCTCTTTTCCTCGTATTATCAAAGACGTCTCAAGCACTCACAGGTGAAGATCATAAGTGCTGTGCATCATTAAAAGTGTCACCTCTTAAGGATGTTGCATTGGCGGGGTGCTGATTATACCATTATTTTCAGTAATTCTGAGACACGTATTCGAGACAGTCGATTCGGGTCTTTACTTGCTTTCCTCACAGTTCACGACAGTTGCCTTAGAAACTAGCTAATTGGTTTTGATATTAATTCTTATCATTATTTGATCAGACGCAGTGAATCATATTTTTCCTTAACGTTACGTGGGCAATAACCGCTGTTGTAAACTAAAGATTTCTCGATCAGGGCCTTCTTTTGTTTGTTTCACCAACATGGCCACTATCGATCACAAGCAATCAGTTTATGGGAAATCAGACGAAGAAGAATATCATGAAAAGCTCGCTGGACTTGTTAAAAGTCTTAGTGTTTAGCGGACTTATTTTTCGAAAGGAAATTGCCCCCTATATGTATATGTAATGAGATACGAGTTTGAAAAGTTACGTTATCAAGTAAACATGACACTACACGCCCTGTTATTGGTTAATAGTTATTTACGCAAGTGTATGGAAAGAGAGGAAGCTCTTTTGAGCCTTTGTTAATGAAAAAATATTCACTATTATACACTCGTGAAAGTTTAGGAGAACGGAAAACAGCTGTGGTAACAACTGCCACCCACCAGTTTATGGCCACAGCTTTCCTAGTTCTTCTGATTTTGAAGCGAGGTATAATTGAAAAGGGGAGGTTCGGTATTTCGATTTTGTGATCATCACCGCTTAATTTTGACATTGTGTTTGGTCTGTTTTGACACTTACTCCAAGTTTTTATTGTACACATTCAGTTGAAAATTTAGTCTGTTTACAAATTGCTTTAATCGTGTATTGAGACAAATTTAAAAAAGAAAAATATTTTCATTTTCAAAGCTTTCAACTACCATTGTTAGCCAAGAACATTGGAAAGAGTTAATTTAAAGTGGTAATACATATGAGTCAAGAAGTGCGAAGGAGTTTTCAGATTATCCGCATTTTACTGGTGTTATTCCGAATGTGGTGCAATTTCCGTCAAGTTAGAAAATTACTGAAGATGATCCAGTTAGCTTTATAAGTTTTCGTGCAATCATGTCCATCAACTTTCCTGAAATTTCATGAAATGATACCAGGGTAAAAATCATTACTTTATTTTATTATTTTTTTTTTACACTATAGGTAATAAACTGGTCTTTCAAACACCACTGCTAATAGTGACCTCAATATTGTGAAAAGTTTTAAAAATTAACGATGTCAAATCAATTAGTGGTTTCAATGTGGATTTTTAAAAGTAATGTTTCTTTTATCAAAGGAAGTTTAATTACGGATGCTGTTTATGAAAGCAGGTTGTGACGATTTTTTTTCCGTGAGGGGCTTCATCATTATAACTGTTTAGCAAAGTTGCCAAACCACCCTGGAAATAGTCAATTTTACCAAAAACCACAGGAAACCGCACTGTTTACCAAATTTCAATTCCAAGGATTATTTTCGTTACAAAGAAACTGTTTTCATATCTGTGATTGCTTTTATTGTTTTTCTTTTCCATTTATAACGCCAACAGTTATTCACCCGAAAAAGTCCTTATGTCATTGCGGGAATTATCTGCAGGGCAAAACCAATATTCTCGCAATTCAGTTCATGTTTCTTACGGATTATTATTTTTCCATGTGATGGAGTTCATGTTAAAGCGGACTTTAGAACATAATCAAGGCGATCTCCGCTTTGACGATTGAAACGTTAAGTCGTTCAATACTTTATGATCGAAATTGGACAAGCTAGCTTTGAAATAAGTTTACGTGGGGTAATTACAAATTATTCTTCATTTTTTTATGTTTTTATTGACGGTGTCTTTGAAATTCACAGAGATTTTTTTTAGCTGATATCTTATACCAAAACACTAATCTATATAAAATATCGAAACCGTCAAGCTAGTGAAAAGATTCGAGCAAAAAGGTGGGTGGATCAAAACGTTCAAGGTGATGGTCAGAAGTCAATAGATTGACAATTTTAGATAAAACATGGCAACTGAAAAAATAAAACCTGCGCCAGGTTCATCTTAAATTCAGAGTAAAAGCAAACTTTTATTTTGTACATGGTTTTAGATATTTATCGGTTGCTTAGCTACGGATTCAATGTTAACACCGATTTTCTCTGATAGCAGAGATCAAGCATTTGGAAATGAAATAAAAGATCCCGATTTTACAGTGATTGCTAAAAAGAGGAATTTCTTACACACAAAAACAACAGATTTTCAAAGAGAAAAGAGCTTTAAATATTAAAATATAGGTGCGGCTGGTTTAAAGAATTTGAATTCTGTTTTCCAGCTGCAAAAACATCGGCGTGGGGCTATCCTTTTAAGTTTGTAAATTATACAGAATTCTATTTTTTATTTTTTTTTCCTTGAGCAAAAAGAAAGTTGCAAAACCAATAATAGCAGTTACTTTTCAATGATTTTCTATATCGACTTACTACCAATAATGGTCGGAGTAATAGAATAAAATAACGTTATGCAATAACAGGGTAAATCAAATATTTGCGATAAAAAGTTACATTTGCATAATATATGACCATTTTTCGCTTTGTTTTTTTTTTCTGTTCTCAACATCGCTTTTCTTGATCACACGAGGGGATCGAAAAAAAGTATGTTAATTCAATTTGATTTCTCGTGTACCTCAAGGAAAAATAGAACAATAGGAATGTTTATTCATGGGAGATAAATTGTTGATCCAGTATCTTTTGAAACGTGTTTTCCCTTGAAAAGCGGTGCCAATAGAAACCGCGAAAAATTCTTAAGCGATTATTTGATGAGGCTTTTATGGAAACTATGATTGTCACTCACATAAATTGACATCACGTACGCGGCATTGTCTTCGTGGTAGCCATGAATTTGTAAATGTAAATCTATTTCGCAGCTAATAAACAGTCGGTTTCAGCTGTTGACATTAGGACTAAGGTGGTTTAAAGTGCTTCAAATTATATTATTTTCACGCGAAGCCACTCCGAGGTTTCTTGTCATCGCTGCAATCGACGCGATCAATTCTGGTCGTTAAATAAGTTGTAAAGTCGAGTAGAACTGACGGATGCAAAAGGAAGTTCCGAGATAAGCCATTTTCGTTCCCCGAGGGCCTTGTCTGTGATTTACAGCATCAAGTTAATTTAATGCGCCGCACTTGTGGTAAGCTTTGAAACTCGGCCATCGGGTCAAGATTACACAGGACGGACTTAAAATGGAGAAGGAGACATCGAAATCGTCAGACGACAAATCATTGAAGCAGTGCCAGAAATTCGAGAAAGAATCAACAAAGATGACGAAAACGATCTTAAGCTCCGTGGATTTGGATTTGGTCGTGCCGAAAATGTCTTTCTTTTTCTTCTTTATGGCAACCGGCGCTTTTCTTCCTTACCTCGGAGTATTTTACAAGCAACTCTGGCTTACCGCTCGTCAATCGGGGATCCTGCTCGGTGTTCGCCCGTTTGTTAAGATGCTGTGCTCTCCACTCTGGGGGATGGTCACCGACATCTGCAATAGACCAAAGCTAATACTCCTGGTCTCTATTCTTGGAACAACTGTGGCCCATTTTTCCCAGAGTATTGTCTCGCCGTTCAATCTTCCATGCTATCCCGAGACTAACAGGACGAACTTCAGCCACAACGGCCTTAAATTTCCTGGAGGATACGCGGCGACCGATCACTCGGCGCGTCAAGGCGGTTTCCCGGACGCTAAGACCCGTTTACAAGACGGTCAGCCTGTTCTCACAAGCAAAAGAAAAATAAATATTTTACATGGTGAGTCTAATGAGACCACAGAGTCTCAAATCTCAAGCGATGTGGAAAATTTGGTGGGTTCTTTCGATTTTGACAAGAAAAAGGATTTAAAGAAGGAAATAGGACAAGGTTACAACCGTGGATACGATTCCGAGACAGTTCGCGAATTAAGCGAGGAAAACGAGCCCAGACATGAAGATAATCTGCAGTTAGCTAACGAACAGAAATCGAAAATATTGACAAAAAACAAAAAGCGCAAAAGGCCAAACATGAGGGATGACTTTCGTGTGAAGGATAACCAAACAATCTTCATCACGTTGCTTGTGATCGTGTTTCTTGGTGAATTCATCGCCGCTCCAGCTCCCATGTTGACTGATAGCGGAACACTGAGCATTCTGAGCGGACGCGAGCATGAGTATGGTAGACAGCGACTGTTTGGCTCAGTAGGATGGGGAATAGGTTCTCTGATGTCCGGCGCTGTCGTCACGGCCTTCAACTCGTGTCCGTTTGAAGACAGCATTAACTACGTGCCCTGTTTCTACGTATTTGCCGCATCAATGATTTTTGATTTTTTCGTTGCGTTCTTCTTCAAGTTTCCATCCGCACCGCCGAAACACGAGACGGACACGGAGAGCGAATTCTGGAAAGGATTGAAGATCTTTTGCAATCTGAAGAACGGAGCGTTCATCTTTACATTGCTCTTTCTCGGCTTCTCGCACAGTCTTCAACTTTCGTTCCTGTTTTGGTTCCTTCAAGACATCGGTGGAACTCCGATTCTCTTCACCCTTATCGTTGCCGTAAACTGCTTGTCCGAGGTAGTGATGTTTTTCATGGCAACCTACTTTGTCCAGAGGATTGGCCACGATGCTGTGCTTTACACAGGGCTGGGTTGCTACGGGCTGAGATTTTTGCTATACTCTTACCTGAACGAGCCGTGGTGGGTTTTACCTTTAGAAGCTCTGCAAGGTTTCACCTACGGAGGTGTTTGGACTGCCAGTGTGGCGTACGTTGGACCACAACCAGGTAAGGCGTGTTCGACATATCCTTTCTCATATACTACTGATAAGTATCATTAAGAGACAAAAATTGGATTTTCATAAAAATTAACGTTTAATGTTGATTGTGGAACAGAAAATAACATCTCAAGCTTTCAAAGCAATAGACGTTCTCTTGATTCAAACCTATCTCATCATTTCAACCACATAAAGTACTTTGGATTAAACATCCTGATTTGACCCGAATGAAATCAGAATCCAAAACCGGAATCCAGCGATTCATTTGTGGTACAATTTATAGATTTTAAATTCGGATTAAGACTCTGAAAGCCCGGAATCCTGATAGGAAGCATTTTTATCCATATTGCCGTAAACAATCACCAAGAAACCACGTTTTTGAATCTTTCATATTTCGTGGTTTGCTATTGATAACTACATGTATTTGCAAGAACAGAAGTACGTGAAAACGCCTTAAAATCCTAAAATACGACTTTTTAATTATCGTTTTCGATGGTGAGAATCTGAACAAATAAGAAGATTAAGCAGGTTGGATCACAATTATTAAATGATAATGTTTCGTTTTCAATTAAAAGCAGAAGCTTCTGTTTCAACTAAAATGAATTTATTTGATGGCCGGATTACATAGATATTACAACAACTGAATGCCAGGAAAAGTAATTTTATTAAAATTTATAGTATTAGAGGATAAACCATCGCAATAACTACAAAAAGAAACTCACAACGTGTCCTTTTTTCGTCTAAAAACATAGTAATGATAATTCATTTTATTTCTCTGTAGTCGGAACCTTTTGAGTAAAAATCGCTTCTGATTAACGACCGCGGAGTTCATAGAAACCCTTTTGATAATCAGGATGTCGTTGTAGCTGGAATATGTTTGCTTCGTTTTGACGTTTATTTCTTGTAATCTGACATATAGTCCCTTGATCTATTTGTTCCAGAAATTTTATTTACAATGAAATGTACGAACGCAAAACCGCAACTCTATTGTTTATATCTCAGAGAGCGTAAATATGATTCTTTCCTTTTCCTTTTTCAATCAATGATGCCATTTTACAGCCGCGATTTCATTTTCCTTTCATTTCGAAAGCCTTCAGCTGCCACTGACTGCCGGGAACATTGCGAAAAATTGATGAGAAGTGCGAACGAGTTTCCTAATTAGCGCATCCGATCTCCGCATAATTTGGTCACTCGAAGCTCCCAAAAGCGAACATCTCGGGAAGCAGAAAAAGTGACTATCCGTAACTGGAGCTGGTCGCTAACGGGAACGATTCTCTTAATTATATATATAAGAGAGGAATTCAAATGGACTTTTGTCAAGGCGGCCGTAAGTAGAGCTGTCCGCTTACTCAGAGAGTTTTGTACTTGAATTGTTAGAAATTTAAATGAGTACTGGCCATTATCCTGTACGGTGCTCAGTCCTGGATTACCTATCTTTGCCATCTGAGCCTTCTCGATCGTTTACATTAGCGCTGCCCCAGCCTCAACATTCGCTGGAGTGACTTTATCACGAAAGTTGAGATCCTAGAAGTTGTGAAGGTTTCCAGCATCGAGGCTATGCTCCTCAAGATTCAACTGCGCTGGGCATGAAGGTCACTTCTCAAGAATGGAAGATTCAAAATTGACCTCTACTGTGAGCTGTCCACTGGCTACCGTGACAGAGGGGCGCCGTAGACACGTTACAAGGACTCTCTGAAAACGTTCCTAACTGCGTGCCGCATCGATCACCGTCAGCTTCGTCGTGCTTGCCGCAGATCGTGTGATCCGGCAACCTCCTCCTTCGGAGATAGCACTGAAGGGCCAGCATCGAGAAGAAGAGAAGAATGCGGAAGAACCCTGACCCACCTCATCTGCAGCCGCTGTGGCAGGATCTGCATGTCCCGGATAGGCCTCGTCAGTCATCAGCGTGCTTGCAGTAGACGTAATTAAAAGACTTTGCACCACAATAGCACAATTTGAAATGCAAAACAAAACACTAGGAGTCCGGAATCCTGACTCCTAAGTCCGGATCGACATTATATATTCATGTGGCGAAATAAAAAATGAATTGTCGGCCAGAATATTTAGGTTACCATTAATATTTTCAGTCAATAAAATTAAGCAAGTGTTTTTATGCCATCTTCAATGCATTGTTTTCACGATCGTGACTATACGGGACATCAAATAAGAGGGACACTACAAACAATGTGAATCATACTCTAGAACAGTAAAAACTACATTTACAGGAAACAAAGCCACTTTAAATTAAAATCAGATTGTAATATATTCCCTTAATCTTTGAGTCGTCACAATAGACCAAATGCAGAGATAATTCGTCTAACTCGAAAGGTATCGAACACTACATATATTCGCATTTTACTTCAAACCATATCATATTTAGAGACCTCCATTTCCATTTTTAGGGTCGTTTTGTTCAGCTTAGAGTTTTGGTAAATTTCAAGCAGTTAACAGAAACACGTATTTTGTTTCTTCTGGGTACCTCAACCACTTTTATTTGAAAGTTACTTGTTACAAATCACATTCCAAGTTTTTATGAATTCTTTATTACCTATAGCAGTAAAAATAGTGACTATAGAGGGCGCATTGCTTTTCAAAGTAAACTGACTCAATCAATTATTGATACTATCTTTGTAAGCTTATTACTGAGTTCCATTCAATCCATATTATGTGTTTTCCGGAGCATCTGGTAGCATTCCTTTGAGAAATGTGTATCCTGCTAATCGATTCTGTTAGATGGGTTCGCCCACGTACGCATAACTCAATAACACTCACTCAAAATAGAACTGAAATAACATCGAAAACAAAAGCTTTAATTTGATGTCAAACGCAAACTTTCTCGCTTTTAAATTGCGATATTCCTATATATATATATATATATATATATATATATATATATATATATATATATATATTTTTTTTTTCATTTTGCACTTTATTTCACCTTCAGTTACAAGTCATTTACAAAACATAACAACAAACATTTACATATACATTGTGTAAGATACACTGTCATTATTATATAATTTCTGTAGATACATGTATACTAATTTATAAATATCATGCAAACATTTGAGCTTGAAATTAAGCGACAGTCTTTCAGGATGGTATTTAGACATTAACTAATGTTGAATTTAAGATTTCTATGCTAAGTAATCTGTATCTATGATAAATTCTCGGTTCGATACTTTATCAATACTTTACTTTTGAATTCTTGAAGAGTTATAGCTTTAGAGTTGAGTTTACTGGTGTAAATATAGTATCTCATAAATAAGATAGTATAGTTTAATTTCCTAGTAACGTTTTTTGCATGTTGACAGACTGGACATAATTCCAAATAAATTTTGTTCAGTCGTGAGGGAGAAGTGAGTATTGTTTGAGTCATTGAACCATTGAATAACATTTCCTAAAAACGACTTCGTAAATCAGCAATTTAATGAATGATAAATAGAGTCTGATTTACCACAATAAAGACAATCGTCTTTATCTTTGATTCCAAATTTAAGTAGCTCCCTCTTTGTTACAATAGCTCTGTGTATAAATTTGAAGTGAAATTCTTTAAGTTTATTTTCTTTACAAATTTTCTTTACCGATGAAAATATGTTTTCCCAATTACCTTCACTTATTGACAAAGTTTTGTCCCATTTCATCGGACCTGTATGACCGTGAGGACTACCATTTTTATTAATGAATAGCCAATAGAAGTCTTTTACTTTTATTTTGTCAAATTTTAGTTCAGTAGTCTCATTTAGCGAGAATTTAATAGAGTTTCTCATATTTGAATCTTTTGAGATGGCTTGCTCACAGAGTCTCGCTTTTGTCAACAAATGTTTCGGTATGGCACTGATGACTTGGTAAAGTTGAAGAAAATTTTTTTGCTAAAATCTTGGAATGATAAGAAATTACCATTTTGATCTAGGAGATCTCTAATTGTGAGAAAATCTTCTTTTAACCATTCACTATACAAGATTAAGTCATTCAGTTGATCACCACTGTAGAGACATTTTAGTTCGTTAAAGAAATTAAGAATTTCACTATAAAAAACTGGGATTTTGGGTAAGTATTTTAGATCATAATTACATCTTAAAAGAAAATTCAGACCCCCACACATTTTGAAAAAATTCCTTTGGATAGTAATCTAGGAATCCAAGCTAATCTTAAAGCTTTAATCATCACTTCGACATTTACCATACGAATTCCGCCTGTGCTTAAATCTTGATAGAGACTTTCTCTTTTTATTTTGTCATTCTTATTTTTCCAGAGGAAACTCAATCTCCTTTGGAACATTAAGATTAGATATTGAATAAATTAGTTGCGATAGCCCATGGCCAGAGACTTAATGATCAAAACTCTCCCGAATAAAGTCAGATCTCTTGCCCTCCACATATCTTGCTTTGTTTGCAGTTTCCTCAATTTTAACATGAAGTTATATTCATCATTTTTTTTCTCGTCATACGAAACATAGTACCTAACACTTTCACCGGGCAATGTAACCATTTCAGATTTAAGGGAGTGGTCTTATTTGTTTCCCATTTTCCCAGCCAAATAGCTTTGGTTTTCTTATCATTAAGATGTAACCCCGAAATGTCACTAAAATGTTTTACAGTTGTCAGAGCGTTCTCTGTCGAGATCATATCAGCACAAAAAAGATTCGTATCATCTGCAAATTGGCTTATTTTGATCTCGTTTCCAAATACAGTGACTCCCTTTATGTCTGTATTCTGGCGGATTTTATTGGATAATATCTCAGTCGACATAACAAAAAGGTATGGCAAAAGCGGGCAGCCTTGTCTCACAATTTTTGAAGGCTTGAACCACTTTGTTGCAAAGCCATTATTCACTACCGCACTCTCGATATCGGAGTAAAACAAAGTCACCCACTTTTCTCCGAAATGAAACGTGTCTAATGTTCTCAGTATCAGTGGCCACTCTATTGAATCAAACGCTTTTTTTGAAATCAAGTGAGATTAAGATTCCCCCTTTTTTCTGTTTTGGTATGGTCCATTACGTCGTTAATAAGTCCAATATTTTCTCCAATATATCTACCTTTTATAAAACCTGTTTGGTCTGTATGGACTGTCTGGAAGAACTACTATTCGTTTGGCGATGGCTTTGGAGGCTATTTTATAATCAGTATTGAGCAGAGTAATTGGTCTCCAGTTAGAGAGCTCCAACAAGGACCCATCTTCTTTTGGCAGAAGCAGGGGGGGATCCAGGGGGGTGAAATGGATGAATTTTCACCCCCCTTTTCTGAGACCCTTTCTTTCTTTTTTCTAACAATCATGTTGCTGATGCACTGACCTCAAACACCTCAACCAGGCTTTGGTTCTATTGCATTGAAAATTTCACCCCCCATTTCAAAATCCTGGATCCGCCCCTGAGAAGTGTAATTATTCCTCTCCGTTGAGAGATACAAAGTTCGCCTAAAGCAAAAGCGGCATTTAAACTTTCGATGAGATCATTTCCCAGTAGCTCGAAGAAGAATTGATAAAATTCGACCGTAAAGCCATCTTCACCTGTGAATTTTTCATTTTGAAAGGTTTCAAGTGATTTTTTGCACTCTTCAAAGGTTAAAGGCCCCTCACATTTTTCGCGAGCTTCTTCTGAAAGGCGTGGGATTTGTAACTTTTCAATATACTCGTTATAAGCTGTGTGGGAAAATATAATATCGGTCGTATACAAAATATTTGTTCCAGTACTAAGGACAATGTTTAGACCAGGTTTGAAGATTTTATAACTTTTCTTTACATTTTTATGAACGTTGTTAAGGTTTTTGTGCGCTAAGAAATATGGGTACCAGTCGCCATCCTTTTTCCTACCGAGGATTGAAAACCGTTCTAAGACGGTCGTTAATAGAAAACCAACTTTCTTTTAATTTCTTGGTTGAGAATCGATATCGACTAATGCAAATCTAAAAAGACGTATTTCTTCTATGTTCCTTTCCAGGTTCAGGAGCGACAATTCAAGGAATAATTCACGGAGTGTACTGGGGCCTAGGGATGGCAGTAGGTGGGGTACTGGGTGGAACCATGGTTCACGTGATAGGCGCACGTTTAACGTTTCGTCTGGAGGCGGTTTTCTCTTTCGCAATCCTTGTTCTATTTTTCGCCATCAACAACTTTCATGAGAAAAGGAGTCAATATTCACAGATCCCCTCGGAGCCCCAGGATCAGGAGACTGGAGGCGAAGATAAAAGCGCGGTAGATCATGACAGTTCAATGGATAATAAATAAAGTAATAGTATAATTTATTATAATTAATTATAATTTGTATTTTAAAAATACAGGAGTAACACGAAATTATGTCACGGGAAAAAATTATTTTTACTTGATTTTTTTTATTGTATAAATTAAGTTCCTCGAAGTAAATCATATTTTTTTTGTGGATTTTAAATGATGCCAAAGGTGTTATTGATATAGCCACTTTGTCACAAAGTGGCAAATTATTATTGGGCTAATTCAGTTCAAGCCAATTTTAGTTGTAAAACTACGAGCGAGAGAAATGAATGAAAAAATGTATGTTTAAGATAGAGCATACCAAAATGTTTCTTCTTTTACCGAAAAACTTTAGTATAACATTTCGCAATGATAAGATTTTTTATTCTACAAAATACTGTATTAATTAAGAGTTTTCTTCAACAATCAGTCAAGGAACATGACATGTCGATCATTGAAATGTGTCTTGCGTTAAAATTATAATCGCCATAGTATTATTCCATTGTGCATGTTATAGGTCAGCAAGCGTTGGCTATCGCAGTTAATTCTGCGTTAAAACGAATATGTCATAAAACATAATTCATGGATAACGTTGTGTTTTCTGTAATTAGATTAGTTAACGTTGTTACATAAATACTTTTTATTCTTAAATGGCTTGACTTCATGCTACTTATGACGTCATATCTTGTTACCGTAGCAACTGATAACGCCGTTAACTCTCTTTAAGATGGACACCATCAGGATAAGAACAGCTATACGTCTTACAAATGTGTCCATCTTGTACAGAGTTCACTGCATGGCAGTAAAATTAGTGACTGTAGTGCAGTCGAGACCAACTTTGGTCTTATTAAAGGGGCAGACACACAGTGTAACACAGTGTAACTTTTTCGTACAACATCATCAGTTGCTGATGCGACTGTTTACGGGAGCATATACGAAGAGTATGGATGTTGAATAGTGTTACAGATGGTGGACACGATGAGAGTGTGTTGCGTGCCATTTTGCACGCAGCAAGTTTAGAAGTGAACACACACGCGGTGTAATTTTGATGCGTACGATGGGTCTTAACCCATCTTAAGCCTCATGGGTCTTAATCCTCTTAACCCTCGAGAGTGCCAAAATTCAAAATTCTGAATAATTCTAAGTTTCATTTTATAAAACATTGAAAAACAAATGATACCACGCAAAAGAACTACTGAAGAGGTTTCATTTCAATGGTCACACCGTAGGCCCCATAGATAGGATTTCGTTGACGGACTCAAAAGTTAGAACTGCACTAAATCAGTCTCTATTATTGTCTCTGGGAAAGAATTAAGGGTTAAAAGGGGTGTCCATTTATAGAGTGCTGAATGCATTACGGTCGAACCTCTGCTTACTATTACTACCTCAATACTGTACGGTCTTAATTTCGAGTTCGTCTTAAAGGAGTGTGATGACTATATTAATATATTTCGAGCGAAACATTTTATTTCAATGAATTATTTATCCCTTTTTGTTGTCCTTTTTTTGATGATTTTTGACCTTGAATTTAATGTATTTTTATAATAAGTTGACACAAATGATTAATGAAGCTCTTTGCAAATTCACACTTTACTACTTACCAATTAGTTTTTGCTTGTTTGAAATAAAAGGGAAAAGCACTCCCGTAAAAACTTTAAAATTTACACATACCCTCAGATATTACCAGATATTTAACTATTATAGCGCGAAAGCGCGACGGCCGAGTCGGCTAAGAATTAGGCGATATCACGCAAACTTGAGCCCAATAATACTTTTATAATTCAACACATTGATAACAAAGCACAGTTTGAAGAACAAATATCGAGGCCGGTCCGTCATTTTTGCATTCTCTTGTCAAAATGCGAAATTTACCTCCATCGTTGGATATACGTCATGTAGACAGCGTATATCGATAACTTTTTTACCATATTTAGGCAGTGTATCAATGTGTTGAATTATAATACCAGATATTACCAGATATTACTAGCAGATATTGGACTGTACCTTGAATTCTTTTATGCTGAATCACAGCCTGCGGGACAGGCGTCTTAAAATGATCGTCCGTTATTGGGGTAGTGAAATGCGTCTACTGGATCAAGGTCCAAAATTTCAAATGCCTGTGGCACAATGTTCGGTATAAGGTGAACGATTTCTCTCAATTCTTTCTCTTGACTAGAATAATTCATAGTGCTCAACAATATGTTCTTGTAATTAGAGTGAGAAAATCTCTTATTATAGAACAATAAATGAAGTTTAAATTTGTTTCAATGAATAGTAATTTATTTGTCATTTGACAATTAAACTACAGTAAAAACCCGCAAGTAACAACCTGCATTCTTCTTCTTCTTCTTCTTCTTCTTCTTCTTCTTCTTCCATATTCTTACCCCACCTCCTTCAGTGCTGAAGATTTTTGTGGTTATTCGTTCAAAGTAAATAAATAAATCAACTAACAAATAGGCAAATTAAGAAACAAAGAGCATTGCACCGGTATCGCAAGGTCATGGGTTTGAATCCCCTTCAAGCCTGAATTTTTTTCAGGTTGCTTTTTCAACTGCTTAAGTTGACAGCACACTGCGAGAATCATAAATTTCACTCATATATATCCGTCGTTCACATAATATATGATTTTCATATATTCATATTCAAATGTATTAAGAAACAAAGTTAGTCTAAGTTAAGTTAAGTTCCCAAGTTAACCTAAACAGGTTCTTACATAAATGGTAATTAGCACAAATTTAAGCTATTTAGGTTCTTAAATTGGTTGTTATTTTCTGAATAAAAAAATTACATTGTAGCTAGTAGAATTTAGTGGTATTCAGCCTATTCCTTGTATAACATCTGCATACAAAGAAAGTCACTGGCATTTATGTGAACGACTATAATAAGAAAAATTTAAGCACTGATCACAGAGGTAAAGTCACACACGAGCCACGATGGCCCAGACGGCCGGAGATTAACCCGGTTTCTAATTACAGAACATAACATTATATACATGTAGTCTTATTTGCCCAAGTGTACTGTACACATTTTTATATAGATTTTAGAAAATAAGACTGACCTGTTTCAAATTTTAGGCTAAACAGGTTCTTGTATAGAGGGGGTTTAACTGGCAAAGTTTAGCCTAACAGCTTCTTACTTGCGGGTTTTTACTATTGCCCACACGAGTGCATGGTTGTGTTTTGACTTATCCCCTATTTCTCGAAATGAACTTGTTTTCGTCTCTATAAATTCGTTGTCACGATTTTGAGACCACTAAAAAGATCAATATATGCTAAATTTTGTACACGAGAAGGCGTGACAGATAGTGTTACAATGCACAGTACATCATATCACTTTTTTAATATCACAGTCACCTCATGTCTAACAGACACCTCACCATTGCTGACAAGAATTCCAGGAAAAACAGATCTGATGAAAACAGGAGTTAGTGTAATAGGTTTCTGATGTAGAAGAATATCTGAAAAAAAAAATACAAAGCAAACAAAACAAAAACTATGTCTATTACTGACTGGAAAACCTGGTTCGGACAATGTCTGATATGACGGTTGGCTGTGTGTAGATGTTTTCTATTTTCTCCCTTAGTTCTTTCTTTGGTGCAAAGGAACGTTCCTAATGTAGGGAAATATGAGACATGTTTGCGCAGGCTATTATGAGGTATTCTACAACAACTTATTGCTTTAGGCGGAACTCACGAACTTTGCTTTTTCTCCTCTAACTGAATAACCCATTTTACCAAAGGAGATTCAGTCTGCCCCCTATTCTTTCTTCTTTTTTCTGGACGCCCAAGTCGACAAAACGACTGAATAATCCTATGTTAAGATATGCTCGAAAAATTTCCACTTCCACTTCCATTGTCTATTACTCAGGACTGGAAAATCTGGTTCGGATGATGTCTGATATGACGGTAGGCTGTGTATAGAGGTTTTTTTAATTTCTATTTTCTTTTATCTTTCTTTGGTGCAAAGGAACGTTCCTAATGTGAGGGAATATGAGACATCTTAGCGCGGGCTATTTAACTATTCTCGGCCTAGGGCCTCGTCGGCTAAAATTAGGCGATATCACGCAAGCTTGAGCTCTATAATAGTTTTAGAATTCTACACATTGATAACAAAGCACAGTTTAAAGAAAAAAATATCGAGGCAGGTCCGTCATTTTTGCATTCTCTTGTCAAAATGCGAAACTTACCTCCATCGTTGGATATACGTCATGTAGACATGGCGTAACTTTTTTACCATATTTGGGCAGTGTATCAATGTGTCGAATTATAATATGAGGTATTCAACTGCTACTTATTGCTTTAGGCGGAACTCACGAATAATAACCCATTTTACCAAAGGAGATTCAGTCAATTATTTTAGTATACAAAGTAAACAACCTAGTAACTGCTGCATTCGCTATTACATAATTCCCATTTCTTCTTACTAATTATGCCATCGCCTTTAACTTGGGATGCTTTTTTACGATTCTATCGATTCTCAGGTGCGTTCTTTGGACCACTCTAATCTTCACACTCCTGATATTTTAGTGTGCTTTCTGTTCATTTATCGAAACAACGACGCCAATCACGGATGTCAAAGACTCCCTGAATCTTCGCAGCTCTTGCAAGGTCTTCTCTGATTTGCTGAGAAAACAATAGAACAAACAACACAACAATGGACACTAGCCCTGAAAACAATAGAGCTGCGTGATATCCAGGTCCAATGAAATTAAAAGGTTGTTAAAAGCTCCGTGGGAATCTTTCAAGTGTAAATCCCAATGTGCGGTTTGAGACCATTGTATTTCACCGCCATGTTATGCATACTTCAGGAAGAAATTCCAAACTGATAAGTTGCCAGTCTTGCGGCTATCACCCCTTGCGCCTTTTTCAAGTGGAGGATAATTGTATTATACAAACAGCTGCAAAGCTCACTCAAACAAATGTTTCACTTTTTTCACATTTTTTTCTCCAAACCATAAATAATTAGATTTACATACAGGAATATAACTTATATTTATTAAAGGTAGTAGTAACAAAGGCAGTCAGCCGCGTTAATTAATACGTTTTTATATTACTCTTTATTGGCTCTTGCCCGAGGGACTTTCACATAATCCGCCCATCAGTGATCAGTGAGTGAGATGTCAAAACAGCGCTTTCATAAAAATATCCATCACAGTTTGATTTAATTTAGCAAAACCACAACTGAGAGCAATAAACCTGTTTCTCGCATAGTCACGTTGAGAACCGGTTTCGAACTATATATTAGCAATCTTATTGTAGTTTGCGGACACAAGGACTTAGAACTTAGAATGTGTACTCCCAACTAGTAAGAACAAATACTGGGAGGGTGCTTGTTGTGCAGGTTATTTTAAATTAATTGCTGGATAAATAGTGGATAAATAGGACAAAGATAATCAAGCAATACGTTTCTGTTTTATTTTAAAAAACCACTATCAGGGACGTAGTGAGTGCCAATTGCAAACTTCAGATAAATTCATATAAAATCCCACATTTTATTTTGTGAAATACTGAAAAACAAATGATACCATGCAAAAGTACTGCTGAAGAGGTTTCACTTGAATGGTCACACCACATTTTTTTCGACAGAGAACTAAGAACCAAGAACAAGAACTACACTGAAAATGTCTTCATAATTGACTCTGGCAGTGAAAGCCGTTACGGTGACGGATCCAGGGGGAGGGTCCGGGGGGTCCGGACCCCCCTTTCAGACCTGTGTCTCCCATGTGGTTCATAAAAATAATAGAATAAAATTGTTTTATACGTAGTTGTTTCACTTCCACCAATTGACTGACTGTCAAGTTTTGACTTAACAAACGCTTTTCGACTCTCAGGAATGCCGGAAATGGCATTTTAGAGGGTAAAATCGGAAAAAATTTTCGGGGCACATGCACCGGGACCCCCCCCCCCCCCCCCCCATTCAGAAATTCCTGGATCCGCCCCTGCGTTAAGCCATTAATCTCCATTAATCAACAATTTCAGTTATTTCAGTAATTCATTCTAGTGTTTTCAATGGTGAAGCCTGCCATAAAAACGTTTTGATTGTGAAAAATAAAATCATGGCTTTCAAAACAATATGTGTATGTCAAAATGCTCAAAGTTTGTGTTTATGAATTGTTTCAAAAGGCTCACCTAATAATTTGGCTACAAATGAAATTTTATTCCCAGAAAAATAAGATTAGATTTGAGACAGTAAACCAAGGCGGTAGCTTCGCAGAATTACGCAAAACTGTTTTGTTTCGGAAATGGATTTCAAAACAATGTGTATGTCAAAATGCTCAAAGGTTGTGTTCATGAATTAATAGCGGATACGCCACGATTCAAGCTCGCCGAATAAAACTTTTATTCCAACAAATGTTTTGGACTATAGTGACGTCTTAAGATCCCATAAAGATGTATCTAAGACAAAAATGCTTAGTATATTTGTTGTACTGATTGTTTTTTCAAGGAATCGGTCGTGGGAATGTCATTTTCGCAAATTTTCCACAGGAGCATGTCCAAGAGTCCCCTATATTTCAATGCCTTCGATGCTATCTTTCTTCATTTGTGCTTACATGATGAAAAATCCTAAAATGTCTAAAGCTACACAGTCATTATTATAAAATTCAAAATTATAACAAAAATAGAAAAAGAAAAAGAATCACCATATTTTTATTTGAAAAATTGCAATAAAAACTCGAGTCATTCTTAAAATATTCCGAAAGATGTAGATTTATGCGTTGTCTTTATTATGCTCAATAATTATATTTAGAGAGAAAAGAGGGAAGAGTTTGTGCGGATTATTTTGGCTACAAATGAGATTTTATTCCCAGAAAAATAAGATTAGATTTGAGACAGTAAACCAAAACTGTTTTGTTTCGAAAACCGAGGTTAAATATAAAATGATTAATAGTGATGAAGGTCCTGATAAAGCGTGATTAAAACGTACGGCTTACCTGACATTTTTTTTTTTTTTAAATTTTTAATGGTAGAAGACACGTTAAAGTCAACATATTTAAGCTCCATGTTTGAGAACAAAACAATTTCACAACTGACTCAATATCATTTATGAACAACACATCTATCGTTTGTTACCAATCTGTTTATGTTTGCGGTTGACTGCCCTGAAGATAAAAGGCAAATTTATACACCTATTAGCATATTAAGTTACGAAGGGTGATGGATATGGCTTTTATTCTTGCATATTAATGTTATTCAGAGCGGCGATGTTTTTGTACAATTGACAAGGGAGCCAGCTCGCTTAATCTTACTTGAGAGTTTCAACAAAATGTAAGCTAAAATCGCCGATGTCTTTTGCAGACAATGATTCCCAGTTCGTACCAGCCTATAGGATCTGACTCCCCCGTCGAAAACGACGAAAATTTCGACGCTGGAGGAGACGACAACGCACAACAATCGAAATGGCGGAAGGCCATTCAGAGGCTTCGTCAAGCAGACAAGAGTTTCTTCGTATCGAAGGCCTTCTACTTCTTCTTCTACACGACCTTGGGGTCGTTGTTTCCGTTTTTTAGCCTATTCTACAAGCAGCTATGGCTTACCCCAGGACAAATTGGTCTTTTGCTCGCTTTGAGACCTGCTGTGAAACTCGTGTGCCTTCCCTTGTGGAAAATGGTCACAGACAGATTCAGCAAACCTAAAGTTGTGTATTTTATTTCGATTCTGGGATGGACTATTGGTTATTTCGGACAGTCGTTTGTTTATCCGACAAATTTGCCATGTTATGGATATTCCACGGCAGGTTCACTGAATCAAACAAATGCTCTCTCGACTCCAAGTCCAAATTTTAATCAACTTAACTCAAGCGCCAAATCTGACAACACCATTACAACAAGAGGACTGATTCTAGACTCGCAAATTTCCTCAAAAACTTTACAAAAATGGGACCCGAGGAGCTATCAGAGTTTCAGAAAGAACAAGAAACAGACAGGATATTTGTTGGACAATGCTCAATCGACAAAAATAATGGGAAATATCGCGAAGGCGCCATTTTCACAATTGAATGATCTCGATGGTAATGAGAAAGACAAAAATGCAAATTTGAAATCGTCTGGAGAAAGTCAACCAAGTGAGAGCGATTCTAGTTCGGTTGGAAAAGAGAAAAACGAAGGAATACCCAGTAAAGACATGTATAAGGATGAAACCAACTCTAAAGCCGATCCACAGAAGAATGAAAACAAAATCAAACGAGGGCTTATGGCAGATCACGCAACAAAGGATGGAATAATACAGATGACAAAACATGATGTGATTATGCCGTATGTGAAAATGGGTAAAATCGACGCGAGCCCTAAGCCAAGTAACGATTTCCGAGTAAAGTTTAATACTTGGATTTTCCGTTGTTTGATCTTAATTGTGATTTTGACCGAAATAATTACAACGCCCACACCGATGCTAGCAGACATTGCCATTGTACAATCTCTTGTAGAAACTGACAGTGAGTACGGCAAGCAGAGACTGTTTGGTTCTCTTGGGCTCAGCCTCGCCGCCATTCTTGTCGCTGTGTGGGTGTCTTTATCGAGTAACTGTCTTCACACAGACACCTTTGACTATCGGCCGTGTTTCTACCTGTTTGAGATAGCTATCGGAGCCACAGTTCTGGTGTCTCTCTGTGTAAAGTTTGACCGGCCGCTTGGTGAGGAGAGTAATGGGTACGAATTCCTGGAGGCGATGAAGTTGTTCAAAACCTTCAAAAATGGAGTGTTTATTGTCACGCTTTTCGCGTTCGGCTTCTTCCACAGCCTTCACTATTCGTTCCTGTTTTGGTACCTTCAGGATATCGGTGGAACCCCTGTTCTATTCAGTATCATTTTGTTGATCTACTGTCTGGCTGAAGTGGTGATGTATTTTCTGTCTGGGTACGTGGTAGAAGCCATTGGTCAACAAGGAATGATCTGCCTGGCCTTCGCTTGTTATACTGCTAGGTACCTCATGTACGGCTACCTGAAAGACCCTTGGCTTGTTATTCCAATGGAGATGGTTCAAGGAATCACGTACGGAGGGGTGTGGTCAATTGCTTCTGTTTATGTGAATGCACCACCAGGTAGGTACACCTACTTCGTCTTTAGTGTTGTTTTAAAAGAAAGACATGCACAAGCAGACTGACTCTGGCAAACTTACTGCCAGACAGTGATCAAGTTGGCTGATTTTACAGACAGACAGACAGACAGACACTGGTTAGTTAGATAGAGTGACAGACAGAATGAGATACACAAAATGATTAACATGCTGAGTCAGACTGACTCAGAGACTGTATAACAGACAGACATTTAGTAAGACAGAGTGACAGACTAAATAAGATGAACAAAGTGACTAACTTGCTGAGGTACTAAGAGACAAAAGAAAGGAGAGACTGACCAACAGATAGACTGAATATAGACTGAATAACAGATAGACTGACCATAGACTGCTAACAGACAGACAGACAGACAGCCTGTTAGGCAGAGTGACAGACTTAATGAGATGAACAAAGTGACTAACATGCTGAGTTACTAAGAGACAAAAGAAAGGAGAGACTGACTGACTCAGAGACTGACTAACAGATAGATTGACTATAGACTGAATAACAGATAGACTGACCATAGACTGACTAACAGACAGACAGACAGTTTGTTGGACAGAGTGACAGACTAAATGAGATACACAAAATGACTAACATGCTAAGTAACTAACAGACAAAAGAAAGAAGAACAGACTGACTGAGACTGAACAGTGGTGAATCCAGACCTTCACGATTGAAATTAAAAACTGGCAGAGTCAAATTAAGCATTTGCAATCTCATTCAGACAGTCATGCCAGCGAGCGTCTCGATGTAAAACTTTATTAAAGTGTAAGATCCATTTTTGCACAGAGATCTTTCTACCATATTTTAATGCCGATCGCTCTTAGGATGAGTTAGGAAGCGGTAGAAAATACCTTGACCTAAAAAGAACGAAAAAACGGTAATGACTTCTTCCAGATCAAACTGCTATAAAGAGATAACTTCGCAAAGTAATTATTGAATCAGTTAAATGTTTATATAAAGAGAAAGCCTTCAGAAAAAAATTCTCTTTCCGATTTAAAGGCGCATGTTCACCCAATCTGCTTTGCGCGCTCGGGCTGATTTTCGCACAGACAGAAAATCGAAAACTCGACGTGCCAGCCAATCATAACGCTACATTAAACAATTGAACCGTTTCAAAACAAAAACACAAGCGCGCAAAGCAGATTGGGTGAACATGGGCCTTTAAGCTAAAAATACCCAATACAAATTCGCCACCATTTGTCTTCCCGGCTCTCCCCTCCCCTCCCCTCCCCTCCCTTCCCCGCCTCCAACAAATTAAAGTAAAATGTTTTTAAGCACTTTATTTATAAGATTTCTTTGCGTTGTCTTCCTTGCAGAAGCGACACCTATGATTCAAAGCATTCTGCATGGAAGCTACTGGGGCCTGGGAATGGCATTGGGCGCAGCAATCAGCGGTGTTATCATCGATACTGTAGGAGCTCCTACTCTTTTCCTCATTGCAGCGGGAATCTGTTTCTTGCTGTGCATGTTTCACTTAGGCGTTGACCTTTATAACAAGATGAAAGCTTTGGAAGGGGAACAAGAGCAAAAACGTGCGGCCAGGAACGGAGAGGTGATTTCAAAACAGTCCAAGAAAAAGGAAAAAGAGAGTGATTTTATCGGGGCAGCAGCTGCTCCACTAGTGCCATGCCTTCTCTACGCCAAATAATGAGTAATCAAAGTCTCCGAGCTTACCGCGCAATCATTGTTCCCAGACTCTGCGTTACCTATGTCCAAAGGTAACGCGGAGTCTGGAAACGAGATTGCTTACCACGCTGAATACGAAACTGAAAAGGCCATTTGCACGATAACGTCATTTGACTACTACTACCAGAATTCATTTCGTTTTTCCTTTCTTATTTAAATTTTGTAATCCCAGTGAGGTTTAAATAACAATAGCCCTAATTTGCACTACAAAACAAAAAACTGAAGGATTCTGGTAGTAGTAGTCAAATGACGTCATCGTGCAAATGGCCTATTGAAATGAATTTAGTGATATTTTTTATATATATATTTTTTGGGAATTTAAAAACTAGTGGCGTAGTGGTTAGCACATCGGATGCATGACCTGAAGGTCGGTGCCTTCCTTCGTGTCGTGTCCTATACTGGACGAAACACTTTGCTTCAATTTGTCTCTAGCCACACTAATAGGCCATTTCCGAGTTACGTTATGCCTCGTTGTCAAAGCGAGGCTAGGTGTAAAACCTTTCATATGAAAATGAGTTTAAATAGCCCATTTCCGAGTTGCTCTTAGCCTCCTTTTCAAACCGAGGCCTAGTGCGAAACTATTCATATGGATATGAGTTTTATTTGCATGTGAAAGAAAACTCATTTTTATATGAATGGTTTTGCACTAGGCCTCGGTTTCAAAAGGAGGTTAACAGCAACTCGGAAATGGGCTATTGCATTTTAATACAAACTCATTTTCATATGAAAGGTTTTGCACCTAGCCTCGCTTTGACAACGAGGCATAATGTAACTCGGAAATGGCCTATTCATAAACGAATACTAGCGAAACGAAATAGAAGCCTCGCAAATGCTGGGGTAACTCTGCGATAGACGAAAATCACATCCAAGGGTAGAAGTATAACTGCGTATGTACTATTTAATTCATGCTGCATGGAAACGTTAGCAGTACATACATATCTTATTTGTAAAGAATAACTCAAGTGCAACCTGAGTAATATCATTTTGTCAAACAAATAGCTAAAATAGGGCTAAGAATCTTTGTAATGCCTTGTTGTTTGTGCCAATCAGGAGGAACATGCACAAAAGCAAGAGACGATGGGCTTTGTCCATACACACAACTAGCCAGGAAAAGCAATGGTTTGGCTAGTAGCGTAAGTGTTTCGATTCTAGCGCAAAACCAAGGGTGCATTCTTTTGACACTATCCTGATTGTTTGTTATTCCGGTGCATATCAGACTACTGCTATTTCGTTTTCAGTGAACTCTCTCTTACAAGACAGGGGCCCTGGGGACCAGCCCTAGTTGTCGTCCTTAGCAAGATGCCCGCCCATGTAGAGATCGAGTTAAGCTACAGACAAATAAGTGAAATTCGGCCAGAACCAGCCAAACAATTAACGTCCGCTTTAGAGAGGTATCCGCTTTGAGAGAATTGGTTGCATTTCATTCACTTTGATGTCTGAAGCAAATAAAAAAAATGCTGTTTCGTTCATGATGAAAATGGAATAGGTCCTTAAAGAACATGATTACGGCCTATTCCTAAGATGTCCCAAAAGAATGCGCTCCTGAAAAAAGGCACATCGACAATTTGTAGATAACTTGTTGGAGATTATTTGATATATTCTAAGAAGAAAATAGATGTTAATCATTACGATCAAACGTTGGCGGCTTTGGTAAGGGAATAGCTTGGACGATGGACATCCCTAAGTGTTCATCCTTTGAAGGCTCATACCGACAACTTCAGTGTCATTTGATGTTTAAATTTCAGTTCATTTGGACTTTGTTGAAGGTAAATTTAAAGTCATTTTCGTCCCATATGGACAGTCGTCTCCTAAACCAAACGTGACAAAATAAAGAAATGTTATTTTCAGGAAAGAAGAAATAATAGCAAGTTTATTTTTAGACTTGCCACAAGTCCACCTTCGTTTTTTTAGTCGAGTTTTATTCGATAAATTTGCGCGCGGAATAAGTTTAGTCGCGAAGGAGAACCTAACTTAGCGAAAACGGATATTGGAAGGGACTTGTGGCAAGTCTAGTTTATTTTTAAAAGTGGTTATTGTTTAGGTATTACCCCAGTCTATAATGCCCCGTGATTTATTGATTTACGAAGGACAAGAGTTGATGTTAACTTCAGGCGTTCAATACAACCCGTGAAAGTTATTACATTTGTTTTTCGTAGATGAAAATGGGGTATAACGTATATAGTAAAAAGTATTTAAGGTTTCTGCTAGAAGCCACGGACAACGTTCATGTAGTAAAATAGCTTTTCTTTCAATCAAAACAGTGTAAACATTATTTAGATACGCAATGGTAACGACAGTCAAATGAGAATTTCAAATAAAATTTACTTTCTCATTACCTTTTGTTAGCTTCCTGACCGTGTGTGGCTTTATGAGGGAGGGAGAGGGGGCAATGGTGATACCATTTCTTCAGTATTCAGTGCTTACAAATTGGAATTAGTAAACCTCCCATAAGGATAGTAACCCTGGGGGGGGGGGGGGGGGGGGGGGTTAGCGGGTTGGATTTCTGATCCTTCAGGTCTGTGGTTCGAGGCCCGGCGGCTACTGTCTTGTTGTTTCCGTAGACAAGAAATGTTACTCCACATTATCTCTCTCCACCCTAGTGTATAAATGGGTACCGGCGACAAAATGCTAGGGGTGCGATGAACTGGCATCCCAACCCGGGGAGGGAGGGAGGGAGGGAGGGAGGGGGGGCGGGGGTAACAATATTCCTACATGCTCCATGCCACGGAAACCGGGTTTAGCCACCTCCGGCTCGTGCGCGACTTTAATAACAAGGGATGTTCAATTTGTTCGAAGAAATGCAATTTAACGTTATTCTACTGTGAGAACGACCAGTTGGAATGGGAGCAGCATCTATTTTTGTGCGAAAAATGAGCCATTTGTGGGCACGTGTCGAACGCCGAAAGCTACCGAACTCTCCTTACTTTCAGTTATATTATACAAGGTAAGATAGGTAAGATAAATGGACTAAACATCGCTCAAATAGCGTAGAAAAACTGTATAAAGATAGAACACAACACCAATGAATGTTTCAACGATTTTATTCAGCAATTTTCATTTTAAATATTGCTTAAAACGTTCAATTCGAAATTCCATACAATGTCTTATATTTTCGAATATCATAATATGCAAACATTTCGCTTGGGTTTCTTGTGCTCAAACAATGGTCAAGACCACATTTGTGGCTGCGAAACTCTGCAAGTCGAGCGTTTTTGCAGGGATATAGTCAAAACGAGCTAAGTGCTTAGTTTTAAACCTGATTTCGTCTTAGGACAAGCTAGAAGATCATCGAAGCATTTGATTAGAGCTAAACTCCTATAACCCATCGACAGCCGTGCCGGCCAAAACCGTACCGGCCGTGATTTTGCAAGAATCCACTGACAAGAATCCGTCTACTGCGCATATATTTAGTGGTTTTACAGGGGTACTAAAAGAGAGCGGTTTGTCACTCGGACAAGAATATCAACTTCCACAAAAATGGCTGCCGCACTCGGCATGTGCTTGGTTTTCAAAACAGTAGATTCGTCTTATCAGAGTAATAACACACATTTAATATCTTCAAAATAAAAAAAAAAAAACAGAAAAAGAAGAGCTTTAAGCGATGAAATCTTGCTTCGAGGAACTTCATACGCTTTTATCAATGCGGGACGATATTTCTTCTTCGGAAATCAGAACTGAAGAAGCGGAGTTTTAAAGACTTTTCAAGCAGCCGAGGGACTTAAAGCTAAAATAAATTATATTTCTCTATGGGAATTTATGTTGATACCAATTTGTGATTGACTTTTTCTTTGTGTTCTCTTTAGTTTTGGAGAAATGTTCATAAACGTGCTCAAATTTAGTCGGATTGACATCTTGAATTTCGCCATGTGCTCAGCCAGACAGCTCCTCGATGCGCTAATGGTACGCTTTTTGCTTTTAAACGTAAACTAACCGACATTTTAACAAAATTTTTCAATAGAAGATTTTGTTGCCTATTTTTTTGTTTGTTTATTCATTACATACATTGAAAAGCGATTTTATGTAAACAAAACAAAACTTGGATTTTATAGTTCTAACTTCACTCGCGTCGCCTTGCGCAAAGATGACCGAGAAAAAGTTGTTTTTGTGAGCTTTTGTGCAGTCTAAATGTACTGCGCAGACGGTCGCGTAATACTGTTTTTGTGAATTGCTAAAATGTCTAAAATTGAAAAATAGCCCGGTCGTCAATCTTAATTCTAATTTTTCTTGTGCTTCCCACCTTCTACCTAAGTTACGCTTATGATCATCGTTTCTGTTCAGAGAGCTCCGCTGTTATGCTAAGTCTATCTATATATATTAGTCTTGTCGAGCAAACAAAAATGGCCCAATCAGATTCCACGATAAAGCTTTATTATACTAAGAATAGCGGTGGCAGTACAAGTGTAATGAAGTCAGTGCAAGGGTTTATATTGGACAAACAAAGAAGGTTAACCTAACAGCGCCGAAAACGTTATGCTTAGTAGTTTTCATATGAAAGATCACAGACTTTGAGGTTAGGTCTTTTTCAAATTAACATCGCCCTGCAAGCGGTCGGACACCGTATGTCGCATTATATAACGTAAAAAAATGGATCAGCTGGTCAGCTTTCGGTTAAGGTTAGGGTTAGCGGGTCATATAGTTAAATTTAAACCGAATTGATCCGAGCGGATGGGTGGCACGCTGGTAGTGTGGCTGTCTAACAGCCGAGACACTAGCTGAGGTGACATGTTCGATTATGGGTGTGGACTTTTAGACTTTCCTTTTAATACTTAAAACATTTGTTAAAGATAGATTTTTTAAACATAAGAAAATATATTAGTGTCGATTATATGTTATATAATTGTCGATAATTTGTCCGACCGCCTGTTGGGCGATGTTAATTTGACGCGACCCAGAAGTAAGAACCAGCTTGTACAGCATAATAAACAGTACCACAAGAAAGTATAGCTCATTAGCTTCCATTTGAATGGTCACACTTTAGGGTTTCATCCTCAGACTCAAAAGTTAGAACCACCATGTACAGCATAATAAACAGTACTACATGAAAGTACAGCTTATTAGCTTCCATTTGAATGGTCACACATTAGGATTTCATCCTCAGACTCAAAAGTTAGAACCGCCTTGTACAGCATAATAAACAGAACCACAAGAAAGTATAGCTCATTAGCTTCCATTTGAATTTGAATGGTCACACTTTAGGATTTCATCCAGACTCAAAAGTTAGAACCACCTTGTACAGCATAATAAACAGTACCACAAGAAAGTACAGCTCAGTAGCTTTCATTTGAATGGTCACACTTTAGGATTTCATCCACAGACTCAAAAGTTAGAATCACCTTCTACAGCATAAGAAACAGTACCACAAGAAAGTACAGCTCATTAGCTTCCATTTCAATGATCGCGCTGCTGGATTCACAGACTCAAAACTTAGAACCATTAGATGTTAAATGAATAAATGTTTGCCGGGCTCTGGAAGTGAAAGGGTTTTTATAAAATCACTTCTTTAATTTAGCTATTATGATTTACTTCACGGTGCTCTATAACATTAATAACTTGTGTTTTGACACTAGATTACACTGACTTCAGTTTTATCCTATCGCTAAGCTGCCGCAGACAAAGATAAAAGCACGTTAAACTGCCAGTTCGATCAAATTTATAAATTTCGTTTTTCTTTTACACTTTTGAAAGGAAATAATGTGCTCAGCTACCTGTCTAAACCGGATCACGGGAAACAACTTTTTTCGTCCGTACTTTTCGCATTTGCACGGACGCCATTAAATTTGCATTGCAAAGACAGAGAAAGTGACTGGAACTTCAGGAGCATACAAATTTAGTGAAAGCCGTGCAAATGCGAAAACTACGACACCGAAAAATGCACAAAAATGAAATTTAAAAATTTGATCGAACTAGCACTTTAAAGAACAAGTATGCAAATCATTCCTTCATGAATGCGAAACTAGTGATCAGCGGTATAACAAAGGAGGCAGTGACAAGGGGATGCACATTGTTTCCAGTCCCCTTTGGCGAAGTCAGGGTCATAGTGTTTCCAGTCCCCTTTGGCGAAGTCAGGGTCATAGTGTTTCCAGTCCCCTTTGGCGAAGTCAGGTTCCACTCAAACTTGTGTGCTTCGTTGATGTCAAGTGACAGGTCAGTGATTTTCAAGACCTGCAAAAAAAAAAAAAAAAAAAAAATAGGCATGCATTCATTGAGATTCTTTTGACTAACTGTTGCTCTTTGAAGCCAAACTACAATCCTGGCCAATTGATTGTGGACACTTGGCACTTTTTTGACAAAAATATAACTTTAACATAAACTCTCTCCACCCTGAACAATCTTGACATCCAAGAGTAAGACATACATCCTACGTTTAGTGCAATCTGGTATGATCTTCAACCTTGTAAATTATCCACCAATAAATGACTGAAAAAGTGAATTGTCCCTAAAAACAAATTGGCCAGGACTGTAGTTTAAACCTTCATTGTGTTGCAAACAAAAACGGACAAGTGCGACAATGAAACCTGTATTAAGCAGACCCTATAAAGAGGATACCCTCTATTAAGCGCACACCAGCTGCTTATGTCCCTAAATTTTCTTTCCATATTTGTGGATCACAAGTTAACTTTAAGCTACGACACTAGTTAGAGTTTGTGTTTTACTGGCGGATCAAGGGGAGGTGACCGGGGGACCAAGGCCCCCCCCCCCCCCTATGTCATTTGTCAGTACGGGGACCCCACTTATTCACTCTGCCCTCCCCCTCCTCCCCTCACGATGGATTTTGGATCCACCACCGGTTATGTTCCTAAATCTTCATCTTAGAACGCTGTACCTTTTACCACTTTTTACCACATTGAAAACAAAATGATATAAGCAGACCGCCATTTTGGTCATTTTGGTTCCAAACTCTGCATATATGTTCTGTTTTCTGCAAAATATGGTAAAAGAGATTTTATATCATTCTCACGGGATGCCCTTATTACCTTGTTGTCTTTGTCGAAGCTGGCTTTAGTTTTCATGTCTTTTCCATTGATGCTCAGTGACTCGATCCCTGTCGTATCAAGTCCATAAACTGATATAAAGCCCCATTTGGGGAGATCGAAGGCTGTGAAACCCTCCTTCTCAACGGAGAAGTTGATCCCAGACTGAAAAAAACATTAGCTAGATTGAGACGTCTTCGAGGGTTAAAGAGCGTTTAACATTTATAAGTTTATAAGTCCCTATGCGGAATTTGTGGAGGCAACATAAAAGTCGTGAGCGCTTATATGACGTAGGACTTGACTCAGAATAAAAAGGCAATCATTTCAAAAACACGACACAACATTTGAGTTTAGAAGGCATGTTTTGAATACCTCAGTATCCATCATCAGTTCAAGGATGTGTTTTCTAAATGTTTAACATCTATTCTACTGCAACGAAATTACGGTAAAATGGTAATCACAGAAAAAAAGCAATAAAGTCAAAACGATCACGCAAAATCGATAAAGGAGGATATTAAATAACATCCGTTGTGACGTTGTCAACAAAGGGACGACATTGTTGTGGCAAATTAACGAATTCTTTCCTCACCTCATCACCGGAATACTTTATGAGCAGATATTTATCATTTTCTACAGTGTCTATGAGAAGAAAAAATAATCAATACTGTTAGCCAAACTTTTACCGTTTCATCTCTCAAAAAAGATAATCGATATTAAGTAACCTAGAAATCGGGTTGATATTTTCCGAACCAGAAAAGCTTTGACGTAAGTTAAAATGTTTTTGTTTCCAATGCGTTTCTACGATCGTCAATCGACTAAAAAATATTTTGAAAGAGTTGAAAGAAATCGGATAAAGTGAAAAGAGAAGAACTTTGGGGTAGCTTTGCCATTTTTTTTTTGGTGTTAAGGCATGCGCTGTGAGCTCTTGATAGCTAGATGTTGGCTACGCTTGTACAGAGTTTCACAGAGCCTTCGGTCTTGTGCGCCGACTCTATGGTCAAGAATGTTAGGTAACGGTAAAAGCCGGTGTACACCTTTACTTGAGAGTATTTGGTAACGACTACCATCGTTCTGCTAAACTTTATTATTTCGTCGTTAACAATAAAAATCGGATGCGAAAATATTCGATACGTTTGATATGTGCCAATTTAGCACTACAATTAAGTGCCCCTGGCAGTAAGGCACCTTTCCAAAATAACACGAGTTTGGTTGAGTTCGTTTGTTGTTGATTTAAATCTTGCAAGTGTATAACAATTGACTGGTTAATCACCAATGGATTCTCCGTCATCCCAGAAGAGTTCTCCTTCAGCTTTATCACTGTCACCAAGAGCTACAATCAGACCCAACGGTTTCTTACGGCTGCAACAAGAGTTAGTAAGGCTCAGTACAAACCATTAATTTGAGAAATTATCATTAACTTGAGAAATTAAAATACATGTGTGGCTCTGATGAAACGCGCAGGCGTTGTTACGGTTTCACGAGGCGTTAAAAAAAACCGACCGAAATGCGGGGCTTTCGCGAGCAAACCGAGTCTGTGTGTTATTTTTATCGATCATTAAAATCAGCTAAGGGGAGAAATTTAAATATCTTACTGCTCAGTGTACTTAATGCTTAAAACTTGAAAAATTAAATCATTTCTTTTGGCAAGCTATCAAAAAACTACAGGAAACCACAGGAGAGTAAAGCTCATTAGGACACCTCAGCATTTCGCCTACAAACTCAAAACAACCATATTACCCTACTCGAGGAAAGTGTGATCGTCTTATCGAAAGATCAACAGTCCTTCTCGCGAGGAAGCAACTTCAAACCCTACTGATATTAAAGAGCGCAGTCGTTTTCAGTTCTTTTTCGAGACTGTCCTGGCGCTCAGGGTATTTTACCTGAAAGCAGTGTTGTTTGCAGGTTCCTGAATGGTAACAACGTGACCGCCTCGCACATGAACAGGAATGTGATCAATTGGAGCGTCCAGTGTCACGTGACCCTTACGGGTGTCCATCTCTTTTCCCTGCAAACAGACTACTGTTTAAGAACCTTTTACTTAACTATATGTCTGTGAGTGAGTCTTGAGTGCGGTGTGTGTTGTGAATGTGGCGCGCTGGTCCACTGCAGATGGAAGTATTCCATCACCAGCAAGTATCACCAGTACCCAGTTGCTGTTTTCTTTGGTGGACAAAGACATTGTAAACACTTATTGTTTTACCCAATAACACCACGACAATAATCAATACTCATGATCAAAGACAGTTAATTAATGAATTAACATGAAATCAGATATCGGGAGATGAAAAGCAGCAAGGAATAATCCCATAACGAGTTTTGAAATTACCGCAGAATACAAACACCAACGACGCATTTTTACATGCTAGTTACAATCGGAAGTAAAATAATCACAAGTACCGGCGGCAAGGTGTTGAATCTTAAAATTAAACAATACACAGATCCGTAAAAGGTTCATCTTCTCGCTGGTATTTGTGAATATATACTTCAGCATGTTCAGATCGAGCTGTAACCCTTTAAAAATTGGTTACGCGGACCTTTTCAAGCAACTGTACGAGGCTTTACAACAAACTGCACTTGTTTCGCTGACTTGAAAGAGATCTTTGACTTTATTAGAAATTATTATCAAACTCGCAAAAGTTCCACAAAGAAACTAAATACAAACGAACGACAACAACATTTTGCAAAATGCTTACCGTGTAATAATCGTACCAGCGAGCATCTGGAAAATATGCCTCGACACTCGTCTTACCCTATAAGGAATATTAAAGTGTTTTTGAATAGCTTGAGCCAGTGACGAAAGATAGCAAAAATAAAATTAAAAATCAAGAAGTTAAAAAGCTACAATAAGTAAAAAGAAAAATGACTATTTTTTAATCCAGTTATACCTGATCCAAAACAGGTGAAATAAGCAAAGTTGAACCCCAGAGGAACTGTCGGTCAATATCCCATGTGGTTTTATCTACTGGAAACCTGTCAATCAAAATATATCAAACGTTTCAGATACAGCATTGTCAAATGAAACGTATGACATAAAAATAGTCGTTTATGAATTCAAGTTTCTGTCATTAACGCTATCTATTTTGATATTACAACCAAACATGAATTGAAGTACTATATAGCATGATAGTACACTGCGAGGATGATCAAATTTCACATATATGATTTTCATACATTCATAAACATGTATTTCACTATCATCGGGTATATCACGAATTCACAATTGATTGTCTATCCACGTGGCTTTGTAGCTTAGTTGATAGAGCATTGCACCGGTATCGCAATCATGGGTTTTCGAATCCCGTTCAAGCCTGAATTTTTTTCAGATTGCTTTTCCAACTGCTTATTTCACTCATAGTGCTGCACAGCCGCCATTCACGGGGACTTGTGCTTCTGCCACCTTGGATTTCTGGACTTCTTCAAAACCTCTTAAAAACGTCAAAAACTGTCCAAATTGACCCAAAAATAATCAAAACCGATTGAAAATGCTAAAATGACACAAATGTATAAAAAGCTATGACGACAAATATCGCTTTTCTTGTTAAAAGGAAAAATGCAAATTTAAAAAAAAAAACACGGAGAACATAAATTCAAGAGCATAAAAGCTATGACAATTAAATCTACAAAGTATATGATGGCACGTTCAAAACTGTTTCTTTTGGGGTTCGCAAAATGGGACGATGTTGTCATGGACGTGGCAATAACGTAATTCTTTCTGCATAGCCGCCATCTTGGATTTCTCCAAAGTCTCATAAAACCGTCCAAACTGACTCAAAAGTAATGAAAACCAATAAAGGAAAATGCTTAGTGGCGTAAAAATATAAACGTTATAACGACAAACGTGTTTTTTCTCATTAAAAGGTAAAACAAATACAAATTACAAAAAACATGGCTGTAAAACTCTTGTTGCCATGGAAACATCAAGTCACATGGATAATAAAATGACATGCGAAATTGTTGCCTGATAAATTTAAGGAAAAGTCACGACGTTTGATGGCGTTTAATTTCATATTAAAAAAAGTTATGAATGTTGAAAGTTAGCAATAGGGTAAACGCCCCTATTACATGACGTCAACACTCTGTTTTAAGAAAGTGATGTCATTGGTTATGATTACGTCATCCCCTGCGCGCTGAACGCCCCTGCACATTATGATCGTAGTCAAGCGCTATTCTAACACTACTTACTCATGCATGAGAGGCCGGACCACTGTGGAGCCGCTAACTTTTGCTTGGTAGAACAGAGTGTAGAGGAAAGGCAGCAATCTGTAGCGGAGCTCTAGCGCTTTACGAGCATTATTTGCGAATTCATCACCAAATGCTGCAGGATCTTGTGCCTTGGATAACGAAAAACAAAATATTTTCGCCTCTTAGTTACTAAATTCAGGTGAAAGTATAAAGGTAACAGATCAAATAGAAGGAAACATTTCTCGTAATCGATGACGAGAGAAGTGATGTCACCTTATTTCCAAATCCATTGTGGTTTCTGAAAAAAGGATAGAAAGCCCCAAGCTGCGTCCATCGAAGACACATTTCACTGGTGGGATGATCAAAGAAACCGCAAACATCTGCTCCAACCTTTTGAAAGAAACTATGAATTACTCTGCGGCCGTAATATTAAGTAATGATCCGCATAAGAAGCATAGCGCTGAACGGCAATGCACGATGGAATGTCAACTTTTTTAATTGTTTCAACTAGTGATCTCATTGGCTTAGACTCAAAAACCGCTAAAAAGTTAAGGTTCGAGGTGCATTTGGTTTAATTTTTTTAAGGTTTCAAGTAATTTGAGACCCAATCGCACAACATGCAATTTTAAAAGATATTGTATTTGAGGAACTTCATCAAAGAAGGAAAATTATTAGCTATTGTCTTCTGCTATTCTGATTGGTTAAGCACGAACATTTCCTAAAATTTGTTTGACGCAAATGGATTTGCTTTATTTTTATAATGAAATTTTATTATTAACCATCAGCTGCTCCTCTATTCTTAAAATAAAAGATATTCTATGTGAGGAAGAGCCAATGCCGCAGAACCATAAAGTTTGCTATCGTTCTTATGTGGAGCATTACTTAAATCATAATGACAATGGAAGCCTTCCCGGGTGATCGCCACCTTGTTGTTGTCGGGGGCCGCGGGCGTGCGTGTTCCAGTTACCCCGAGAGCTATGCTGGCGGGAGCGAGTTGGACCGACAATGTGACGGCCTTATGCGCCTTCTGGCGCGGAGAGAGTTTAGGACAATGCAAGTCTTGAGAAAAACTTTGATTTGTGGCTAGCCTAACGTACTTTTCGCCCCTGCCAAGGGACTCTTCTGGGACCTTTCTTGAATCGCAAACTCGTTGAGCATCACGTTCAAATTCCCTTTTGCAACCAGAATGATGGCAGAAATCCCATGTTATCACCATTCTGGTTGCGAACGAGACCGCTTTAAGCGTGATGCTCCACGAGTTAACGAAGCAAGAAAGGTCTTGTGAGCCTAAAGGCATCGTCACGGCCGTATGAATATATTTTAACGGGTCCCTAGATTTTGAATTTGATGTTACGTAACAGGGGCATCTATACGTACAACACAAAGCGGAAAAATGATATCCACCTGCCTTTTGTCAGACATAACCGGGGCCAAAGATTTGTATATAGTATTTTTAAGGACTGGAATAATGAAAATATTTCTATGTGGGAACTGCCAACATTATTAGCTTTTAAGGAAAAGGCCAGAGTCGCCATATTTTTAAAATTATCTCTGAAGAGTGTAACTTGTTATAATATTTAGAACTTTTAGTATCCTGTTTATCTCTTTAAGTTTTGTATGTACTTGTTTTCTTTTACCCAAAGCTTTATCATTGTATTATGTATTTGTTTTCTTAAATTTTACACACAGCCGTTCTGAAAACCACTCTAGTGACGTGCGAACCCAGTTTTTAGATTATTCCTAGTATAGTAATCACAGGTTTGATGCCGCTGGGAGGCCCGTAGTGGGTATCACTTTCCAGCCGAGAGAGGAAAGGTGCCCCTATTTTGGCGTTGACCAAAATCTCAAAAAAGCCTACCTTCACGGGATTAGAAAGCGTTCTCCTATCGTTGAACGCAATAATTATGTAGCTGCTGAGCTTAAGGAATTTTATATCTGGTCGAAACATTGATTAAGCGTATACTAGTGAAAGGTCTTGTTTGGTGCCAGGGCGTAGCCAGCTTTTAGAAGAGTTGTAGGCCTGGCCATCCGGTCCGCAAGGGCCGCTTCTAGGGGGGTCCGGGGGCATACCCCCCTTTGGAAAATTTTTCGATATTGGCCCTCACTTTCTGGTGATTTTATGTGTATCTTGACAGCACCGAAATCCTAATATTTGATAAAAGAGAATGGATTTGAATTTTTCATTTCCAATTCTTAAAAATGGGTTGAAAAATTTGTAGGCCCGGGCCTACGGGGCTATAGGCTGGCTACGCCACTGCTCGGTGCCTCAGAATGAAGACGAAACCAGGAAGTCTCGAGGATTGAAATAATACTAACGCAACCGAGACATTCTTGTTGACTAAATTGTTTTCAAATATTCAAATACTGTTGCATACTTCAAAAATGAAAAGTAAAGTGTATCATCAACAGTTTGACAATCCGCTGGAAAGTAGGTTGTAATAAACGTTTCTCGTTTATAGATAAATTCATACATAGAAAAGACCTTTATACATAGATTACGTACGTAAGGAATTCCAAAGAGGTTGAACTCGAGCATTCCTATAAAATAAAAAGAAGAAAGACATCACTGGCTTGCTACCAGAGGCAGGTGTAGAGGGAAAAAATTTAGAGCCAGGTATATTCAACACTGCAGTTACCAACGATGGACGTATGCAGCTGATCCCATGAAGCCTTGTTGTCTCCCGTCCAGTGCCCCGCATATTTTCCGCTACTGGCAAAGGTTGATCTTGAAATCACGAGACTTCTTTTACCTGTGCTTTTTCTGGCCGCCCTGAAATAACAGTGTTGGTACGTAATTAAAAAAACAGTGGTTAGTACAAAGGTGAAGGGGTGTGTCGCCTCCTCCACTCCCCAATATCCTGTGTACCACCCCGGGGGTAAGGGGTAAGGGGCCACGATGTATGAAAAAAGTTACCTAACCTAACCTACCAGGAAGTCAGTTAATTTAATCACCTATCAATGCTCTTATTCTAACGTATGAAAGCACGATACTATGGTTCACCGGCGAAGATTTGAACCCCGGTCTTCTATTTACAAGGCAGACGTGATTACCACTGTTACATCATTTAGATCACGAGATCACTCACACGGGGAGTCTGATTGGTGCCTCGTCATCTTTCGAATCAACAAGTTCACCTTACTTTACAAAATGTTTTATTTGGAATCAAAACTGAAACAAGCCCTTAACATAGATTGCTTAACGACTTTATCGTAATTGGAAAACTGTTCTTGTGGGATTGCCAAACTGTGAATAATTTTTCACTTTCTTATAGTAAATTGTACAATTTAAGATCATTGTTGCATTTACCTTTTGATTTTTATTGACGCAATTTCAGCGCAATTTTCAAACATGTTAAAAGTCCAAATGACAGATCCAAGATGGCCAATACACGGAATGACGACGCGATTCTTGCATCATATAACGTCATCCTGTCATTTAACCTACCTTTTTAGACTTACATTAACTCAACCAAGTTTCATAGCATGGCTTTAATATTCTTGACCCTTCCGGTCCAATGAAACCAAAGAAAGTCCGGTTTGAATAGGGTTATTAAAAAGTTAATTAACCCTCGGACGTACAAGTAAACTTATAACTAATAGACAAATTCGGCTAACGCATTGTTGTACCCAATTCAAACCTTTTGGGATTAGAACTCTTTGTTCGTCATATTTCCATATCAATGAAGCATTGACATGGAAATTACATGGAAATACTGTGAACAAAGGATGTTATTCCCATAACGTTTGAATTGGGTACAACAATGCGTTAGCCGAATTTGTCTATGGTGAGTTTATTATAGCTTCCATTAGAGTAACTTACTCAAGTGTAACAATTGTCTGACTCCAGCCATACAGGCTGTGCACATTGTAATGCAAATTATTGGTCTGTTGCGCGTTCATACACACAGTCTTATCAGCCATGATATCTCCAACAATTCCTGGATGAATAAATAAACAGTGTTACATTTGCAAGGTTATGAATAAGTGAAATAAGTTTAAAGTGCTGCAAATTCAAAATAACAGGGTTGCATTAATATTTAGAATGATTTTCGTTTTTATATTTATGTGTAATATATTTTATGTTTTATTTCTCTGTCCTCAGTGTGTCCAATGTGTTTTACCAGTGCATTTTACAGTAAAATCAAACTAAGTGTGCCAGCATAGACAGGCCACGGGTAACTTTTTTTACAATAACTGTGCGAATTCTCGCGCGATGATTGGCTAAATTTATTGTCAATAAGAGTACAGACGGATAAAAGCACGTAAAGCTGACCCCATCGGCAAAAGTTTTGCCAAACCTTTCAGCGCTGCGTTCTCGATGTGGAGAGAATTCTTTCACAAATCCAGAGTAACTCAATGAGAAAATCGTCCAAAATAGATGTGATGAACCTAGAAGAAGCTACAACACAACCTTAAAGAAAGATGAAGACGTTTGTTGAGGATCCAGACCTGAAAATCGGCGGTGAGCAGGAATTAGTTGTGTCGCTGAAATAAGCTTAACCGGAGGTGAACTAAACCGCGTTTTAATGGCTTATTTTGAGAACAATTTTAATTGGACTAAAGGTTAGTTTTGAAATTCCAGTATGTTTCTGACTTGCCCTACTCAAACTTTTGATTTATACGAGCCCGTGATTCTCCGAATTATGGTCATAAAATTTAGGTTGTATGATTTCCTCCCTTCATTTGAACATCAGTAGCTATCAGTTTTGGCTTTTTGTTGTGGCGAAATATATTATCGCTGAAAGGACAGACGCATTAAAAACGGCGTCAATTTGTTATACATCACATATACATAGGTTTTATTCTACATTCTACAGTGTCCTCGTTAACTCTATTCAGCGGACCGCGGATTCCACCCCCTCCCTCCCTAACTAAAAGAATATGAAAGTTATGGTATGAAACTTGGAGCGTTAATACGATGTCCAAACTGTCTAAATTAAGGAAAAGGCACGTGACGTGATGACATCAAATGACACGGAAATTGCGTCATCGTTCCGAATGACGGTCATCTTGGATCCACCATCTTGGATCCACCATCCTGGATCCACCATCTTAGATCCACCATCTTGGATCCGCCATCTTGGATCCACCATCTTGGATCCACCATCTTGGATTTCTATCATGTTAGAAAATTATCTTTCCAGAAGGTAGAGACCAAGGAAGCATTTTACAAACATGTGCTCAGTTGTTTGTCTTTTATTTTTGCAAAGATAACAAGAATCATCCTGATACTAGGTTGGCTTTCATAAGCTTGTCTTTAGTATAGAGTATATAACGTTGTGGTTAACATGAATTGAAACATTGCTAGTTTTGCGTTCTTTGTAACGCTAAATGGTCAGTTACATATAACGGACACTCCAAACTGGTCGATTCCATAGCCAATAATTCGTTTTTCGGTGTTTGGTGGTTGAAATTTACTTTCAACAGTGATTTTGTGTAGGGCGGCGCTGGAAAGATTTTCCTCTGTGTTGAGCCAGCTTGCGTTCGTTGTTTTAGTTTGCGTATGAAGTGGCGGTATTGTCCATTTACTTTTAACAGCACGTAAAAGTCCATAATACGTTATGAAGCTATTCTCAATTTTAAACTGCCTTGTAAATTCTTCAAATGCCAAAAACGTGTTACCATTACCATGAAGCAGATGCTACACTTTTTTAATACCACTAAGACTGATAAAAAATTGGGATTCCATCAACTCCATCACCTTTGAAATCCGTATTATTCCATATAATAACTTCGCGTACATCTACATCGTTTTCAATCTGTTCCCAGTAATTAAGTACATTTAGATAGAAAACAGAAATTGCGATAAACATGCTTGTCAAATATGGTTGCTGTTTAAACGTCACGTGTCATGAACAAAAATCTGTCTCGACAAAATATTCCCAGATATTTCAAGAAGTTTAGTAGATATTGGTTAAATGCTTCTATAATTATAAACGTTCAGAGTCGGCGTGGTCACTTTATTCCTCCCTCCCCTTGGGTCTGAATAGGGTTAAGGAAATTGTAGCTATTTGAAGAACCAACAGCGCGTTTGCCCAAATTTTGCATCGCTTTACATGCTAGTTCATCCGCATACTCTTATCGACCACTATTCTGAGCCAATCAGCGTGTTTAAATTCGCACAGTTATTGTAGAAATAGTTATACGTAGGTTTTATTCAACAATTACTACTACTACTACTACTACTACTACTACTACTACTACTACTACTACTACTACTACTACTACTACTACTACTACTACTACTTGGGCGCCCGAAGGCGGGCAACCACAAATGGTCCTGGGTTTTCTCTCGAGCGCTTTTAATTTATCCAAAAATTGGCCATTTTATTGTTCAAAACTACATTAAGTACTTACTAGGTTTGTAAGGAGGATAGTCCCACTTGTTATTGCTGCATCCATTCACCCTTCCTTTCACAAAGTTAGCCGGTTCATTCATGTCCTGTATAAGTTCAAGCCTGGGTTAGTTATTGTCAAGTAAGTTCCGCTTTTATTTAATTTGGGAAAACAATCGATTCAAGACCGAGAGACCGTTCACAAAGAAGGACATAACCAACAAACCAATGTCGTCCCTGGACAAGGCTGCCAATTCTGCAGTTCACAGTTTTTAAACGCATAGAACTTTTTTAGTAAACTTTTCAAAACGTTTGGTAAATTGGCAGTGTATTGGCAATATATTAAACTTTAAACAGTTAAAATGACAACCTAAACGTTTAAGTACTTTGCTTAACTTTTGCAGATTTCTCTCGTTTGACCGCGGTTAAGCTTCGCCCGCTCCGCCATTTTGAAAGTGGAGAAGGCACTGGGGACGAGGTTGTCGACTGGAATACACGTTTGACAAGGTTCGAAAGATGTACTTGCATGTACTTACGATCCACAATCCGTCAAATTCGATGATTTTGTGGAAGTCCTGGATGAGATCGCCCCAGTATTTGCTGATGTTTGGATGAAAAAAGTCTGGAAATGTGGCATACTGACGATATAACTAAAAAAAATAGATTTAAAACCACCAAACATCTAAGCGTGACATAAATATGCATTGTGTGAAACGAGACTGTCTACACAATTGGATGCCGTAATTACACTTGGGAATTAATGATGGAAAGAGTGAAAATTTGCATATCTGTCCTCGTATATTATATCTCGTTCAACGCTATGCGTATTCACGAGATAAAAACAGTTTACCAATGCTAACCCTATTATTTAGTCTCCCGTTTTAGAGATGAGAGTAAGATACAGATAAGGTCCTACTTTGTTACCCGTAAAAGAAACAAAATCACATCTTCATATGTGTAAAAATACCAACCCTTGTTATTTCGTCCCATGATAAACTTGAGTTGATTGTCACATTTTGAAATGTTGGCCACACCTGAAACAAACCGTAACGTTGAGTGACACTTATTAAACCGACCTCGAATCCGTGTAATCTAGAAGATGACTGTTTAAGGAACAGACATGATAAAAATAAATTCACAGTTATTTATATTGCAGGCTTAGCAAAATGAAATCTAAATAGATAAAAGATGCGCATTTCTGTCTGGCTGAGATCGAATTCTATTAGATATATATGATTAAGAATATACTGGAATTCATTTTGCCATTTGGACATCAAATGCATTCTGTCCCCAGAGCCGGTTGGCCCTCTTAGCCGCGGGAGTCTCATGCAGAACGAACACCAAGTGACCACTTGATCCTCGTGCTCAGACTCCGGCGCCTCTAGGAACGATAATACATCGAATAACCAAAAATTGCGCCATCTCCAATTTGCTTACCTTTTAATTCAGATTGGCGCAAGCATAAAATACTTGAGAATGGTAATGTTTTCAACTTTTCCCTTTGCCCCTTACCTTTCCAAAAAGGTTCTCTCCAGTATCACCATCCTTAATGAACACATTTAACTTATTTCCCCAGTCATAAGGGCGGTAATCTGTGTCGTTTGCTCCAATAGCGGGATCCTTAGAATATATATAAAAAATAATTATATATTTACATGTAATCTTAATTGTAACAAAAATATCATATCTCAGTGTTTGACTGAAAATAGTTATTTTACCGATGGGTTAAACATAACAGGCCGATCTTTATAAGAGCCTAGGACCCTCACAAATTCCATGCACGTTTTCCGTTTTAGCTTCAATGAACCAGTTTAAGATGTTTTGTATCACTGTAACGGCTTGTTATTAATGTAGTCTTGTTATCTCTTTGATCTATTTGATTGGTCCATTCGCGACAAAATGCCGACATGGTTGCACAGTTTAGTGGATAGCGCACTAAAAATTTCAGATCAAACACAGCTGTGTGCCAAGGAAAGAAGAAAAAAATAAACCCATTTTCTACGGTGATGTTCCATCGTGTTGACTGGTTAAAAAAAAATAGACATACAAGTGTGCTAACCAGAATTATTATATAACGCAAGCCATCTTTCTTTATCGAGCGAACAAATTCAGGTAAGCCTTTGAAGTTGACAGGATCATAAGTAAAGTCTTTCATTCGGATCATGTAGTCAATATCCCCAAACTGCACATCCTGTAAAATAAGAAAGAAATCAAACAAACAGGTGAGACTCAAGAACATGAGAAACACTCCACCTTGACACTTGTTCCAAATTTAGATTTTTTTCAGTCACAAAAATTCCAAAATTAAACTGGACAAAAGTCCTACATTTTCATTTTAAACATTTTGATAAACCAAGAGGCCTACAGTTAAGAGCTCCTAAATTGTCCCAATATTTTCCAAGTTGCCATCCATTTCCATCTCGGCCATCTGCAGACCAACACGCTTATTTTTACTCAAACAGCACTAGTAGAACAATTTCAACTAGAGCATCATTTTTGGGTTTCTACTAATTTAAATAAGTCTCTTTTGGTTTTAAGGTATGAGCTATATAGTGCAAATGAAGCCAGTTGTAGGGGAACAACGACCAACAGCAAAATCCCCCTGTCTTTGCAATAGCAATCGTATCCATTCAACTTCCTGAAACGTTCGACGGCCGTTCTTTTAAAGATCCTGCCGTCTACGCAATCATCATGTCGATGCAGGGCGCCATTAGTTTCAATGAGAAAGTCGTTAGTAACTATTGAAAAGATATGCCAACAACAAACCTGAGGTAGATTGTATTTGGCCATGTTCTCCACCAAGCTCTTCACAGTCTCAATCTTGTTATACCCCCAACGAGATAGCTGGAATCCTAATGACCAATATGGAGGCAAAAATGTACGGCCGATAGCCTAAAAAAAAAACAGGGAAAAAGTATATTTTGGAGCTTAGTTTAGTTTACAATTGACAAAAAAAAGTAAAGTTATCACTATTAGCCAATCACGATAAACACAAAAAAATAATGTCAAGAGCCAGCGAGAACTCGAAGCAAATTCAGTTATCCGGTATAAACGCGAAAAAACAAGTCATGATCAATTGTTAAAACACGTTGATCCTGAACGATACAGAGCTTCAAAAATGAAAAGCCAAAACAAACTCATCGTAACATTTCAAGGTGAAATGTTAGCTTAAGCTTTGCATTGCATTGCCTTAAAAACTGCAACGGTTTTCTAGCCTCGTCCCCACGCCTAAGCTCGCTAAGAGCGCAAAATAAGTCGACTTGGGGTCTTACTTCGTGTACCGCACAGATGACGTAAAACAATAGGAAACATTGTTTTCGGTCATTGTTTTTGGGTAAAAGAATTTTGATAAAGCATTGTTTCCTTTTGTTTTATGTCATTTATGTCCTCTACACGAAGTAAGAGCCTGGACTTGGGGCCCAACGCAATAGCGCGAGACGAGCGTTCTTCTGGATGACGTCATGCTCGATTACACGGCAGGATGAATAGGAAAGTGGCTGAGGGTTTACGCAATTTCGGACTTGAAGTTTACAAGAAAACATAAGAAGAAATATAGCAACATTAAACCGAATTTCATGCCCACAAAGCTAGTAAAGTTATAACTAATTTTTGAATAAGAGGAAGATTCAACATTTTCTGTATTTCGTTTGCAAAATGTGAGCGACAACAACGTGTTACGTTTGACAAAGCGGGCATATGGCACTCTCCAGATTCGAACACAAGACCAGCTGTCTGCTTAAATATAAAGTTATTGGCAGTGTGATAAACGTGTTTTGTTTTACTTCTTCGTAAAAATAATAAACCTGAAACGTAAACTAGAAGTCAACAATTTGAGCATACCTCGGTATACTGTTTTACGACGTCTTCAGGGGAAGGTCCAAGGAAAATGTAAAAATCAAGAATCCCTCCAATTGTGCGATACGTTATGGCTGGCTTAGGTTGCAAGGCGACATCTGGTAAAAGTGTAACAAGACATTGGTATATCAGCAATCTTTTAAACGAAAGTCACCGCGAAATGATAACTTACCCACACAGTCGAATGTTCAGTCACAGGGATTACTGGAACTGTATTCAGCTTCGTCAAACTTGGTAGGGACACCACTACAGCTGGCACCAATTACTGTGGGCCCATGTCTGTATCCCCTCCCCCCAAAGAAAGGTTGCAACACTCACCAAGGACTCGTCCCCTACTCTTTTTCGAACAGTGGGTTGGTTCTTTAACGTCCACTACTGTTAGTGTTGGAAGATGCAGGAGACAACACCAACGGCATAACGTCACCGTCCAATGACGCAAACTGAATGAAGGTGTTTGAGCACAGCCAGCATGGTCTTACCAGTTATTTAGAGACCCTGGCTGGTGGTCCGGCCGAGATTCAAATCCACGACCTCCCGCTCTGCAGATTGGTGCTATACTAACTGAGCTAACCAGAAAAATGGCACGTTTGAACCCGGAACCCAGTCATTTTAATACGGAATTTACGTCCCTCGTGGATTACGTTTAGGTGGAGCGTTGCACTTACCCATTGCATTACTGTTCATGAGAAAAACTCCATGCGCTTTTCCGTCGTTTTCCATGCAGGTATAGAAAGGATGGTGCCCATACAAGTTTCCTCCATTCTTCAGACATACGAAAAATTGAAGACTTCAAAAATTTAATCAAAGAAAAAATAACAACACTCATCCGCTAAGAAAGGACCTCTTGAAAAGACCTCTTGGGTGATTGCACCAACATCGTCCCCAGGGCCTTCTCGGCTTTCAAAATGACGGGGCTGACAAAGAAACCCTTGGACAAAGCTGCCAAAATACTCCAAGAATTCAATAGTGGACCATTTGGCAAGGACACACGATTAAATAGCATTTTCGGAATATGTTTTCAGCGATTGGCAGACGTGTTTGTTTTCTGGCAATCTAAAACCGTTGTTCAAACGAACCGAAGACATTTTGGCAGCAGAGGTTTCTACGCCCGGCCAGCCTTGTTGAAAGCGGAGAAATGCCCGGGACAAGGTTGCGATTGCACTTAATAACTGAATACCTGAATCATTACAGCGGTTTTCTATTGAGTATCGTAAAAGCAAAACATGAGTAATTACCCTGGCCAATCACAACAGACACGGACAATCCAGTTAACTATCCAAGGAAGAAACCAAAGGAAATATGTAGCCGTCGCAAGCGTGGAATAAAAGGCACGAGGAAGTTGCAATATGATTTTTGTTTTACTTCTAATTGGTTGAAAACGTGGTACGAGTTGACCTTGACCAATCAGAAAGCCCAAAGCAAACGGACATTTCGACACTTTTTGATAAGTTAAAACCACTGTTATAAGCAAGACATTTAACCGTACTTACAAAAGGAAACTGGTCTCTAGTGAAGATAGGTAGCACTTCCCAGGCTGATAGGTCATGTTTGAATGACTTATGTTCCTGTTCACCAAACCCGTACACATATGACGAAGGAGGTTGACTGGAGATTTGGATGAACTGGTCCTCAAATATGAACACACCAACAGAGGAGTCCCACCTGTAAATACGATCATTTAAAGTTAAGGAGCCCGAAATGAGGAAGGAAGATAATATAAACATTGGTGGTATGGAAACGTAAACAAAACAAATAAACATGCCCAGACAAGTAAAGCAGAAGGTCGACGAAACAAAAGAATAAGCAAGATATGGTTTACTATGACAGACAAATGGACAATAGAGATTGCTTACAGTACAGCATCGTTGTCTTTCCGTATTATTTTCAAGGCGAAGGGATCAGTCTCAAACTGAACCTTGTACTTGGGATCTGAAGCCTTTGATGTTGCCGCCGGCATGGGAACTGGTACTTCATACCTCTTATTCTTTGAGTCAAACAGCTGAGTGGAAAGTGAATCGATCACAAATTTATCCTTACATTTAAAGAAAATACTACTCTCCATGATAAACCGAATTTGAAGAGTTGTTCATATTTTGAAACAGCTCATGGACTCACTGTTGTAAACTACTGCTTTTAGGCGTATCACCGGGAGTGTACAGATGCTGAAATCGACTTATCATTTTCATTAGTAAGTTTCTCTTTTTCGGCAACATTAAGGCGTTTTCACTGAAGCCAGCAGAGAAGTTATCTACTACATCCCTATAACAAGACAATAGTCATGGGGACCCGCCATCTTGGATTTCCATCATGTTAGAAAAGCGTCCAAATTGAGTCCAAATTAATCAACATAAAAATACTAAAATGATATTAAATTGTAACATTTACTACAAAAACGTTAAACGTTCAAGTCAGCGCGGACAATTCCCCTCGGTCGGAAAAGGGTTAACAGATTTGGTGGGCCTTTAGGCGTTTTAGCCCATTGATATCAAATCGATCGGGTATCGTTCCTTGGCTCGTCACACAACGTTTGTCGACCGTTGCATGGCAACCAAACAAAAGGCTGCGAATGTGATTTTATTTATTTTATATCATTTTGTCTTATTTCATTTTATTTATTTAATTATTATTTTTTTTTTTTTGGAGGGGGGGGGGGGGGTAGGGATTGGGGCTTGGGCAATTACCAAAGAAAATGTCTGCACAGCACAGGTAGAGAAAAAAAAATTAATGCACAGCATGCCAAAGTTAAAAAAAAAGAACAGTATCGAACAATCTCGAAAAAAAAAAATACTGCACAACCTCAAGACGGAAAATAAAATCATAAATAAAAATTGAAAAAAGAAATGCCCAACCTCCTCCCCCCCCCCCCCCCCCCCCCCCCCAAAAAAGTAAAAAATTAATTAATTAATTAAATAAATAATTAATAAAATGGTCGATCCCTAAGGTGGTGGAGGGGCGGTTGTGTGGTGGTTAGCACGTTGGAATTTAAACCTGAAGGTCGTCGGTGGTTTGAGGTTTGGTCTCTGCCGTCGTGTTGTTTCCTTAGGCAATAAACTTTGTTTTACACTGTCTCTCCTCACCCAGGTGTATAAATGTGTACCGGCAACACAATGATGGGGGCTGTGATTGACTAGCTTCCCATCCAGAGGGGTAGTACCGTGATAATACTCCTGGCCCCGATTGTTCAAAAGGTGGAAAGCGCTATCCACCGGATAAATCACTATCCAGTAGATAGGCATTAGCAAAATCAATTCTGTTATCCGCTAGATAATGATTTATCCGGTGAATAGCGCTATCCACCTTTTGAACAATCGGGGCCAGCTCTGTCACTTAATGATACGGAAACGGGTTAAGCTCCAGCAGTTGTGAGCCATTAGGCTTGTGAAAACTTTACCTAAGCAGTCCATTTTATTCATCTACCTTAAATCTGACGCGGTCGTTGGTCTGAAACTCCACTTCAAGAGTGACGTTGTCAATATCTTTCCCATATAAGGTTGCAGCAGCAGAGCGCCGTTTAAGTGTAGCTTGGTAACCTAGCACGGTATTTATCACTTCGCCTTCTATCTTGTAGCCACCTTTATAGGATTTTGGAAAGAAGCACGGAGGAACATTCTGCAGGTAAAATAATCATTACATTACCAGACAGCAAATGATGCCTACCTTTGTAATGTCCAGGGCCCGATTGTTCAAAAGCTGATTAACGCTAATCCCGGATTAAAATTTGTAGCTAGTAATGAAAACAAGTTAACGTCGAAATTGAAGCTGGGCAGAAATACTTTCTTGGAAAATTTTCAATTGTTGCGTTATCTAATTGGATTCAAAATTGACGTTAATCCTGGGTTAGCTTAATCGTGCTATGAACAACTTCTTTTAATATTGCCCGAACAAGTTCAGCCTTGCATGTTAAAGTTTAATTTTTTATTTAGTTCATTGCAGTGTTCCTTGCATTGTTACAGAAGTCATTGCAATTTTTAATACCCCGTTCTAATTTCAAATGGCTGCTGATAATTTGAAGCGTTCGTGCGTTCGAAATATTATACGCCGTTCTAGATTCACGAACCCGTTGGGCGGCACATACCCGTATAGGTATTTTAGGGGGGTACCCCCCCACCCCGGATTCTAGCGACACTTTTTAATTTGTAATTTTTTCGACATAGACTGTGAACTTTAGTTAAGCGTAACGAAAAATAGGACTTATGACGAGTAATCGTTGAGAACGGACATGAATCATAGTACGGGATAATAAGATCAACTGGATACTTTAATAGGTCGATTTGGACCTTACAACCTTACTGGAGAAATTCCGTGACATTTATAAATCACCTTTCTGAATAATCCTATGTGTCGAAGCCAAGAACGTGTTAGAATATAGAATAGAATATTCATGCGACATCACGTCTGCTGTACACGTTCGACGTACTATATTAAAGAAAGAAAAAATTCGTGTCCCGAGCAGGATTCGAACCCACGTCTCCCCGTACACTAGTCGGGCGTGATTTCCACTACACCATCGGGTCACCACGCTGGATACGTGGCAACTTATTGATGTTAGTGGATAGAACGCGGCCAATCCATGGAACATTTTTCTTTTTTTTCTTTTTTTTTTTCCATGGATTGGCCACGTTCTATCCACTAACATCAATAAGTTGCCACGTATCCAGCGTGGTGACCCGATGGTGTAGTGGATATCACGCCCGACTAGTGTACGGGGAGACGTGGGTTCGAATCCTGCTCGGGACACGAATTTTTTCTTTCTTTAATATAGTACGTCGAACGTGTACAGCAGACGTGATGTCGCATGAATATTCTATTCTATATTCTAACACGTTCTTGGCTTCGACACATAGGATTATTCAGAAATGTACTAAACCTGGAGAGGTTTTAAGAGGCTATGAAACGTACTGTGAAAGAAAAATGTTGCATGGATTGGCCACGTTCTATCCATTAACATCAATAAGTTGCCACGTATCCAGCGTGGTGACCCGATGGTGTAGTGGATATCACGCCCGACTAGTGTACGGGGAGACGTGGGTTCGAATCCTGCTCGGGATACGAATTTTTTCTTTCTTTAATATAGTACGTCGAACGTGTACAGCAGACGTGATGTCGCATGAATATTCTATTCTATATAAATCACCTCAAGTTTGAGTAACTCGCTGGCACCGTATTAAGCTAGAACTCCCACGATATAAAGGTCGAAAGAAGATAGTGTGTAGCCTTTTTGGGTGATACCAGTTGAAAATAAAAAGAAAAAAAAGAAAAGGCAAAATTAAAAATAATAATCGCCGTAACTCTTTTGCAAATGTCCATTTTATTTTAATTAAACAGTTTCACTGCTCTCTTCATGTAAAACTGACAGCTAAAGAAAAGGTTGTTTATTTTCAGAAACGCAATGCTGATTTACAACGAAAAACTTCCACATGATCGAAAAAAAATCCATTGTTTCTTTTATATTGATTTGGAATTATATCCTTGTTTCAGAAAAATATGATGTTCGATCATGTCATAAGCGTGGGACATGACATGATGAACATGACATCTACCGAGCTTAACATTTACCATATTTCTTTGGTTATAACCTTGTTTGTTGATTTTGTTGCCTATCTTTCCAGGTGTCTAGGACGGGAGATTCATGGAAACGTGCCTGTGCCACGTACCTGCCAGCCTGCGTCAAGCCGTCACCGATTTTCTTAATCGGAGAAGGCTACACGCATGGGCTACGTCACGCTGCCGAATTAAAATACATATTTTACGCATATCAAACCGTTCAACTAAATATTTTTAGTTGTTTCGATGAAAAAAAACTAACTGTGCCTTCTGAATAAACTGTCGCGAAATGAGATGGCGTCTCAGAGTTAGCCAACTGAAATGAGTACCTTAGCACTTGTTTCCTCCCAGGTGCATCCGCGAGACTCGCATAGAGACTTATTTCCTTTTTCTGGGTAACAGTCGATCTTGTCATTATCAGCGACATGGTCAGTGAAGGCTGGACAGAACAGCAACAGATCTAGGAAAAGGAGAAGGAACGCTTGAATCGCCATAATGATTCCTCTCTCCACCAAGCGTAACTCGAGAACCTCGTAAACGTCAGTTCTCTTCGCGAGTGAAATATTGATCATCTATATTGGTCTAACTACTGTCAGTCAATCAAGCAAGCTTCACAGTGTCACGCAAACATCACAGTTCGTAACCATACATAACTGATACAAATAAACATGTAGCAGGTCACATTATTCAGGTGAATTCAGGCAATAATTAAGCAACTTCGTAATTTTAGCTGCGAGCAGGGATGGTTCTGTCAATCCCCCCATTATATTCAATACACAAAAGGACGATTCACTGATAAGAATTAGATATCATTAGTTCATCTTAAGACCCGGGGGACTCTCCCTATAAAACTGACTCCTTAGAGGTACCAATTTTATACAACACAAGACATTCTGTCATATTTTTTCAGCTCAACACCCTAAAAGGTACCGCGATATTCTAACCGTGGTCAGTTTAGATTTCAGCACCCTAAGTGGTACCAATCTACAAATTTTAAACCTTACAAGGTACGAAGAGCACCCCCGTCATTTTCATATCGGAGCCCCCCGGGTCTTAAAAACTCAAAGATAATCCGCTGGCCGGCCGTGTCACGCAGAGTAACTTGACCATTCTCTAATTTCAGATCAGTTCAATTTTAGCCCGGTTAGCGATGGCTCTATCAAATCCTCCATTAGACTCCCAATACACGAAAGGACGATTCACAAATAAGGTATCTATCATAACCGGTGGAGCATCGGGGATCGGGCGGGCAACTGTCTGTAGATTTGTAAACGACGGAGCTGCAGTAGCAGTGTTTGATATCAACGAATCAGCCGGAAACCAACTACAAACTGATCTCACGGCGGCTGGCTATAAAGTTAAGTTTTATCAAGTGGATGTGTCCGTTAAAGAACAGTGTGTGGAGGCGGTGAAGAAAGTTGGCGAAGAACACGAAGGGAAGATTGATTTTCTGGTGAATAACGCAGCAATTGCAGCGCCCTGTAAAGGTGAGCCAAGGGTCCGGGGGTACTATGTATATATTAGGGTGGTGGTGTGCCGCTCTGACTCTGAAAGCCTTACCCTATATCAGACCACATTGAGCTGCATTTTGCAACCTTATTCTAGCCTAGACACCAAAAATCCCTACCCTACCTTACCCCAGACTCGAGCTATTTTCAGAAACTTTATCCTCACACGACTGAAAATGCCGGAAAGTAAAAAAGTATGCAACTAAATTGTTCTCGACTTACGAAATTTTTTATGCAGTTAATTTCTTCTGTCATATTGATTAGAAATAAAAACTAAGGGAAGTTACGTTTTTTTTATTGGGGGGGGGGGGGGGGGTGGGCCGGGGTATTTTAGAAATTTTTGGCGAAAAACGTTGTGGCCCTCCCACTTCCTGGAATGGATTAATGCATGACCCTTCACAAACACCCACACAAAAACATCAGACCCTCCCCCCCCCCCACCTATTCAACAGTTCCTTCAAGACAAAAATAACCGGAAGTAAAAATAACTAACCGGAAGTGTTACTCATATAACCGCGTTCTGGCACAAAGCAGCTAATCGCGTGGCGTATGATTGTACGGTGAAAACTTGAAGATGGGCAAGGATATACGAGGAGTAGAAAGAGGGAAATGTGCCTGTGGTGAATGCGATGATTTCATGAGGTCAGATGGAGAGGGAGATTGGAGACAACGTAGTCAATGTTGCTAATTGCCTCCTAGATTGTATCAGTGAGACAGAAACGGATATGAAACATGTAACTGATGAACAGTTGCAGAGGGTACTGAAACCCGTACTCGATCAATGTGATGAGGTCTTGACAAGAATCGCCTGCCTCAGACTGCCACCTGTGTATCCACGCTTACTGGAGCTAACTGATGCTGGCCCAGGAGTGGGCGTGCCTAGTGCAGAGTCCAGAATGCGAATTCTAAAGAAAGCAAGAATTCATGGCAATGAAAAGGTCTTGAGAATTCACCGGGCAAGAGAAAACTCGGGACAGAATGAAGCAGAGCGGCTCAATGCATGTATAGGTGATTCTCTGTGTGATGGAGGCAGTCTTAAATGGCAGATTTAGGAGACTTTACATGGACTTTCTGAAGAGGAAGTTAAGGCTCTTTCAACGTCAGAGCTAGATGACGCGCACATCAGTAAAGTCATGGAAAAAATGCGTGGGCTGTTGCTGAGGAAGTGTGTCTTCGAATTAACGACTCCCCAGTGCCGTGGGGGGTATGTTTCAGCATTTTTGGTCGACCGACCAGAAAATCAGTTTTTCCACAGCCGTGAGTACTTGACAGAGTATCTTGGAGTCGCCAACAATCAAAAGAGTTCTGTTCCGGGGCATGGGTATTTTTCAAAGCTGGAGCAATTTGAGAGCCTCCATTGTGGGAAAGGAGAGCTGTATATGGAGTATAGGCGAATGTCGTGTCAAGAGCGAAATGGCCAACTATGTCAATTTCTTCCATATCGACGACCATATCCCGACTTATAGCCAACTACCAAACTTCCATTATCTCTCTTGGAGTGAAACCCCCACCGATGGCCGTGAGCCAGACGACTTCCAGCCTGGAGCTCAGATTAAGCGATTGTTTGAGGAAAGTAAACTAGTCAGTGGGGACAGTGAGGCCATTAGAGAGTTTTCAGATAAGTACATTGTCCCCGAAAAGCTTGTGGCAGAGTATGTTGAGCACCTTGCCCAGATAAAAATGCGCAAAGAGAAGAAGAAACAGGAGACTGAAAGGGAGCGAATGGAACGGCTGAACCGGGAGTACAATGATATTGACTGGGTTGGACTGTACATCTCCGATAAGCTGTCGTCCTTGAGGGTGAACGAGCTATCATTGTACTTTTCCCATCACAAGATCACCTTCAAAGGGAAGAAAGCTGAAAAGGTCGCAATGATCAAAACGCACATTGGCAGCTTGCTGTACAATTCTATGGAGCGTCCACAACCTTGGCAGCCCCCATTAAGAAATGTGCAACAACAAGTGACCTCATCACTTTCCGAGGTCCAAACTGACTCGCAAAGTGATGTGGTAGATCGAGTTGTCGGTTCAAGCTCGAGTAGCTTAAGTGACGAATCGTCACCGGAGAATGATTTCATACCAGAACCCTGTGCGGAAACATTACCGCCGTCAAAATATAGACTAAAGTGGGCACGGGTTGAGAGAGATTATTATGTTAGTTGAGAGAACATAGTTTTTTTAATATAATTTTTCGACACCTGTAAATAATTTGGATTGTTCTTGGCTGGTAGCTTTGCTTGTACATACAAGTTTCAGACAAGGTTTAGTTTGGCAAAGACTTCGCATGTTTGTTAGTAAATAAAAGAGTCGACTTTAATAGAAGTGACATGGAGTAATTTTTTCCTTTCGAAAAAAGTGTGACCCTCCCCCGGCTGCGAACAAAACCTCAGGTTTGGCCCTCCCCAATTTGTAAAAATTTTACTAATGACCCTCCTCTTCGAAGCCCCGGCCCACCCCCCCCCCCCCCCCCCCCCCAATAAAAAACGTACCTTCCCTAATTTGCATTTACTTTTAACACACAATTAAATATGGGAATTCAAAACTAAATTTCTTCTGTAAAAAATGTGAAATTAACCTTTCATGCATAATGAGACGATAAGAGGGTATCTTCTTGCGAAGTGGCTTAAACATATATTAAGCAATGATCCGCATAAGAAGGAAAGTGCTAACGGCAATGCACGATGGAATGTCAACTTTTTTCATTGTTACAACTGGTGATCTCCTTGGCCTAGACTCAAAGACCGCTAAAAAGTTAGGACTTTTTAAAGGTTTCATGTAATTTAAGACCCAATCGCAAAACATGCAAATTTTTAAAGAAATTGTATTTGGGAAACTTCATCAAAGCAGCAAAATTATTAGCTATTGTCTTCTGCTATTCTGATTGGTTAAGCACGAACATTTCCTGAAATTTATCTGACGCAAATGGATATTCTTTATCTTTATACTGAAATATAATTATAAACCATTAGCTCCTCCCCTATTCTTGAAATCAAAGACATTCTATGTGAGAAAGAGCCAATGCCGCAGAACAATGAAGTTTACTGTAGATCTTATGTGGAGCGTTACTTAAAGAGCGACGCAAGTTGGGCATATTAGACAAGGTCCTGGGTTCTAGTGACGTCATTAGTGAATTTACAACTGAGCGCGTCACTCGTTTTACAGTAGAGTTTTGGCAACTTGTGGAAGGATTATTTCGATCAAACATGGCTGAAAGCGACGCGTATGTTAGCCCCGCGCTCAAAGTGTCGCAAAGTGTCAAAGTGTCGGGAGTTTTCAAACCGCTAAAAACAGTGGATCCTCTTCGCCCAAATGAGGAAAGTGACTGAAAATGGAATAAAGGTGATATAAACAACATTAAACCCTAAAACAAAACAGTAGTGAAATTTCACTTCAGGTGCACTTTAATAGAACAATTTAGTTGCATATTATGCGGATGTAAGTGACGCCCTTGGCGACAGCCGATATCAAACCTTTTAAATAGCCCGTGGCCGTAGCGCGCAGCGCACTTAATCTTCTAGCCAGCAAATACAGCCGCCTGTCATCGCTACTGGCCGCAAGCTTGGGAGAAGGCCTTCTCGCGCGAACGTCCCTAGCCGCACGGAGCGATGAGTGGCGGCTGTATTCGCAGCCTAGAAGATTACTTGCATATTTTCCCGTGTTTTGTACATCTTTAGTTTTACATTGTTGAAATTATTGACTGTAAATTGATTCTGAAAATCTCCCCAGGGAAGACTAATAAATTTAGTGTATTGTGTTGAGATCTGTTAAAAATTACATACAAACGGTGCAGCCAATATCAAAATTACGCTCATAGTTTTTCTAATGACCTATCATGTAATGTTTCATTTTGGTTTTGGTTTTACTTCTGATTGTTTGATAAAGTAGCGCGAGTTTTTTCAAACCAATCAATAAAGGCCCGGACACACTGCGCAACTATGTCACACGATGCAATTTGTTGCGCGCAACGTCGCAAAAGTAGAACGTTATTCTAATTCTGCAACTGTTGTGCGCAACGTTGTCAGAAAAGTAGCACCGTATGTCCGGGGCTTAAGCGTAGCAATGCAAAAACAAAACAATTAATGGAATTAAGTAATGATCCGCATAAGAAGGATAGTGCTGAACGGCAATGCACGATAGAATGTCAACTAATTTTTCATTGTTACAACTAGTGATCTCATTGGTCTAGACTCAAAAACCGCTAAAAAGTCGAGCTTCAAGGTGCATTTTGTCTTTTTTTTTTAAGGTTTCAAGTAATTTGAGACCCAATCGCACAACATGCAATTTTTAAAAGATATTCTATTTGGGTAACTTCATCAAAGATGCAAAATTATTAGCTATTGTCTTCTGCTATTCTGATTGGCTAAGCACGAACATTTCCTAAAATTTATTTGATGCAAAATTAATGGATTTGCTTTATTTTTATAATGCAATATAATTATGAACCATCAGCCCCTCCTCTATTCTTGAAATGAAAGACATTCTATGTGGGAAAGAGCCAATGCCGCAGAACAATAAAGTTTACTATTAATAGTTCTTATGTGGAGCATTGCTTAATCGCCTACAGGTTTGGACTCCACGAGACAGGACTGGGATAGCGTATTAGGAGTGAATGTGATTGGTTACTCCAACATGGTGCAAGCCTGTTATCCATTTATGAAAGAAAGTGAGTCCTTTATGATATTTTAAATTGTGTTAGTGACCAATGTCTTGTTGTAAGTGTAAAGTTTATTATAAGAAAAGACATTTTTAGAAAGCTAATTGAGTATAAAATTAGGAAAGAAATGAAACAAGGGAAGACAAAAATTTCAATCAACCAGACTTACACTGCGAGCAAGTCAATTGTGAGTTCATATACATTGACGATAGAAATGGATACATGGAAAGATTTTAACACTAAGCCTTGCCTTCTTGAGGCCCGATGGTGTACATTTATTAAGAGCGTTGGACGGGGGTCTTGGACTTTGAGGGAAGTCTCTAGTGTAGTTCTAAGAACTATTTTTAGTCTGTGGACGAAATCCTATGGTGTGACCATTCAAATGAAATCTCTTCAGCAGTACTTTTGCATGTTACCATTTGTTTTTAAATATTTTACAATAAGAAATTTAAGGTTTTTCTTGAATTTTAATATTTGGCACTCTTGGGAGTTTAAAAAGGGTCAAAAGGACAATGTCTTGAAGATGTTGCCTGTTTATTTGTCAAAACTGAAGATTTAACTGAGTACCTTTACTTATACACTAAGGGCGCTTTCCATTTGTCAGAACTGGCCGGCCAGACCGGTCTGTTTGTAACTAGAATGCATCTTTTTGAAGACTTGTTTCTACAAGTCCATCAAAAAATTAAAGTGTGCATACTATTTCCAAATTTACCAGTCTGGCCGACCAGTTCTGACAAATAATGGAATAATATTTACGAATTGAGCGGTCCGGCCGGCCAGTTCTGACAAATGGTAAGCGCCCTAAGAAACTGCGTCTAGAGGAGAATATCAAGTGATTTCTCGAAGGGAAAGCGAACTAAGTTGCATCAGCAGCGAAAGCCAATTCATAATACTCTCGGCTAGAATACTAATTTCTAACAAAACTGGACCATTATATTGTACTGGCAGGAACGCTGGGTTTAAACTATCAATCAAACTCAGTCGAGCGTAATGATACCGTCAACTCGTCCGCTCGTGTCTCGGCTAGCTTTAACGCTTTCTTGATAGGCTCGACAGCGACTAAAATTAAATTCGATCTAGTGGTAGATAAATTCTGAAATCTTGATCGCTTACTCTTTAACCGTAATTCAGTCTTTAATTCAAGTGAATCGATGAAATATTATTCGAGTTATGAATTCTCAAAGGTAAGCATGGAGAATTATATATAATTTCTGTCAGTCACAGGTAAAGAAATAAAACAAAAACAGCGGTGCCTGATAAACGTGGTAAGCCAACGCATTTTTATAATGAACTTGACGTTTCGCCGACGGTATGCTAAGCGACATACATTTTGTACAAAAGTAACCGTTACAGTGTTTGAAAACTGTTTATATAGTTAAAATAGTTAAAATAGGGGTCTGTAACCAAGATTAAGAAAAAAAATCTTAACAGTAATTTAATAGTATGGACTGTCAGTCCTAAAAAGCTACAGCTTACCGTACTGTTAAGTTACCGTTAAGTTTGTTTTTCTTAATCTTAGTTCCAGACTCCTATTTTTTAACTATATAAACAGTTTTCAAACACTGTAACGGTTACTCAGTTGAAAATGTATGTCACTTAGCATACGAAACGTCAAGTTTATTATAAAAATGCGTTGGTTTATCATGTTTATCACCGCTGTTTGTGTTTTATTTCTTATCAAGTTACGATCGCCTAAGAACAAGAGTTTATATGATAGGTAAACAAATTGATATGTGAGTTGTTGTGCGATTTCGCTTCGCTTCAGACTGCTGAAATAATTTGTAGTGGAAGATAAATTCTAAAATCTTGATAGCCTACTCTTTAGCTGAAATTCGGTCTTAAATTAAAGGGAATAGATGGAATATTATTCGAGTTTTTAGCATTATGAAGAACTGTAAGAGAATTATTACAACTTCTTTCGATTTCGTCGGTGCTTCGCTTTGATTGGTTGCGTTTTTTTAGGTGGGATTCTATTGTTACACCGGAAATGATTCCTTACATAAAAATATAATGCCTCGGGCGATGACATTAGTGTTCGCTGACTACGTCAGCAGAACCGACACACAAACAGGAAACTTTGTTCCACTTCGCTCTAACCGCGCATGTGTAATAAAGAATACCGGTGAACCGTTACAAAAACTTAACATTGCCGGGGTAGTTCCAAAAAAAGGCGCTGATCGCGGGTTAGGTTGATTTATGTTACAAAAAACTGTCGTGTGGTTCGGTTGCGGCTCGTATGTAAGTTTAGTCGTATAGGCTCGCTTAAAAAACGAGAAATTAGGTATCAGTTCAGAAATGGCTTATTGCATATGTGCCAATTACGCCACATCTCCTATTTCTACCATTCCCACAAGCGCAAGAATTTGGGACGGGTCTTCCCATGTTTAGAAATGTCATTAACGAGGAAGCCAAGCCCATCGGCGTACGGGAAAAATTTTGGCGGGGGTGCTGAACTTAATTTGCCCGAATGAAACTCGTGACGTCATGTTTATTCGTCATGATGATGATTCTAGCACTCGCTGACATTTTACTTTTCTACTGCTGTGAACGATCCGAGACTGAGCTTCTACATCTCTCATTTGCACTTCACACGGTACCGATAAGATATTTTACGAGACTTCGATGAAGACATACTTTAATCGACCTGATACCAACCACACATAATAAGCAAGATGGTTGCCAAATGTTATACTTAGTTTCAGTCCCTGCGCTAGGATGATTCTAGAAGGTTCATTTGGTTTACACGGGTAAATGCGGCTTCCAGGATCAACTTTTCATTTGGTTTACAGGATGGCCACAGTACCTTTGAGTTCGGCGCGGTTGCAAAGCAAGACGGCGGGCGACAATAACAAAAGAGAAGATAACCCTGGGGCTCCCGAGGCCGTTTACATGGAGCTAAGATGATCTTAGCGCTAGGATCATCCTACCTCTCAGATAGGATGATCCTAGCGCGAGGATGATCTTAACGCTAGGGCCAAATGCAACCCTTCGCATGTAAACTGAAAGTAGAGAACATGTCGCGCTCGGATGATCCTAGCCAGGATCATCCCCTTTCCATGTAAATAGGGCCTATGTCTGCTCACGCGGTTGGCATCTAATGGAGCTATCACATCAATGACATGATCGATGTAGTATAGAGCTGAGTAATGTGAGTTACGAAATAAGAACATTAATTTAAGACATATGAATCACAAAATAATTCAGTAATTTTTCTGTGTCTGTGGTGCCCGAATAGTCGACCAGTTTTGCCCGAATAATACTGTATTTTTTACGACTGGGGGGGGCTGCAGCCCCCCCAGCCCCTACCCCTCGTACGCCTATGGCCAAGCCTACCGCTCGCTTGCCCGAAACTTATAAAGATAGCAAAATATTTGGTTTTCATTTAGTTGGTGACTTCTTGGAATAGCAAATAATTGAGCCACGGAAAGTCCAGGTTATATAATTGTACTTGTTGAAGAATGTCAACTTCCCCGCCGGTTGTCAACACACATATTGTTTCGCGCCGTTTGCGCTCGGAGTGGACTGAGACTGAATTAAGCTACAAGTCACGTGACTAAGACCTTGTTTTCGCCATGTTTGCATGAAAGCTATTTTGCTGAAGCACGTAAATTTGAACTTTGTTAAATCTTCATCGTAAGCTAGGATTAAGTTGTGTTTACGGCTTTTCGTGCTAGTTATTTACCCTACGACAAATAGTAAGTACTGTGACATTTTTGCCTCTTACACGACTCTTGTTAACCCGTTCGTTCGGTGCTTTCACCGTGAACTTTTCTACATGTAGCATGCATTCTGTTGTTTTGTTTAGGTAATTCGAACTTACATCATGTAGTTTGGTACTATGGACTGTGAATAAAAAACTGGCACGAAACATTCGAATTACTATGGCATCTACCGACGAAATGTCAACGGAGAGTACAAGCGAGAAAGGAAAAACGGATATGAGCGAACAAGGAGCAGCGAAGAAACTTCGTGCAACTGCAAAGGGAAAGTTTACCCGAGCGATTAACAACCTAAACCAAGCTATGACTGCCGAAACTCCAGTAACAACCATCGAAAGCAGATACGATACGTTGAGAGCTGTATGGAAAGAAGTTCAAGACAAACACGACGCGTACGTGAAATTACTTCCTGTGGATGAACTCGATGAGCAATGGATTGATGAACTAAATCAAACATTTAGTGAGATGGTAGTGAAAACAGACAGCTATTTGGAAGAATCCAACGCGGCTAAAGCATAGGAAATGGAATTAAAAATTCGTAAGGAGACGGAGGAAGCGGAGATAAGGTCACGCGAATTGGCAGAAATTGCTAAGGAGGAAGAAAATGAGAAAGCTAGACTTAAAGCAAAGGAACGGATAGAAGAATTGTTAGCTCGAAGAGACCAGGAGTTGTTCCAGTTAAAAGAAGTAGAGTTCCCTAGATGTATTAAACCCAGCAACGCGATTGGGGACCCAGTGTTGGTGGTTTTCTCAGATGGCTCTGGCGATGCATACGGGGCGGTTGCCTATGCGAGGTGGTTGACGAAAGACGGAACATATGGAGCACGAATTATCGCCAGCAAAAACAGGATAGCTCCAGTCAAGGTCGTTGACATTGTACGCCTTGAGCTGAGTGGTGCCGTTATTGGCAAGCGACTGAGAGTTTTCGTTCAGGTCGAAATCAGATACACCTTCACTGCTGTTTATCACATTGTAGACAGCGAGATAGTCAAGGCCATGATAAACAAAGAAAGCTATGGCTTCAATACCTATGCAGCGAATCGAATCGGAGAAATTCAAGAGAAGACAAGTCCTCAGGAGTGGTTTTGGGTAGCAGGAAGCTTAAACATTGCTGACTGGGTAACTCGAGGGAAAAGCCCCACGGAACTAGGACCACGCAGCACGTGGCAGAGAGGCCCAGAGTTTTTGAGGCAACCAGTAGAAGAGTGGCCACTATCGAGACATACTAATGTAGAAGAGCTACCTGAGCGCCACAAAGTGGTCATGAATGTTAGCGCCAGGGAGAAAGAGACGTTGGCAGCCAGAATCGACATCGGGAGGTTCAGTAAGATTGAGCTATTGATGAATACTACAGCTAGAATACTGAAGCTTTATAAGCATTATAAGAAAGGTGCCGAACACTCACCCAGCGGTGTGAGCGGACTGAGAGAGCTTAAGACCGAAGACGTTGATGCGGCTGAACGATTCTGGATCAGGGATGCGCAAGGGTCGATCGCTAAGGACGTCCAAGAGGGCAAGTTTATTAGACTCTGTCCGAAGTATAAAGATGGCTTGATTGTAGTAGGTGGCAGAGCTGAACGCTGGATGCAGGCGACGTGGAACAGGCAGGAATTCATCCTTCTCCCCTTCAGTCACCGTCTATCCAACTGATAGCTGAAGATGACCACAGGAAGGGTGGACGCCTTGGCGTTGCCGCTACTGTTGCTAGAATCCGATGTCGTTTCTGGATTACTAATCTCCAAAGGATAGTCAAAAGCATTTGTCACAAGTGCGTCGTATGCAAGAGGAAATTCCAAAGATTGAGTGTCCAGGCTATGAGTAGTCTGCCCTTGGAGCGACTGCAGCCTTCGCCGCCATTCTATACAGTCGGGATAGATTTCTTCGGGCCATTTACCATCAAGGGAGAGGTGCAGAAGAGAGTTCGCGGAAAGTGCTATGGAGTGACCTTTGTCTGTTTCTCCTCTCGTGCAGTGCATGTCGATGTCAGCAAGGATTACTCGACTGATTCCTTCCTTCAAGTGATGCGGCGGTTCTCAAGTATCAGAGGCTGGCCTAAGAAGATCCACAGCGATTGTGGCACCCAACTCGTGGCTGCATTTAAATAGTTAAAGGATGCTATCAGCGGGTTAGACCAGCACGAACTCCGAGCATTCGGCGTGAAGCATAAGATGGAATGGAGTTTTACTCCAGGTGAAGCTCCCTGGATGAACGGCGTAACAGAAGCATTGGTGAAATCCATCAAGAAAGCGCTAAATGCGGCCGTTGGAGATCAAGTTATGAGTTTTAGCGAGTTGCAAACCGTGATGTTTGAGGCAGCGCAGCTTGTTAATCAAAGGCCGATTGGTAGTCACCCAACCCATCCAGATGATGGAAGTTACCTTTGTCCGAATGATCTGCTACTCGGCAGAGCTTCTCCTGACGTGCCACAGGGACCATTTAAGCAAAGAGTTGGGGACAGATACAAGCTTGACTTCATCCAGCGTGTTGTTCAGAGCTTCTGGGAAAAGTGGACCCGCGATTACTTCCCGGGACTAATCGTACGATCGAAATGGCACGTGGAAAGGAGGAACGTCAAGGAAGGGGACGTCGTTTTGATCCAAGACAGCAACGCTCTTCGAGGTGTTTGGAGGATCGGCATCGTTACTGAAGTCCATCCCAGCCACGACAACAAAGTTCGCCGGGTCACTGTATCGTACAAGAACGGGTGTCAGGGCGACACTGCAAAGAACACAAGTGTTGAAAGAGCGGTTCACAGACTCGTAGTACTTGTCCCAGTTGTTGATGACGACTGAATGCTGAAGTCACGAGCTTGAAGCTTTTTGGTTGCGCGGAGTGTTTCGCGCCGTTTGCGCTCGGAGTGGACTGAGACTGAATTAAGCTACAAGTCACGTGACTAAGACCTTGTTTTCGCCATGTTTGCATGAAAGCTATTTTGCTGAAGCACGTAAATTTGAACTTTGTTAAATCTTCATCGTAAGCTAGGATTAAGTTGTGTTTACGGCTTTTCGTGCTAGTTATTTACCCTACGACAAATAGTAAGTACTGTGACATTTTTGCCTCTTGCACGACTCTTGTTAACCCGTTCGTTCGGTGCTTTCACCGTGAACTTTTCTACATGTAGCATGCATTCTGTTGTTTTGTTTAGGTAATTCGAACTTACATCATGTAGTTTGCTACTATGGACTGTGAATAAAAAACTGGCACGAAACACATGCATATGGGCTTTTACAACTGGAAGAAACTGCAATTTGTGTTTTTGATTTTACAGCCGGGAACTGCTCAGTGGTAAACATTAGTAGTGTCCAGGCCCACCGTGCTAATCCAGAACCCCAAGCGGGCTGGACTTACCAGGCGAGCAAAGGCGCTGTAACAACAATGACGAAGTGTATGGCGCTGGATCTATCAGCAGTTGGCATTAGAGTTAACTCCGTTAGTCCCGGATGTATCTGGACTGAACTGGTAATAATTTAAACTTTTTTTTCTTTGTCCTTTGGAAACAGCGAATTATCTTTTCCAGTCAATATAGCCTGAAGGAATGGACGAGCGGAGCGAACCGAACGCGTTCCCCCCCCCCCCCCGCGTCCCCCCCCTCCCCCCGCATCCCCCCTTTTCCCTCCACCCCCTTCCCTCCCCAGCTATCCTGTAAACAGAACCAAATCATTTCTGTGGAAAAGCTATTCGGAATGCCTTACAACAGCAACAACAACAACAAAAATTGTTATTAGTTAATTATTTTACAATTTACAAGACAGGCCCGCAGGTAGCAAAAGCTAATCTTGGCAGGCCAGTCAAATTAATTACGTGATTTTTATATAGAAATCGCTACACACAATATATTTGTTAAAATAAAAAGAAAGGATCAAACAAAAGAAAAGAGAAGAAACAAAAAGAAAAAACAAGTGATCATGATAAAAGAAAGAGAATTATGAAAATATTAATTAATTACTTTTTGATTCAACTTTCGAGATAATCTCGTCAATATTAATATAGGAATCTGATTCTTTAAGTATAGTCAAAAGTATATTCTTAATTTTGTCTTTGAACGAACTCTTTGGTAGTTCTCTCAGAAAGCATGGTATCTCATTCCATAATTTTGCTCCAATTCTAGAAAAGGCTTTCTTTGTATTTCAAGTATTATAAGAGTGGACAGTGGATTAGTATTTGTGAATAAATTTAAGACATTTAGTGGTGCTGAACCATTTCTAACGTCATGCATTAAGCTAGATAAAGATTCGTAGTATAAGAAGTTCAAAGGCATATTATATTAGCATCGATAAATAACGGAACGGTATGCTTGCTACATTTAGCAAAGTACAGTATAGACAGGCTGAGCCTAACAGCGTCGCACTCTGAACAAGCTTAACTAAGGTGAAACTTAAAGAGCCCCTGTGATCAAATTTTCGATTTTTATTTTTTTTGCATTTTCGTATACTATTAGACTTTCTTACTCATCTTGCCAAATTTCAATCCATTACGAACATCAGAAGTCATTTTATTTTAACATTTATTTCCGAGAATTTACGGCCGCCATTAATCAACCTTGTTCCAAGGCTTGGTTGCGAATGGGAGAAAGTGACGTCAAAGACTCAAACATACCTCACGGGTTGAAATTATAATAACAATCAGCATAGAAAATTGCACGAAGAACATGTCCAAAGTTTTTGTTGCGTTTCGCGTGATTTTACAATATAATCAACATGGTACTCCAAGATATTTTACATAATCTTTGCACTCCAGGAGAATATTCTTCATTTGATCATTGTCAAATATAGTAATTTTAGGTTTAAAAGTTAATTTGTTTGGAATAGACAATATTTCTCATTTAATTTCAGCTGGGGTGACCTGCTGGAAGCAAAAAGATGATTCAGGAGATTTAGATTTATCGAAGAAGTCAGTATAGGGTTTTTTTGTCGATGGTAATTGATTCGCTAATTTATATCCTACTGTTGCAAAATGCTCGTTAACAACATTGGGTATTCGAGTAAGATCACTGGTGACTTTATTATTGTTATTATTGGGATCCTTAAGTGCGCTTATTGATTTACTCTTTTTGGTTTTTCGATTTAATAACTCATTTATTCCATTCCAGATTTTTTTTTCATAAGTTTACGTTAAAGTATTGAAAATAGTGTTGTTTTTTTGCTAATTCGCGTTAAGCTGTAGATTTTATTTCTATAAAATTTATATTTAGTTTCACTGCAGGACATATATAGCTTGTTTTTAATATAAATTGATTTCCTTATTCCTTTTGTTATCCATGGTTTAGAGAGTTGTTTTACCTTTAGGTGTGAAATTCATGGAAGCATGCTTGTTAACAAAAGGCTCCAAGCAGCCTATACTCATGCTCATGCGTAAAAAAGTTTTATGATATATTTTAAACAAGATAAGAAGATGTCCGACATGGAGAAGAGTTACTTCTTTCATTCAGTCATCGTTCCTGCAAACCACGTTGTTTACTATTGAATATTTTGTAAATGAAGGCTGTACCACAATGAAGCCAGTGATTCTTCCGAGTCTTATATATACCTGACGTGAACATTAGTGATGCAAGTAGGGTTGTAGGAGACGCTGTCGTGACATTTCAGTGACGCTGTTTTGCCGGAAGTGAGAGTAGCCGGAAGTCACTAAACAGGAAGTGTAAATGCAAAGCTATGAACCGGAAGTGTACAATTTAAAATATGCGTGCATAAATTTGCATGCAAAATCGTGACACAAAAATAATAAAAATAATAACAACAAGAGGCTTCAAGCAGCCTTTACTCATGCGGATGCGTAAGAAAGTTTTACGATATATTTTAAACATGATAAGAAGATGTCCGACATGGAGAAGAGTTACTCCTTTCATTCAGTCATCGTTCCTGCAAACCACGTTGTTTACTATTGAATGTTTTGTAAATGAAGGCTGTACCACGATGAAGCGAGTGATTCTTCTAAGTCTTATATATACCTAACGTGAACATTAGTAATGTAAGTAGGATTGTAGGAGACGCTGTCGTGACACTTCGGTAACGCTGTTTTACCGGAAGTGAGAGTAGCCGGAAGTCACTAAACAGGAAGTTTAAAGTGCCCCTATGATCAAATTTTTTATTTTCATTTTTTTTTTTTTTTACATTTTCATGTACTATTAGACTTTCTTACTCATCTTGCCAAATTTCAATCCATTACGAACATCAGAAGTCATTTTATTTTAACATTTATTTCCGAGAATTTACGGCCGCCATTAATCAACCTTGTTCCAAGGCTTGGTTGCGAATGGGAGAAAGTGACGTCAAAGACTCAAACATACTTCACGGGTTTAAATTATAATAACAATAAGTATTGAAAATCACGCGAAAAGCAACAAAAACTCTGGACTTGTTCTTCGTGCAATTTTCTATGGCCATGTAAAAAAGAAACAAACAAAATGGATCGAAAGCTACCAATCATAATGCACGGACGTGACCTTTTGAACTCATTGAAGTGAAGATCTGTTCCCTGAGAGGCAAGCTAAGATGATTGACTGCAGGAAATAACGCAACCGTTGGTGGAAATTTGAATTTCAAATTCCGCATTAATTTTTATTGAAAGGCGCAGTAAAGGCACTAAACTAATATGGAAAAACAGTACGCCATTATAAACGTTTTCCTAAACATTCTTCTTCGGGTGTCCATGACAAGTCCTTTGATTCTTTAAAAAATTGCGAACCAATGGGGCACTAACTGGCTTTTACATCCACCTTTCAAATTTTCTCCAAAAGTGCCCGTTTTATCTTTATTCACTCAGTAAAAAAGATGACTCGCGGCTTTGATTTGATTTTGCAGAATGAAAAAATTTTGGGCCACAGAAAGTATTATGAGTCAACAATTGCCAAACGAGTTATGAGCCGGCGAATCGGTGAGCCCGCAGAGTTAGCAGCGGCTATTGCCTTCCTGTGCAGCACTGATGCTTCATATATAACTGGCACGGAATTGGTGGTCGATGGAGGATGTCTGGCTTTGGGACCAGGGGCACTTGGAGACAAGTCGTAGCTTTCACACAAGGCGTAACCTGCCTTGTCATAAATCAATTTATGTTTTTTGTAACGTTATGTTATGTTATGTTATGTTATGTTATGTTATGTTATGTTATGTTATGTTATGTTATGTTATGTTATGTTATGTTATGTTATGTTATGTTATGTTATGTTATGTTATGTTATGTTATGTTATGTTATGTTATGTTATGTTATGTTATGTTATGTTATGTTATGTTATGTTATGTTATGTTATGTTATGTTTTTTGTAACGTTATATATATATATATATTGTCTTTTTGAAAAAAATGATGGATAAATAAATGTTCCAAGTCTTGGTTTGCACCGTCACGCAATCGGGCGAAATTAATTTTTTAAAATCGAAACCATTTAGTGAAAAAAGCCAATAATTTGTAATGTTATAAAAGACTAACAAATAGACAACTTCCCTAATTCTCAGATCTGTGCAGTATCCCGTTGTTAAATTATTCACCGAAGCATTCGACTCCAATTTACAGAGCTTTGTATGGAAACGCCATCCTGCCGTCCCTCCGAGGGACACCAAGAATTTTTTTTTTTTTTCAATCGAAACGATTAAGTGAAAGAAGCCAAGAATTTGTAATGTTATAAAAGAGTAACAAATAAACAACTTCGCTAAGTCTCAGATCTATGCAATATCCCGTTGTTGAATTATTCGCCGAAGCATTCGACTCCAATTTACAGAGCTTTGTATGGAAACGCCATCTTAGGGACACCAAGATGGCCGCCGGAAATCAATAACAACATCTGGACTTCACTTTCGCTCTGAAAGCGATTACCTTTTTCTCGTCAACTACTATACATTTACATACACTGCTCTCCTAATACTTTAACTACCCAAAGTGCTAAAAACACGAGGAAAGACCTTTCTTTCATAGGATAAAGCTCTGTCACGGAGGCTATGTTGCTCTCACGTAGGGTGAAAGGTTAGAAATTCAAAATGCTGTATTTTCAAAGCGAAAGACGCTACCGCGCTGGAAACTTGTAAAAAGATATATTTTTAAGTTATCTTTAACCTGGTGGACATATAAACTCAGAAGACATTGCGATTCATGATTTTCGAATTTGATGACGTCGCGTGCAAACCAAGAATAAAGTTCAGCGATGGAACCGACTGATCACAACAAAAAAGTAAAATGTGACTACCAGTAAATCGTCAGTGTAACGATCGAGAACTCAGACTCGCATACTAAAGAACCTGCTATTTATGCACATACTTGCACGCGCAAAGTTAATGCACGTGCATGCACATAACTTGCATTGGCATAAAACATGCCTACATTCAACAGATTACAAACATCGTAATTAACAATTCTAACCATAGCGAACAGAAATCAATTCTCTTCAAAGATACATTTAACCAATATGAACCAAACTTCATGAGTTTTTCTCAAATTTAACTGGGAAGAGTTTGATATGACAATTTTTTGTTTATGACGTGTGACGTTTCCACGGCGACCATAATTAATGCTTGTAAAGAATTTTACAGTTATATTTAGGATTAATTTATCATTTTTTTAATTAATACTAACTCAATTTTGGCGCTTTTCTGACATAATGGCAATCCAAGATGGCGGCCATTCGGAATGATTATGCAATTCCCGCATGCGTCATATGACGTCATCATGGCACGTGACCTACCTTAACTTAGATAGTTTTGGACGCAGTATGAACCCTCCATTTTGACACAAGAAACTAAAGAGAAGGGTTTGCCCGATTCGAGCAGCAGCAATCCTATCCACTGAGCGAATGTTTACTTGGCTCGCGAGTTTCGCGGAGATCATGAAGCAAATTTAATGGCCCACCTTCACCCAAAATGCTGTGCGCGCCGTGATCACTTTGTGTGCTGAATTCACGCTTGAATGCGTGCAACCAATCAGATCACGCGTATGAACAATGGAGTATTTCAAAACATGACAAAAACAAATGACCGCAACGTCTTTTGGGTGAAGGTGGGCCTTTAAAGCTTCCCTCAAATAAATGAAGTTAATTGGGAATGGATAAGGAGTAAGTTATCAAACCGTTCACCTAAATGTTTTGTTTCGATGAAAAAATCTAATTGTGCCTTCTGAATAAACTGTCACGAAATGAGATGGCGTCTCAGAGTAAGCCAACTGAAATGAGTACCTTAGCACTTGTTTCCTCCCAGGTACATCCGCGAGACTCGCATGATCTTGTCATTATTAGCGACATGGTCAGTGAAGGCTGGACAGAACAGCAGCAGATCTAGGAAAAGGAGAAGAAACGCTTGAATCGCCATAATGATTCCTCTCTCCACGAAGCGTAACTCGAGAACCTCGAAAACGTCAGTTCTCTTCGCGAGTAAAATATTGATCATCTCTGTTGGTTTAACTACTGTCAGTCAATCAAGCAAGCTCCGTAGTGTCACGCAAACATGCAGCAAATCACATTATTCAGGTCAATTCAGGCTATAAGCAACTTCGTAATTTTAGCTGCGAGCAGGGATGGTTCTGTCAATCCCCCATTATATTCAATACACAAAAGGACAATTCACTAATAAGAATTAGATATCATTAGTATCAGACTATCTTAAGACTCGGGGGACTTCCCCTATAAAATTGACTCATTAGAGGTACCAATTTTATACAACACAAGACATTCTGTCATATTTTTTCAGCTTAACACCCTAAAAGGTACCGCGATATTCTAACCGTGGTCAGTTTAGATTTCAGCACCCTAAGTGGTACCAATCTACAAATTTTAACCCTTACAAGGTACGAAGAGCACCCCCGTCATTTTCATATCGGAGTCCCCGCGGGTCTTTAAAACTCAAAAATAATCCGCTGGCCGGCCGTGTCACGCAGAGTAACTTGACCATTCTCTAATTTCAGATCAGTTCAATTTTAGCCCGGCTAGCGATGGCTCTATCAAATCCTCCATTAGACTCCCAATACACGAGAGGACGATTCACAAATAAGGTATCTATCATAACCGGTGGAGCATCGGGGATCGGACGGGCAACTGTCTGCAGATTTGTAAACGACGGAGCTGCAGTAGCAGTGTTTGATATCAACGAATCAGCCGGTAAACAACTACAAACTGATCTCACGACGGCTGGCTATAAAGTTAAGTTTTATCAAGTGGATGTGTCCGTTAAAGAACAGTGCGTGGAGGCGGTGATGAAAGTTGGCGAAGAACACGAAGGGAAGATTGATTTTCTGGTGAATAACGCAGCAATTGCAGCGCCCTGTAAAGGTGAGCTGGGTCCGGGGGGGTACTATTTATATATTAGGGTGGGGGTGCGCCGCTCTGACTCTGAACGCCTTTCCCTATCCCAGACCATATTGAACTGCATTTTGCAACCTTATTCTAGACTAGACAACAAAAATCCCTACCCTACCCCAGACTCGAGCTATTTTCAGAAACTTTATCTTCACATGCACACGATTGAAAATGCCGGGAAGTAAAAAATTATGCAACTATAAAATTGTTCTCGACTTACGAAATTTATGCAATTAATTTCTTCTGTTATATTGATTAGAAATAAAACTAATTTCGTTTACTTTCAATACACATTTAAATATGCGACTATGGCAAAACTAAATTTCTCCTGTAAAAATGTGAAATAAACCTTTTATACATAACGAAACGATAGTCGAGTATCTTCTTGCTTAAATTTCGTTATGTGTGTAATTGCTTTTATACATAACAAAACGATAAGTGAATATCTTCCCGCTTCTCTATCGTGGTATTTATGCAGAAGAAATAAATTGCATAAAAAATTTCGTTAAAGTGCACATGAAGTGAAATTTCACTACCATTTTTTTCGGTAATCTGAAAATAGCTGTTTTTAAGAGTGAATTATTTTCATGGAAAATAAGCCACTTGAAGTGGCGGGAACATAGTTTAAAGAGCGACACAAGTTGGGCATATTAGACAAGGACCTGGGTTCTAGTGACGTCATTAGTGTGTTTACAACCGAGCGCGTCACTTGTTTTACAGTGGAGTTTTGGCAACTTGTGGAAGGATTATTTTGATTAAACATGGCTGAGAGCGACGCGTATTTTAGCCCCGGGTTTGTCCCCTTCTCCGCCGTGTTTTGTTGTGATCAAACACACGAATGACGTCACAAATACCCTTTTGGCCGCGCTCAAAATGTCGCAAATTTCAGGCCTCGGCGGGAGTTTTCAAACCGCTAAAAACAGTGGATCCTCTTCGCGCAAAAGAGGAAAACGACTGAAAATGGAATGAAGGTGATATAAACAACATAAAACCCTAAAACAAAACGGTAGTGAAATTTCACTTCATTTGCACTTTAATAGAACAATTTAGTTGCATATTATGCGGATGTAAGTGACGCCCTTGGCGACAGCCGATATCAAACCTTCTGAATAGCCCGTGGGCGTAGCGCGCAGCGCACTTAATCAGTTCTAGCCAGAAGGTACAGCTGCCTCTCATCTCTCCTGGCCGTGCGAACGTTCCTCTCGTGCGAACGTTCCTAGCCGCACGGAGCGATGAGAGGCGGCTCTATTTACAGACTAGAAGATTACGTGTATATATTCCTGTTTAGTTTTACATTATTGCGATCATTTACTGTAAATTAATTCTGAAAAGCTCCCCAGAGAAGACTAATAAATTTAGTGTATTGTGTTGAGATCTGTTGAAAATTACATACAAACGGTGCGGCCAATATCAAAGTTACGCTCATAGTTTTTTTACTGACCTATCATGTAATGTTTCATTTTGGTTTTGCTTTTACTCCTGATTGTATGATAGAGCAGTTTTCAATTAAGTGCCAAAAGTAATTACACAATTGCTTTGGTTTTTCATTGCTACGCTTTGTGATTGGTTAAAAAAAATCTCGCGCCACTTTCTCGACCAATCAGAAGTAAAACTAAAACCAATCGTGACTTGCTCGCACGCGTTTTCCCGCGCTTCGAGCTCTGATTGGTTCATTGGATTGTTTACGACTGCTGTGATTGGTTGGAGTAATTACTTTGGTTTTGGTTTTACTACACTCAAGTAGTTTAAAGCCTGGGTCAAGGGCTTTGACCAGGAAAAAAACGGTTTATTCGTAATAACCTTTACAAATAAAAATGCTTTTCTCCAGCCCTTCACGTTTGGAATGAGTGTCCATTAATCTCTAAAAAAAATTGTAAGGACAAGGTCATTTTTCAGTCCAAAATTCAACCTATCATTATTTATAGCTGTAATTTAAAGACTTGAGGACAATCATTCCAAACGTAGAAGGTTAAATTTGTTAAACCTCCATCGGAAAAGCTAATTTATTTAACTATACAAAGAAACTTCGCTACCAAATCGCCGAATTACATAATTTTAAAATTTTGATCGCGTGGCATGTCACGTGACCAAACTTTTGCGTTAAGGCAATAGAAAACATCAAGATTAACATTCAGGGAAAATTTCATTTTTATCTAGGTTTTCTCGGTGAAGATATTAAGTGTCAACCATATTTTCCGAACACACTTTAAATCCAGGCCTTAAACTGCTTGAGCACGCAATTGAAAACTGCTCGAAAGTGGCGCGAGTTTTTTAGCAATCAATAAAGGCCTCGACACACGATGCGCGCAACAAGATGTTTTGGGGGTGTCACACGATGCAATTTGTTGCCTGGGCCTTAAGTGTAGCAATGCAAAAACAAAACAATTAATGGAATTAATCGCGTTCTGCTCCTAGGTTTGGACTCCACGACACAGGACTGGGATAGAGTTTTAAGAGTGAATGTGATTGGTTACTCCAACATGGTGCAAGCCTGTTATCCATTTATGAAAGAAAGTAAGTTTTTTTGATATTTTAGATTGTGTTAGTGAACAATGTCTTGTTGTAAGTGTAAAGTGTATTATAAGAAAAGATATTTATAGAAAGTTAATTGAGTATAAAATTGGGAAGGAAATGAAAGGGAAAACATAAAAATTTCAAGCAATCAATTAATTAACCAGACTTAGCCATGAAACATACATTGGGAGCAAGTCAACTGTGAGTTCATATGCATCGGCGATAGGAATGGATACCTGTAAAAGATTTTTACACTCGGCCTTGCCTTCTGGAGGCCCGATGGTGTACGTTAGCGCATTGGACTTTGAGTAACGTCTCTGTCAGGAAACAAGGGACAATGTCTTGGGGATGTTGCTGTTTATTTGTCAAAACTGAAGATTTACCGAGTACCTTTGCTTATACACTAGGAAACTGCGTCTAGAGTATAAATCTACTAGCGTTCTATCACGAATACTGTTCTCTCAATGGCTAAGCTACTCACTATCTATCCTGTTGTAGAAAGTGTGTGCGGTTGTCAGTGTGCGGTTTGTTATTTATATCATTATTTAATAAAAACGCGAGCCTGTCTTTTTGTTAAGTTTATACTAACACAATTAGATTATGAGCTTTTGATAGAAATCTCGAGCTCATAATCGAATTGTTAATATCAAGTCGGATTTCTCGAAGGGAAAATAGACTAATTTTTAGCGATTTCTTCCGAGACACAAAGGAAAAAATCAGTTGCAATCCATTTCCACCCTTGCATCCACAGCGTAAACCAATGCAATTCATAATACTCTCGGCTAGTATAAATAAGGCCCGATTCAAACGTCGAACTTCACATGTGCCGAATCTAATGCAAATGAGCAATGTGAAGTTCGATGTTTGAACCGGGCCTAAAATGGCGTAAAAAAAGTTTGCTCCACGTCGCTCTATCCGCGCTTGTGTAGTAAATGATACCGGTAAACCGTTAGAAAACCTTAACATTGCCGGGGGTAGCTCCAAAAGAAGGCGCTGATCGCAGGTTTGGTTGATGTATGCTACAGAAAACTGGGTCTTTCTGCGTGTACCGGTACTCATTGTCTTCTATTGTTTGTGAGGCATTGTATTTTTGGTCTTGTTTTGCATTTGTATTATTGTCGTTCTTTGTTCCTTTTGTTTTACGTCATCTGTGCTCCGGTGCACACAGAAGGAACCAGAAAACTGCCGTGTGGTTCGCTTGCGGCTCCTGTGCAAGTTTAGTCGTATACCTCGCTTAGATCTAGAAAACGAGAAGGCATCCTATTTCTACCATTTCCACAAGTGCAAGAATTCGGGAGGGGTCTTTCCATGTTTAGAAGTGTCACTGGCGAGGAAGTCCATCCTACGGCTCGCTTGTCCGAAACTTTTAAAAAAAGATAGCAAAAGATTTGGTTTTGATTAAGTTGGTTATCGGCCGGAATAGCAAATAATTGAGCCACGAAATGACCAGGTTATATAATGGTACTTGTTGAAGAATGTCAAGCTTCCCCGGGTTGTCAACGTACATATGGGCTTTTATTACAACCGGATGAAACTGCAATTTGTGTTTTTGATTTCACAGCCGGGAACTGCTCAGTTGTAAACATTAGTAGCGTCCAGGCCCACCGTGCTAATCCAGAACCCCATGCAGGCTGGACTTACCAGGCGAGCAAAGGCGCTGTAACAACAATGACCAAGTGTATGGCGCTGGATTTATCAGCAGTTGGCATTAGAGTTAACTCCGTTAGTCCCGGATATATCTGGACTGAACTGGTAATTATTTCAACTTCTTTCTTTCTTTGTCTTTTGGAGACAGTGAATTATCTTTCCCAGTCGATGTAGCCTGTGAACAGGCTCCCTTTAGGAGATATTGAAGAAATCGACGAGCAGAGCGGAGCGAACCGAACGCGACCCCGCCCGCCCAAAGTTGTACAGTGTAAATCGGCCCTTAAAGGCACTAAAATGATATGGAAAAACAAAACGCCATTATAAGCGCTTTCCTAAACATTCTTCTTCGGGTGCCCATGAGAAGTCCTTTGATTCTTTCAAAAATTGCGAACTAATGGGGCACAAACTGGCTTTTACATCCACCTTTCAAATTTTCTCAAAAGTGCCCGTTTAATCTTTATTCACTCAGTAAATAGATGACCAGCGGCTATGATTTGATTTTGCAGACAGGGGAAATTCTGGGCGATAAAAAGAATTATGAGTCAACAATTGCCAAACGAGCTATGAGCCGACGATTCGGTGAGCCTGCAGAGATAGCAGCGGCTATTGCCTTCCTGTGCAGCACTGATGCTTCATATATAACTGGCACGGAATTGGTGGTCGATGGAGGACTTCTGGCATTAGGACCAGAGGCACTTGGAGACAAGTCATAGCTTTCACACAAGGCCTAACCTGCCTTGTCATAAATCAATTTATGTTGTTTGTAACGTTATATTATCTTTGTAGTCGATCAGAGAACGGCAAAGAAATGTACTTATAATTCCACACGTTGATACACTGCCCAAATATCGGTATCTATTTATGACATGTATCCGGGATGGTGGTATTTTCGCATTTTAAAGAAAAGGAAGAAGAGGAAGAAAATTATATTTTCGCGTTTTGAAGTATAGTTTAAAAAACGAGCAGTAGTGTATTATCAGGTTTAAAAACTCGAGGCGAAGCCGAGAGTTTTTACACCTGATAATACACGTGCTGCGAGTTTTTTGAACGGCTTCAAAAACATTCTTTCAAAAGCGTGTCCCTTCGGAATTAAAACATTTGCGCTTTTGTGCAAAGAGGAAATTAGCATACGAGAAAAACAAGTAGACTAGACTGATTAGCATACAACACATGTGCCACGTCTTCGACGAAGTGACCATTGCTTCCCGGCTCCTGTCGAAAGTTTTGGGATTTTATAGTTCTGAGGGAAAACATCTACTGAAAATGCTATACTGAAGTTGTCAGGTACTGTAGATAAAACGGCTGACAATTTTTTTTTTCAGAGGTAGAGAACGAGTAGAAATAAGCAGCTTGCATCTGCGAACCAGTCGCTTACCTGGCAATTTACACGAAGGCGCTGGTGTCATTCAAATAACGGCTCACTTGTTAAACTGTTGGTTGTTTATTTCGTTGAGAAGATTCCAAATAGAATGGCGAAAGACCAGATTTCGTAAAACAGTACTGCACAAAAATATCAAAGTCACCATTTGTTGCACTAAGAATCCTGAACAATTACTACCCATATCAGTAATCTTTATATAAAGATTACGTGTGATCTTAATATAAATATCACGGTCATTTTAAAATCATTATCATTAAAAATTCAGCGATAATTGCATTGTTTGCCCATTCAGCCCCGAACTCCCCTGTGACTGAAATCAAAGCCGCCACCAGGCTTTTCATAATGACCGTAGATTACCAGGTATAAAGGCTCATACAGGTGATCGATTTGCGTCGTGTGATTGGCTGATATGCTCATGAATTATTAATGAGTTTTTGAAGAAAAGTGAAAGTGACCGCTGCCTGTAATTTCGTACCTGGCGTGCGTTTCTCGAAACTCCCGAAGACTTTTCGGATCCAAAAGCATTTTTTAAATGTAGTTTCTAACGGAAGACGATGAAGTTTTTAGTCGACAAAGCAACTCAACTTGTGTAGTGAACGTAAGATTTTATTGCTTAGCTTTTAAAATCAACAAAAACCGAATCTTTATTGGTAAACATTCTGCTCAAAACACAGCTTTTCGGGTCCGAAAAGTTTTCGGGACTTTTGAGAAACGCACGCGTGGGGAGAGATAAAAAAAGCGCGGATTACTATGAAAAAAAAAGGAAAAATAAAGTTGGTAGTTGATTACCGGATACAACAACAACAACAAGTCTTTATTTAAAAAAAAAAACAGTTACAATTTAGCTGCTCGCGTTTAGCAAAGGCTATTCTAGGCGAGCTGATTCGTTGATATCAAACACTGCTACTGCAGCTCCGTCGTTTACAAATCGGTACACAGTAGCTCGTCCGATCTCCGATGCTCCGCCGGTTATGATAGATACCTTATTAGTGAATCGTCCTTTCGTGTATTAGGAATATAATGGAGGATTTGATAGAGCCATCGCTGGACGGGTCAAAATCACGAGAGACGTTGAACTGATCTGAATTTAGTGAATGGTCAAGTTACTCTGCGTGACATAAGCTAGCGTATTTATCTTTGCGTTTCTTATTATAGATACATATAAAAAATTCTTATTTCGAAGTTGCAAATTGCCTTAATTGACCTGAATATTGTGATCTACTGCATGTTTGCGTGACAAAACGCACTGCAAGTTACTTTGCGTGACATGAGCTAGCGGATTATCTTTGAGTTTTTATCGATAGATATCTAATTCTTATAAGTGAATCGTCCTTTCGTGTATTGAATATAATGGGGAGATTGACAGAACGATCCCCGCTCGCAGCTAAAATTTCGAAGTTGCAAATTGACTGAATTGACCTGAATATTGTGATCTACAGGATGTAACAAAAGTCTTCGACCATTTTGATTTTGCTCTAAATTCGATTATAATCGGTCAATTTCATGTTAATTTACAATTAAAGAAATTGAACTCATCACATATTGTCTGGTTGGTTCAATTTTCGATTAATCCTTTTTCTTGAGCCGAAAAGATTAGTCAGCGGTATTCTTGGTTTCCAAGATGGCGGCCGCCACTCGCACGTTGTCAAGTCATGAAAATTGTGCCAAAATTCTTAAACTTCAAGAGAGAACAGAGACTGAAGAATATAAAGAAGGCTGGCGAATACCTACATTTCCAAAAAGGTTTAAACGCAGCCAAGGATAGATGAAATATTGAATTTCCCGAAGTGAGAGAAAGTACTTACAGACCTGCCAAGGAGAGGAAGGCCTAGCAAGCCCAAGTCTGCCAAAGCGACAAAATTGCTGCAGAAAGCAAACTATAAGCGAGGAAATTCAACACGTACAATAGCTAGAAAGCGTTCCGAGAGTGGGATACATGTTTCCCACCAAACAGTGGCCAGATCTCTAAAGGCAAGGGGATGGAGCCGTTGAGAAGGAATAGGCAACCATTGCTCAACAAAACGACAAAAGCGCCCCCAGTTTACCAAAAATCGCAAAAATCTGACAGAAAGGGACTGGGAGACCTTTATCTTTTCGGCAGCATTGTTCCTTTTTAATTGTCCAAATCCTTAAAATGATGTAGTGTGGGGTTCTCAAGAATCCTGGCAGAAGCACCCCAAGTAAAGAACATCGCTTTGTGGGGGTCTGGGGAGGCACGTCTGCGAGAGCTTTCACACGGCTACACTTTCTCCCGCCTGGAAAACCGTGACATCCAATTATTATGTGAACATTCTACTTGAAAAAAACCTCAAGCATTGCCTAAATCGTCGCCGAACCACAGGCAGTGTCACCGAAAACAAGATGTTGTGACGTTTTACTTTTGGTCAAAGACTTCCGTTACACCCTGTACTGCATGTTTGCATGACACAACGCAGTGCAGAGCTTGTGAAATTGACTACAGATGCATTTTTGTCATTAGTTACCATGTCGCTGTTAATGACAAGGTCGACTGTTACCCAGAAAATGGAAATAAGTCTCTATGCGAGTCTCGTGGATGCACCTGGGAGGAAACAAATGCTAAGGTAATCATTTCAGTTGGCTTTAATACTCAGAGACGCCATCTTAAGTCAGTTAAGTTCTAATTTTGGCGACAGTTTATTCAGAAGGCACAATTAGATTTTTTCATCCAGACAAACTAAAAACTTTAGGTGAACGGTTTGATATGCGTAAAATATGCATTTTAATTCGGCAAGTACGTGGCACATGTACTTTTGTATGAATCTTCCGTCCTAGGCAGATAGGCATCTGGCGCCCCATATGTGGACTGCATTTATGTCTACTGTATAACTCTACCAGCGTTCTATCACGAATAGTCTATTTTGCTAATGTTGTTTTCCCAGTGCATCTTGGGTAGTTCCAGTCCTTTGTGGGGAAAAACGACCAGTTTGGCAGGTAATTTGAAATTTTAATTTTGGCCGTTTGCCCCCACAAAGGACTAGAACTACCCAAGATGCACTGGGAACACAACGTTAGTAAAATAGTATATTCTGTTCTCTATTCACTATCTATTCTGTTGTAGAAAGTGAGTAGAGTTAGTAGCCTAATGGCGGCCGCTTCTTCGCGTTTTCAAAATGTCTGTGAAGAGTATTTCACGTTGTTAAGTTTTCAACGTCTGGTATATTTATACTAAAACTAGGAGTTTCAATGTGAAAGTGAGTGCTGGCGTTGGAACTGGAACAAATTATTGATAATAAGACATAACCCTTCAATTCCCGTAATACCAATCACCAGACACAAAGTATGGTAGGACACGCAAGCGAATCCAGTACATATGGATTCACAAAGTCAAACGAAAGGCACTTTTTCTTACCACGAAAAAGCTAATTATCAGCGCGCGTAGAAAATCTTGCTTTCTTTCCGCGGTCGCTCGCAAGTTGATCTCTCTGTCGCCTCTTACGACTCGCCGCTTCTCCGGCCTTCTTAAGCCGCTATTCATCTTCTGAGCCGGATGCCAGTTCGTTTGACTCGTACTCCGCTACCACTTGCCAACCGTCCTAATTACTTTTAACTGCGAGCTTTATCCAGCTTCTGCCGTTTGTACATACGCTGCCTGGCTTCTTGGGAAAGAGTCTTTATACGAGCCAAATTAGGCTCCCCGCGTTCGCTCTCGATTTTAGTAGTAGTAGTAGGTCTTTATTTAAACTCGGTTAAAAATCTTCAGTTATACTAATAGTATTTTAATTACAATCGTTTATAAAAATTAAAATAACTATAAAAACTGATTTACAAGATTGCCGAGTGGGAATCGAATGTTTCAAGTGCGCGGTTAATTTCCTTCTTAAACTGCCCAATTGATCTAATCGCCCTAATATTTTCAGGAAGAGAATTCCACAGTAAGGCACCGCTATAGCCAAAGCTACGTTTCAAATAATCGGTACGCGGCTTGGGTAAGTTTAACTTACGGAAAGAATCACGCAGGTCATAGTCTGTGTGCCGCTCACTGAATAAATCATGCAAGTACACTTGGGCTAACCCGTTAAAGGATTTGAATACTTTCAAGGATAAAGTCTAATTCTTCGTTCAGCTCGAACGCCCTTGTACTTCAACTGCACTATTTCTTTATCCATCCTACAGGGACCGCGCGGCAGGTTTTCGAGTGGGGGGGGGGGGGGGGGTGGGGGGTAAAGAAGAATGCGTGAAGGAAATTTTTTTGTGGGCGGGGGGGGGGGCATGCTTGTGGATTTCTATTCAATTTCTCTAAAGTGACGGAGAATGCTATTATAACGATAAAACTATTGATTTTTTTTCCACATCTTCAGTGATGTTGCTATCGGGTCTGAAAATTCACCATCACTAAATTGAAATATCATAGATTTTTATGTTATACCACTGATATCAACCTTTAATTACTATAAATAAGCCAGAAATCCAACGATTTTGCTTGAGCTGCCTTGAACTCAACACTGTATAATTACTCAGCAATTATTGCACGAGGCTGAGTATGATATGAAGAGTTGTGCAGATCGAGGGGGTTATCCACCAAAGCCGAATGCTTGAGCCCGGTGGATAACACCCTCCAAGATCTGTATATCTTCATATCATACGAAAGCCGAGTTCAATAATTGTTTAATTATTCATTCAAAATATTCACACGGCAAAACAAAACGGTAACTGAAAATAATTTAGTGAATGATATTAAAGTTACAAAACAGCAACTCGTTTTCCTGAGAGGTCCGCAGGAAAAAGAAGCCATTTAAAAGACTTTTACCTCTGCTAGGTTAGAAGCGAAAAAATATTTTACAATTGTAACGACTAATGCTTCATTCTGTCTATTTATCTGCGCGTTTTTCTTTGCCAGTAACTCTGGTCACTTTCGAATTAACGATTTTTTATAATTTTTCACTCCGTTACTTTTGTTAAATTATTTTTTGTTTAATTTATTTTTATTCTTGCAAAAAAGTGGGGGGGGGGGGGGGGGGGCTAAAGCCCCCACAGCCCCTCCCTCTGCGCGGTCCCTGTCCTACTCTTTTAAAGATCTACTTCTCTTTATCTTGAACAATTTCTGCTCGAGATAGCCTCCGCGTTCGTCACTCGTTTGGTCTGTTTCTGCCCGAACGGAAGATCCTTCAGATTGCCTCTGATCGCTAGGCATTAGTGCGAAGATGGGGTAAAGAGATGTGTAAACCGTGTGGAACCGCAAGCGTGAATGAAATTCGTGAATTGGCCAAGATCTGTAAGTACTTGAAAGCTGACCAATAGGACGTGTGTAATACACAATGGATGGTGCGGCAGGTGATGATAAAGCTAAACAAGTAGCATAAATTACTTGGAATACCAGCGGAAAATACATGTCCCGGGCTCTGTGGAAAACACGGGGTCACGGGGTCTGTGGAAAATACCGGTCCCGCACGTTTCCAACAACTATAAAGAAAGAAAAGATTTTGCTGAATTTAAGCAGCTACAGGAGCCGATATTACTTCAATTCATGTTTGGTTTTAACCTCAAAACAGATGGAGTTATGATAGAAACTTGAACTCATAAACGACTATTTTTATATGTTATCGTGTTTTATTTGAATCTGCTGTATCTGAAACTTTTGATATATTTTGATTGACAGGTTTCCAGTAGATAAAACCACATGGGATATTGACCGACAGTTCCTCTGGGGATCAACTTTGCTTGTTTCACCTGTTTTGGATCAGGTATAACTGGAATAAAAAATAGTCCTTTTTTATTTTTACATATTGCATGCAGCTTTTAACTTTTTGATTTTTAAGTAATGGTCCTAGTAAGAACTAGGCAACCTAACGACAACAGAAAGGTGTTAATTGTGATATTGTTGAAACCGTCCACCTCATTGGCTAAAACATGAAAATCTACCATCACTTCTTCAGGTAGCGCATTTATTTCTCTCTAGTTTACTAATTGATTCCCCTTTAGTGAAAACTATTGCGAGTTTTAATGGAAGAAAAGTTCTATGTGAGAAACATGGAAAATTAGAAGCCTTTCTTGGCCACTGTTTTGGAGTCTCACGATTGGATGAAATGTAATACATGTTAATATTTATTGTATTCTTTATTGTAATTAGTTTTTTAAAAACCATTTAGTGGAAAAACTAATAAATCTAAATCTAAAAATCTAAATCTAAAATCTTATAACACAAAAGAAACATCGCTTTAAAATAAAGTTTTAGTAAATTTTATTTCAAAACCACATAGGTTGATGTATTCTCAGTACGAAAACCTAAACATTCTTATGTGGGAAAAGCAAAATGCCGCAGAACAATAGAGGATTGCCTAGTTCTTACACGCATTGTTACTTAATTTTATTTTTGCTATCTTTCGTTACTCATGGCTCAAGCTAGTCAAAAACACTTTAAGGTAGGGTAAGACGAGTGTCGAGGCATATTTTCCAGATGCTCGCTGGTACGATTATTACACGGTAAGCGTTTTGCAAAATGTTGTTGTTGTTCGTTTGTTTTTAGTTTCTTTGTGGAACTTTTGCGAGTTTGATAATAATTTCTAGTAAAGTCATAGATCTCTTTCAAGTCAGAGAAACAAGGCAGTTTGTTGTAAAGCCTCGTACAATTGCTTGAAAAGGTCCGCGCAACCAAACGCAATTTTTACAGAGTTACTTCTCGATCTGAACATGTTGAACTGCACACCGAATGTAAATATACCTAAGTCAATAAAGGTTGCTTTGGCAATTGGTCATTGGTAATTGGGCATTGGCATTTGGGCATACGGAACATAATGCAATGTTTTGCTTGAGTGACCGCCAAACAATAGCATCCTAAGGCCCAATGACCAAAGCAACCTTTATTGAATTAGTATATGGCTGCCGATTTATTATTCCTTTATATGTATGTTAATTAATGGGGTTAGTTTCTAGAGAAACTGTGGTGCTGCGTCGGTGGGAGTGAAGCACAAGAATTTGGTTTTATCGACTGAGTCGATAAGGTAAATTAGCGAGGGTCTCCCAGGGGTTTTTGGGGAACAAGGGAACACGGGAAATTTGGCAATGGGAACACGGGAACAGAGCAAAAAAATCGTAGGGAACAAGGGAACATCAAATAGGTTAGGGAACAGGGGAACAAACACAAAAAATTACAAGGCCTTACGTTTTTTACATAAACATGGGGGTGATAGAAGATTTTCTGCTGTTTTCTGATTTCTTTGGCAAGTTTTTGTTCCCATCTTTCGTGTCTACTCGTCTCTACCTCTGGCGCTGAAATCGTTCTTTTCCGACAAGTGCCGACAATTGGTTTAATATTTAACTTAAACGATGTTATAGCGGTTTTCTAAAGACTATTGATAATCAATACAGCCCGGGAAAAGGTGCAATTGTCAACCGTGTCCAGGCGTGGAAAACATGACCCAGTGCCAAGAGCTAAAAGAAAAAGGTGCAACTTAGTGGTGCCAAGCGCGGGAAAAAAGAAAACAAGTGCTAAGCGCGGGAAAGCGTATAACTAGTGCCAAGCGCGGGAAAACATGCAACCGATGCCAAGCGCGGGAAAACGTGCAACCGATGCCAGGTCAGACCTGGTCAATTTTGTCAATTTTGACAGCACATGTGCAGCTGGTGAATTCGAAAATCCTGAGGATGGATGTGGTCGATCTTGGTAGAACGTTGATCGTATGTTGCTGCCAGTGACTGCAGCGATTTACCAAAATGGAGTGGAGAAGCCAGCAATGCGCTGGACATTTGAAATGGCGATTGGCGCCATTAGCGACCAAAAGTTGCATGGATTATTCCTTCAAAGATTAAGAGGAGGATTTGGAATTGCAGAGCGTTGCTCGGAACTTACAATACGCAAATTCAGTCTCACTGAGTACCAAAGACTTCAAAGTTACGCCAGAATTCCCAAAAGGACGACTCTTCTAAATCGATTGCGAAGAACAGTGGCAGACTGCATTGAAATACCTCGTGAACAGAGAGCGAGCCCATGTTCACCCAATCTGCTTTGCGCGCTTGTGTTTTTGTTTTGAAAAGGTTCAATTGTTCAATGTAGCGTTATGATTGGCTGGCACGTCGACCGGGCTTTTCCCACTTTTCAAGTTGGCGGGCTTTTCACACATTTTTATCGTGTCGCGCTGGTGCTTGAAGCTGCCCTCTCTATCCGATCTTGCAATATTATTCTTCATTTATCAAGAAAATGGAAATAGAGTCATCTTTACATGTAAATGGAGAAGAAAACTCAAGATCCGAATTGACAGTCAATGCGTATGGATCCATTGTAGCGCCCGATGATGACTCTGAAAATTTGGCGACAGCTGAACCCGAGGTTAGAATTTTTGAGGAACCATTTAAAGAAATTGTTTGCTAAAAGTATGATTCTTTTTTGCCAGCGTTTATGTTAAATATCGCTATTTTTAATTCGTAGGGATCCCATGTTACTCATTGCAACTGCAACGGCGTGTGTTGGCGAAAAAAAGGAAGAGGAAGTTGTGTTTGCAAGGCTGCGAACCAACACTGCACGCCGGAACATTGCCGCTGTAACTTTGCGAAATGCCGCAATAAGGTACAGAAATTTCTGATTTGATGTGCTCCTGCTAAGATGTGATTTGCTTCGTTGATGTTCATCAGCTAAACAGCCTATTTGATCTTAGTCTACAGAGTCAAATGGAACTCCGATCACACAACTGGCTCGTTCAAGCGCTAGACAGATAGAGGCAGACGGCGAGGTGCAATTCCAGCATGATATCCAGACGTCTCTGTCCGAAATCCAGGTAAATTTTAGCCTATCAGACTTTTATAATCTAACAAAAATAAAAGCACAACTGGTTTTGTGCTGCCATTTACTTGACCGTGGCGGTGTCCAGCTAGAAACCTTTCGCTATTTGGCCACCGCACACATATGAATCATTATCATTGTAAGATTCTCCTTATTTGAATTATCTTTCTGTACCATAGGCATTTGTTGCTTCCCTTCATGCCAGTCAGAAGGACCGGATCCTTACTGAACTGCTATGTATGGGACGAGGTTGCCTCGACTTTGCTAAAAACTTAGTTGGTGCTGCTGTAAACCCACCCTCACCTCCAAATCCTGCTACTCCTCAGTGGTGCATATGTCGTCGGTGTCGCCCAATGGAAACCGATACTGAAAATGTCTGTTGTAAGAAGGTGCACTGTGTAACCCGGCTCAACACATTTTCTAATATTTGTTTGGACAGAGACATTCTAGAAGTTTGCATTAAAGCCAGGAGTGACTTTCGTTCCGACGAGTTCGACTTTACCATGGAAAGTTTTCGTAAAGCTGGATACAGACAGTACATCATGTGGAAATTTGGGAAATTAGGACGTGGAAACAGGCGTGTAGTGCCATCATGTGTTGTATGGGCCATCAGAGATTCGTTTCCTTCTGCCAATGGGCAGTACATGGGCTTCAGAAGCAGTTAATTGACATTGTTGTAGTGTGTTGGCATTTTTGTAGCTGTTGTTTGAAGACATTGATGCACCTATCAATGTTAAGCCCGGGGGGGGGGGGGGGGGGGGGGCAAACCACGGGGAACTGATAGCGGGATTTTGTCATGGCCACAACCACTTGCACCTGGCCTGGTGAAAAATTTGACTACTTCTGACCATCATGTTGTTCCCGGGGAGTAGAACTTTGAACCTATTTTTTGGAAAAAAAGTCAAAATACCCCCCCCCCCCCAAAAAAAAAAAAATAAATAAATAAATAAATAAATAAAAAAATTGATAGGTGCATTGTTATGCCAAAATGATTTATAAAAATAAATATATTGCTGAATAATATTTAGTTACTTGAGGCAACATTTCCTTTTTCCACTACCAAAATGTGTATACAATTTTTTTTATTTGCTGTCATTGAATGTGTTATGTTTTAGAATAACGTACTGTAAACTTGCCATTTACTGTAGTTTAGCATTTTGGAAAAGCATACTGGAAAGCCTAATACTAAAACTACAATTCAATAAGCTTCTCAATCTCTGGCTCCACACCAGCTGGTTCACAAGCTATACTGATTTTGGCTTTAATTAAACAGTTTTTCTACATTACAAATCGTAGTGTTTTGCTTGAGAAATGAACTTTACTCTTATTCTGGCTACAACTATTCGTAAGAGTGACTTTCATAAAGCTGTGTAACTAGTTGTATTAGTTGAAGCATTATAATATCCAATAGCAACTAAAAACATCCATATAACATTTTAGACATGTTCACGGGATTATGGAAATCATTGTAAAGAGCACTTGTTTATTTGTCACTCTGGGATAATTACATGTACAAGGAAAACTGATACTACAAAATGTGGGTTTCCATACCTTACCACTTAGGAGGATTCAATTCATAATCCTCTCTCCCTCTTTTATATTTTCCACACACTGGAATAAAAAATACACGGAAAACAGGATGCAGACAAAGGCCACTCTCACCCCTCTTAGAATTTTCTAGTTTTCACCATGCAAGCTGTACAGTGCATACCACATGGGTGATTTTGTTACTGCACAATGTTTAGACTTTGTTCTTACTCTGCAGTGTTCAGTGGTGGAAAAATAAAATCTAAAACCTCTTGAGTATGTTAACTGCAACTTTTCTATTAAAAAAATGAAAAATTCACTTATTTAGACTTTAGAAAACGTGACGGGCCCTTCATCAACACCTCTGTTGGGGGGGCTTCCTTCATCCCCAGGGTGGGAGCTATCTGCTTGGGATGAAACACATTGTCGTCAGTGCGCTGAGTGAAGCTACCCTCAAACTCGCACCGTTCTTTTAGCATTCTTGCCATCATGAATGGGAAGTAGTTGTACTCCTTGTCTTGCTTGACAGGTTCAGCATGATATTTCTTTGTTCTCTTACTAAACTTGCGGTGCCCACACTCTCTTCCATCAGCCTTGGTCTTCCTGCTCCTAAACAAGTGCATATTGTGGTCGATTGCCGCCAACATTATTCTCATTATAAAGAAGGGATATCTAAAATTAAAAAAGTCCAGAATAAATTGTTGCTTCTTGACATTCTATCTACAAGTGGGGAAGGATGTCAGAACTTTCACTTCTTACAAATGTAAATGTGTGAATAATTGATGAGAAAAACAGGAAATCACTAGTACTCATATGGAGGTTTACATGTAGATACCTGAACCAAAGAACCACATGATTTTCCAAAATTCGTTTAAAGTTACTCCAAAATTATGAATGGTTTGAGTACCCTAAAGTATTCCTCTACAGGTATTGAAACACCTCATGATCAGCAAAAAAAGTGATGAGATGGGCTTTCTTCTTTCAAGCCATGTTCCTCTCAATTGAAACCACCTAATATAGGTGTCTCAATTGTTAAAATTATACTGCCAGCACATGTTTTACTGTTTTCTTTTTACTTACTCAAAAGATGATCTCTTTGGTGCATACTTGGTCATCATGCTATTAAAGTTCTCTAGATCACTTGTATGCCTGTAAAATCAGAAAATACGTTTTAGAGGAATGTATATCTAATTAATCTTCCTTGCACACTTCCCAATAGGTATAGCTGTGAATCATAAATATTGTAAATTTAACACATACAAAAGACACAATATATCAACAAGACTCAGTCCAAATGTATGTAAGAAATTGCCATAATTTTGAGCCCTGGTACAACAAGAGAAATTAATTATGGTCCTTCAGAGCAGGAAAATTACACAACTGAGGTCACAAATGTAACCAGAATTGTCATTTTTTTATTAAAACTTTTCAAAGCACTGCAAACATAAATTTGCCACTGTTTTTTTTTTGGTATCCACTCCTTACTTTTTGAGACCAAGATGGACTCACTTGTACCTATATATTTCTTTCCCTCACCTGAACCTAACATAGAAGGCAATGTGGCTTAACCATTTCTTGTCCAGGACAACATTCCTTAGAGCTGCCATGGCCTTGGAAGACTTGTCTAAGTAGGGCTTATCTTGGCTTGTTACAGCATCAGGGTTATGTTTGCATTGCCCTCCACCCCAGCTGTGTTCACCACACACATGATGGAGTACACCAAACCATGTATCCTACATGTACAGTATATAAGAAAATGTAACATTTAATACTACAGTGATAACAACAGTATTTTTTCACATAATTTAGTGTGGTTGATTAATTACTCTTCTTGAAAGTATTTTATTTTATTTTAGTCACCCTATTTGTGCTTTAAAATCCACAACATGACACATACTTTCTCTGTGGTATTAGGTATTAGGAAGGTGTTTAATGCTTAATTGAAGGGTTGAGTGGAATAAAGCCCTAAGTGAATTCTGATCAACTGCTACACTGTAGATTCTCCTTTCAGTTTGTCTTGTATGTGCTCACGTAACAAAGGGAAAATTGGGCTATAGATCAAGAGTCCCTTAGGGCCTTAACCCAAACTGGAATAAGGCCCTAAGTGACCCCTGATCTGAAACCAAATTCTCCCTTTGTCACATGAGCATATACAAGACAAACTGAAAGGAGAATCTGGCAGTTGATCAGAAGTCACTTTGGGCTTTATTCCACTCACCCCTTCAATAAGCCCTACTGTACAAAGAACTGAGTAAAGTATCATAAAACTTATCGACGCTGGTGCTACTATCATACCTTGGGCGTTAGTTAAGTCATCAAATCCTTACTAACCTTAAGTTCTTCAACGTTTCCATTGCAGCTCTGGCAGCAGAACCAGAAGTGGTTTACGATGTGTTCAATCCATGGCTTAATTGACTCGCAACCTTTCATCTTTGCAGCCTACAAACAATCACCAAAAAGACATTAAGGAATAATAAAGATACTCTACCCTTCAAAAGTGGTCAAGTGGATTTCTACATGTGGCTAAAATAACAGTCACCAATTTTAACCATAAACCAAACTTTGTCCTAAAAGAATTTTTACTTTAATATTAACGCATACATGTAATTTGAAATAATATGTTGACCTCTCACACAAAAAAACATACACTAATGCCCATTTTCAATGTGAGAAATACAATTTTTTACAGATTTATAAAGACGACCTACACATTTGTGGATGTGATACAATTTTAAAATTATTAATTATCAGGGCTGTCACTATGATTTCAAGTTACTGGGTAAATGCAATTAGTATGCAGGGAATCAAACAGCTGGAGAGTTCTTTTGGTTCTATTTTCCTATGAAAGTAGCTGGGGGTCACACTCATAGTAGCCAGTGGAAATCAGCGGCCCTGGGCCCTTAGTGACAGCCCTGAATTATTAGAGAATATTACTATTACTCACTTTGTGGAGACACTTGCTCAATTTCTTGGCCTTGTGCCAAATATCTAATGAATGGAAAAGTTCAAGAAGCTGGGGGAATTTCTCTGAAAAAAAAAATCAAATCACGTCCATTGTATCAAGCATCACAAAGTTAACACCAAAGCACTATTGAGAATCATTTTGTAGTTTGGAAGGGTAATACAATATCATTATACATGTAGAAGACACTTTCTAAGGAAATGAACAAGAACCTTATTCCAACAATTAGAATGTCTCTACTGTACCAGTGAACGAATTTGACCTTTCTGCTTTTCAAACTGGCTGATTGCTGACAGTACCTTATTGGAATCGGGTGTAAACAAAAAATATAATTTTTTACTCATCATACAACTGTAAATAAAGGCATGAATGCCACTTTTGCTGGTCCCTCTACTGTAAAGGTATACTGAAAGAGTACAAGTAACTAAATTCTGCAATGAAATCATTTCAGGAAGGCAAAACAAAATAAATAAATAAATAAAATAGTGGGCCAAGATGAGAAAAATTACCTTTAGTTTCTCTTACGAGTTTCATGATGCTTGATGAGGCATCAGTTGCCAGCTCACGGAATGGCATAGTGTTCGCCATTTTCTCTAGTAGCCTTCGCAGCCCTTCTCGCTCCATATTCACAGAATTACCACCAGTCTCCCTACTGTCTACTACCTCAAAGTCAACAACAACATTGGTGGCATGTTCCATGAGGGTGTAAACACAGTAACGTGCTGAATGGCCCGGAGAATCATTTCTGCCATCACCACATAAACATATGTCATCATAACGCTTCAGGATTTGCACAATCAAGCCATTCATTTTAGTCCAAGTGTCATGCACCACAGGTTCAGCACAGTGCTTTTGGAAGCGATTGAATGTTGAGATGCTGATCAAATTCAGATTTAATGCCTTGGCAAGGAGGCAGAACTTCTCATAATTGTTTCCAGAGATTATTATTGCTGCAGCTTGAAGCGAATCATTTAGGTAAGTGTTAGCACCTCTCTTGACTGCAAGAACCTCAGATGACTCCCATTTTTTAAAGTGGCCACTCCTGCACTTCCAGATTATCTCGACCCTTGAACCACAGCTGGTCACTCTGTATGACAACTTTTCCCCGCATATATGGTTTGAATCCTCAGTGCCTGTTGAGGCCATGCACTTTTCTCCATTTAACTCCAGGAGCTTCTCTACTGACACCATGACCCGTACCCTGGAGAAGAGAAACAGGAAGGACTGAAGGTCTGTCACACTGGTCAGATCTGCAAAGGAACGCTGAAGAAGGTCCAGGATCTCCTCTTTGTTATCCTCAGCCCTGTTAGAGGTAGAATCCACTGCCTCAGGATCAGTTGCTTCAGCTCCTGGTGCAGTCTGATGGTGATTATTGAGATCCCCATCCTTGTCCTCATCCTCATCCACTGTAGATGACCCTCCAAAGTCTGGGTCCACCATGGTTAGGGTCCTTTCATCATCTTCGATACTAATATCCATGCTACACAGTAAAAATAGATAGTATGGTGACAAAATATCGAAATCCACACATAAAATGAAAAATGATAAGGATAATGACTTGAAATGGAAACTTCTGAATCAAAACTTAAAAAGGGCACCTATAGTGTATTTTGTATCCCTCTGAAAAGCAATTCAGTCGAAGCAAGCTATAAAACTGGAACTGAAGTCAAAATTAATGCCGAAAGATGTAACAGCTTGAAAAACTATAAATCCAAGGACAAACTGAAAATAATTTTCACAGTGAAATGGAAAGTGGCAAGAAATCCAATCGCAAACTTGAAACTTGTAAAACTGGTGGCAAATCAGTCACATTTATTCTACCAGCTGAAACAATCTAGTCACTGTAAAAAGGCAATCATTTGCATATCAGTTTGATCAATTTCCTGCCCTGCTCTGTCATACTGACATTCAAATAAAATTAAAACTGGTAGGTTCACAAAGGAGGCTGTGTTTATACTCTGTTATTCAGAACTGCCATTGACAACCTCTTATTACAACTAGAGACAACAGTCGTTATGGTGGAAGTGAGTTTCGGAAATGAAATAAGACCACAAAATACCTTATCTGCTCCAAGAGTTGGCCATAGTCACCATTATCATCACCACCATCATCCTCATCATACTCGTCATCTGCGATGTCGCTGTCACTTTTGTTGAGTTCATCCAGTAAAGTTTTCATCCTTGAATCACAAATTCACAAGGAACATCAAAAAAATGTGAATGTATGCATGCACATACTCTTTACTATGAAAGGTTTTCAAGTCAAAGTAATTTTCAAATTCCATGTACAGTCAGTGAAATTTTATTGCATATTTCCTGATATAATATGATATAATATAAGATCATTTAGTATTATTAAAGTAAATGAAAGCTCACGTTTGCTCCAAGCCAGGATGACGAGTATCGGTTTCATAACCCAGGATTTCAATCTCTTCATCAGATGACTCACTAATGGCAGCTACTCCAGCCTCGTTACTCTTGTCCACGTCATCTGCTTTTGCATGGGGTAGGAGCCATGACCTTGTGTGCTGTGCAATATTTTCCAAAGAAACTTCAGGGACTTTGCTAACTTTGGAAAGATTGGTGACACCAGTAACATCAATCTCCAAGCTGCAACAATATTTCAAAATGTTACCTACATGTATAAATTACTTGTACAGTATTACAATGTATATGAGTGTACATGTACCATGAGCAGGTCCATGCTATTCGACACCAAAGACTTTTCATTTGGAACTGCAATTTAGAGGGTTTTTTCACCTTGCTGTTTTTATAAAAATGCCAGCAACTTCAAAAACTGTATTTCTTCAAGATGGCATTTATTCCTAAGTTAACAAATTGTCGCTATAACTGATCAGTTGCCTTGGGCAAAAATAATACTCTAGCTCTGACAAAAAATTCCTCTGGCTCTGATCATTTATTATAAAGTACATGTACTTATTATACTGTTTTCATATTATACAGTATTCGCATTTTATCTATTCACCATCATCGAGTATGGCCCGCCTCACAATTCCGATCACAGGAACTAACAATTGGCCTGCTCTCCAGTATATATACAAGTATGTAAGGTCATGAGTACAATTTTCATAACCATTTCTGACTAAGAAAGGAAACTAAATTTGGATGAAAGAAAATTACCTGTCAGACTGCTCAGGCTGAGACTGTTCGATTAGTCTGGCTGCCACTCCTCCGGTTCGTATTGGTGTGGACATAATCGGTTGCTGTTCAGCTAAAATACCACAGAAATTTTGCTATCAGTTTGGCTTTTGCCACTGCAAACGCTACAGGAAGAAGTTCATTTCAGGTGGGAACTCATCCCTATGTTAAAACATTCGAAGTATTTCTTACCATCACCGGGGAAAGCAGGATATTCAAATTCTCCCTCCTCTTCCAAGTAAAGTTCACTGTTCGAGCAAACAAAAATTCCAATAAGGCAAGAGCTACATTTGAAAATTATGAAACGACCAAAATGAAAACAAGATGTCTTCGATTGAGCTATAAAATTAGTTCATGCAGCTTACCTCTCGTCCACACCGACATTATCTTGACAGCGATGAAGAAGAATTTCAGCAAAATTGCTGTCCGATATCTTCTCGAACCCGAGCTGCTTTTTCCGTTCCCTCCAGAGCTGGAAGACAGAGTCCCGAACTCGGATAAACTTCGGTTGCCCCGGTAGTTTTGGCCGGCCTCGAGTGCGCTTGGAGGCCTTGTCCGACATCTGATTGTTCCTCTTATTGAAATATCCACATAAACGAAGAACAACAATATTACATAAAACCTCAAGACACAAAAATTTACAATAACTGTGGAAATCAGCTCGATGGAAGAGGATTCTCTTTGCACACTGAAAGCTACTGAAGATTTACTGATTTTCCGTCTGTGCGAAAATCAGCCCGGGCGCGCATTGCATTTTGGGTGAACATGGGCCTTTAATGACCTTTAATAGGTAAGTGCTGTGCATTAACTTATAGCTACTTATTAAAAGTCCGGCAATTTTCAAAGGACTTGAAAAACATTATTTGTTTTATATATTTGCCAATATTGGTTGACTGATACAGAAAGCTAAACTGCGATTGTTTTGATATAATTGACTGCCTACGTTTATACCTAGACGATGTTGTCACTTATATTCACATGACTTACAAGGTTTTGCATTTCGGCATAAATCAGACCGGCGGGTTTGTAAAACAAGGGGAAAAAATGGTTTCGCCTGATGTCCCTAATGCAAATGTTTTCAATGTTCTTGTTAGTTTGCTGTCACATTTGGCTTGCACCAGAAGAAACAAATGTCAACGTCGTTCACTATCGACACAGCAATTGCCAGAATCCAAGAAGTATATGACTTTGATTGCCAGTGTATAGATTGAGTCAAAGCCTTCCTTGGGACAGAAGCCCAGACTCAAGGTCCGCAGGGAACCGTTTCGTCAGTCGTTGTGGAGGACGAAAGAAGGACCTTGCTTGCACTGGGAGAAATTAGAGATCTTTTTCGAAAGTATGCCCCGCAGCTTTTGGATGTGTTCAAACTTAAAAGCCTTTTGACGCTGGTAGTAGAGAACTTTTTCTCCGAGATGAGGGCAGGTGCATCTGACACGCCAATGCAGTTGCAATTTGATTTTCGCTTCAGTCGAGCAATGAAGGAACATTTAAAGCAGATGTGCACAACCAGGTTTTCATACTACACATGTGCGACGTCTTACCCAAGGGTCAAATCTGACTTGAAATATTCAGCCTTACCTAAGATGTCGCCCCCTTCTACAGCACAGTTGACAAAGCAACAAGTTCAGCAAATGAGAGACTGGCGCATGAAGTATGGTCAAAGTGTTCCACAGAAGACTGTGCGCAACATGAGCACCAAAGATAATCCGGGTACTCTGCCGATAAATCTTTATGCCCAGGTACAGCCTACAATAACGCCTTTGGATTTCTCGAAGATCGCAGAAGATGGACAAGATGGTGCCAGAACAACTGCTCATCATGACAACTCACACGAACTCCTTTATACCTCGGGAGATGTTGTTTTTCTTGCATCTGACGCCACATCTGGGCGGACAGTGGTATACGTACTAGAAGAAAGCATCACTGCCTCGGCAAAGAAAGCAAAGGCCAGGTTATTTGAAGGTGACCCATTCAATCCTCTGATATTTTAAACAGAAGGTGTTGTCGAGATCAATGTTAAGGACATAGGTGGCTCATTGGAAGAAGCTGTTAGAGGAGATGGCAACATTGAACTGACAGAAAATGTGTTAATAAGGTATCAGTCAAGAATGATTGAATGCGTGGATGCAGTGACTATTGAAGAGGCGAGGGAGATCAGTGAGGGCCTGGATACTGACCAAGATCGTGCAGAGGATGCGAGGCCAAGACGTGCATCACGTGCGAGAAAGAGGCCACATACGGACGATTTTCTGTATTATGACGACTGAAAAGTTAAGGTCAGGATTCTTAGTATTTTCCAAGCATTATCTTCATTTGTTGGAAAAAGTTGATGTAATTACAACGATTTGTTTTAAATTTTGTTACGAAATACTTTCACAAAGTCAAAAATATCACAGAAATTATAATGATCAAAATTTATCAGCAACACTGTAGACCTTCAATCAATTATTTTGTTTTGTTCAGTTTGGTTAATTAGGACGTATATGCAAAGAATAAGAGATAAATTACGCATATGCAAAGAATAAGAGATAAAATTTAATCTTGAAAGGGTAACAAGGGAACAAGGTGAAATTTTGGACGGGAACAAGGGAACGGAGTTAAAATTTTGAAGGGAACACGGGAACACAGACCCCCCCTGGGGGACCCTCATTAGCCACCGTAAAAAGATTCGAGAAAGCTGACGTTAGCGCTCGAAACGTCAGCTTTCTGGAATCTTTTTACGGTGGCTAATTTACCTTATCGACTCATGCAGTCGACAAAACCAAATTCTTGTATGTTAATTAGCCTGACTAACCTCATTTTAGGTCATTTCAGAGTCAACATTTTTTTCAACTTTTCACATGCTAACGAGGCTAGTCAGGCTAATTAATATACATATAAAGGAATAATAATCGGCCGCCATATTTGGATTCGGTGTACATATATTCACAAATAACAGCGAGAAAATGAACCTTTTACAGCTCTGTGTATTGTTTAATTTTAAGATTCAGCACCTTGCCGTCGGTTGTTGTGAATATTTTACTTCCAAACTCGTAAAGGGATTATTCCTTGCTGCTTTTCATTTCCGCCATGTCCCGATATCTGTTTTCGTGTAAGTTCGTTAATTAAATGTCTTATCAAGAAGTCCCGGCTTTGATCATGATTATCGATCATTGTCGTGGTGTTATTGGGTAAAGCAATTAGTGTTTACAATGTCTTTGTCCACCAAAGAAAACAGCAACTGGGTACTGGTGATGGTTGCTGGTGATGGAGTACTCCCCTTGGTTATATTCTTGGCTTGCACTTAAGTCATATCCTGTCGTATCAAAATTTATAAACATTACAAAACAGAGTTTGATTCCAAAATGTTATGGAATTGTAGAGAGTTTAAAACTACACATCTGGGCCAAATTTTGAAGCGCCAGAGCATTTCGTTCAAGAGTTATAGGCGAACGAGTATTAGACATTTTTAGTGAAAATGTATGGAGCGGCCATCTTGGTGTACCACTTTGGTTCACCAACATGGCGGCCAAAACTTTAAAGTCACAATTACGCAAAAAATCTCATCACAAAAGATTGTATTCACTGTAAGTTACTTTAAATCGGCTTATAAACATCTATAATGCAAAAATAACTTTCAAAAATAACTTCGTTTATTTTCAACTGAGGCTTATCTGAAATAGAGTGACGAATTGCGTGACACATTGAAAGCCTTAACAAATCGGAAGCAAAACATCTTTAAAACCTGAAACATTTTGTGAAGGAATGTAACACTGGTATCTACATGCCATGTTAGAAACTTAACCCTTGATCTTAACATACTGGCTGCTTGGCGAGAAATTTCTACGTAGTAGGCCTAGTATCTTCATAGCATGCTCGTATTCACGTGTTAAAAATGGCCTCCGGGTGCGGGGCATTTAACAACTTTTGCAGTAAAGGCTGGTTCTCATATAATCGCCCCGGTCGTCCCGAACGTCAATAGCGCGGTCGTAAACTGGGTCCGACAACATGTTTTGGGCGCGAGAATCGTACAAAAAAAAATGGCGGCTGTTAAAAGTTGTCGCCATTTTGGAACTGGCAGAGTTCTGGGAATACTGGGAAATAATAGTGCATTCTGGGGTAGATTTGGGTCGCTTCGATCGCCTCAGTCGTCCTGGTCGCCTGAGAGTAGTTCTCATACGATCGTCCCCGATTTTTCACGATCGTCCTAGTAGTCCGGATAGAACACAGTTCTATCCAAGCGACTGCGATCGCCCCAGTCGTCCGGGTCTTTTGCGATCGTCCCGGGTCGTCTGGCACTTTTTGAAACGACTCGGACGACCGGGACGAGTCTTAAGAGCCAGGCAAATGCCCGCTATGTCCCTGCCGGGGGGGGGGGAGGGGGGTGGTTCGGGGGTTTTGACTGGTGCATTCAATAGCACCCGACAGGAAATACAGGAGCTACGAAGCTCTTTAGAACCTCTAATTTCATTGGCCCTGGGTGTCACGAAGCTCTATTGTTTTAGGTCTAGGAACCGAAATATGCCGTAATCCATCTCATTTTGGCCAGCGTCCAGCGTGTCTCTTTCTGGATTAGTGATTTATGTCTCGTGATCGCCGCCCTTTCATTTCTTTCTCGATCGATATGCTTTGTCGAGACAGACCTGTCTGCACTTAGCAACACTTTTCGAGGTTTCAAGTCAACCATTCAAGGGTAAATATTTTAAAACTGGGTATATGTAACAGACTTGGCAAACTAAGATGTCAGAAATTGCACTTGAATAAGCGACTTCTCGCTTTGCCAAGACTGCCGCCGTTGATAAGTATTTCCTCGGTTCACAATACGAGCATTTCTAACATTTAACTCGATTACTTTTATCATTTATGTTTCAGGAATACAATCGCCTATTCTGGATCGCTGAATTATCCTTGGTGTCTGTTCACGGGGCAACTTTGACTTATATTGTTCAGCAAATGTGAGCAATTCAAGGTAATGAAATCCCGTAAAAGATATAATGACCCTATAATGAAGCCATTTTTGCTAGCTAAAAGGCGACCTTTAAAATTTGTTGTATTGGGCGGTAAAATGGGAATTCTATGCAGATGTTATAATCAATTAGCAGCTTTTAAACGCAAGTAACTTAAGTGTTATTTGAGCAACAGGCGCGCCATATCACGAAACACAAAGCGGAAGTGTATAAATACATTTCGTGGCAACCATGAAAACAACGCTTGGCCAAGAATTCTAAGATTTCACTGGATGACAGTTTGCGTTGACTTAATTAATTACTATCCTCAATATAAAAAGCGTTTCCATTGAGTTTTGTACGCACAACTGCAGCCAAAAGTTGCAACTTAAAAATTAAGAAGCAAAGTATGAAATTACATACTTTTGTGATCTTCCTGAAAGTACATTCCTTCCTACTTTTCTTCTTTGACCTTCTTCGGTTGATGATTGGTTCATTCTTAGAATAAACCACTAGCTGTGTATGATTGTTTATAGCTACTATTCCTTTGCTTTGTGGCTGGTAATTTGTGAAAATAAATTTTTCGTAAGAGTAAAGTATCATTTAACAAATGACATTTCTTCAGAAAATGCAGAACAGTAAAACCTGCAGATATGCAAATTTGTAAAAATTGTTAATTTTTAGCCCGGAATTTTTTATATCAATCGACACTCATTGTACCATTTCAGTTCAGATTTGATTACAGTGCAACGCTCCTTAGGCTTGGTTCCCACTAGCGACATACATGTAATGTTTATAATCGCGTTCGAAGAATGCAATCCTAATTTCGTGTTGGTTGTTCTGTGGTTTATGTGCAGTAAAATTTGATATTTTTTGGTAGCCGGTCTTCCAAATGGCTGCCCCTATTGTTTTTGGGTTTTTTTTTTTTCAGGGACTCATTTCCGCCAGAAGTTCCTTCGAACGCGTCTACATAATCTGCGATTTCTGCTAGTCATAATCATAAACATATATGTACAAAACTTTATTCCGGACTGTACATTATTCCACTGTTTTAGGCTCAAGTTCGAAGATTACAGCTCTCTAATTCTACAGATTACAAGGATTCCGAAGGATTAACAGGATGAACATCGAATGAAGAAATCTCAAACAAAAATGGCTTCTCAGAAAGGACAATACACAAGGGAACGTATCCCAGAAACACTTTCGGTCCTTTTGAACAATTACATCATCGCGCACACTCCCCCGGTTGACCATGATAGAATGGTCAACAGTTCATTCTTGAAATCAACTAATTAACTGTCCTTAAAGACAAACTGTCCTCAGATTAACGAATGCGAAAAATATTAAACACAACAACAATGTTCAGTGTTCAATGTTTCATAGTAAACTTGATAAATTAGTGTTCATCTTGCAGTTCTGCAATCCACTGCTGTCTTAATCTTTCTCCTTCAACTGCGGCCTTACGCCGTTCTCGGTTTCCTCTCACTGACCCTCGTGCTGACTGCTCTCGCTGTTCTAGTACTGGCTCCGACTGAGCGGTTTCTCAGATCCCTCAGAATCAATCAGCCATTTGGGCCCATTCCACCACAAGGTACTAGCTGCTAAGTCACGAGAATCCATACCCCTAGAGAGTATGTCCGCTGGGTTGTCTGATCCGGGGCAATGGTTCCAGCACTCTACAGGTACGAGCTTCCTTATCTCATCTGCACGGTGCTGCACGAATTGTTTCCACTCCCTTGCACTCTGTACGATCCAATACCAGGCTACCTTTGAGTCGGTCCAACACATCAGCTTGCTAATCTCTATCTCAGAAGTAAGGGCTTCCTTGACGCTGTGGATCAATCTGGCAAGAACAACGGCTGACAGCAATTCTAAGCGTGGTATGGTCTGGTTAGAGAGAGGCACTACTCGTGATTTTGAAGCCACAAATCTGATGTAATTGCCACGCGTAGTCACAGTGCGCAGATAGACAACTGCCCCATATGCCCTTGCAGATGCGTCACAGAACCCGTGAAGTTCACTCATAACAACTTCCCCTTCTACGTCAGTGTAATAACATCTAGGAAGGGTGATGGGTTTCACATCTTGTAGTTGCGCCACTAGTCTCTGCCAGGTTGACTTGCAAGAACCTAGTGGGTCGTCCCAGCCCCTTTTTTCCTTGCACAGCTCTTGAAACAAGATTTTGAATGGGACGATGATGGGAGAGATAACACCAAGTGGATCATAGAATTTGGACACCGTACTGATCACATTTCTTTTTGTAGGCTCAACTTTCCTTGCCAAAGACACAGTCTCCGTGAAATCAAATACAAGGTTGTCATTGTAAAAGTTCCACAGAGTTCCTAATATCCTTTGCTCACCAGAGTCTTCAATGACTGGGGTTCCTAAAACGCTCCTTGAGTACCTCATGTCCTCCTCTTCAACCTTGTGTCCATCCGCCACCACTGTCTCAACAACCTGATATCTGCTAACATCCTCTTTAGGCTGAGCTTCTTCGCTCCTTAAGGCTGATTTTTCATTTTTGTCAATTCTCTCACGAAGCTCTTCAGAATTGGTGACAAACTTTCGCAGATTGAATCCCGCTTCCTTCAATCGCAATTTGGACTTCACATAAAACTCAAAGGTGCGATGCACATCACTGTCGCCTGACGTCAGGTCATCGACGTAAATGCTCTCAAGGAATTTCCGTGTGAAGCTGGGATCACACTGTTCATATTGCCCTATATGGTGCTTAATAGTGGCGTTCAGCAAAAAATGGACTCGATGATAGACCAAACACAACACGTGTAAACCTCAAAACAACAACTTCAGGTTCAGCCTTATCAATGTCCTTGACCCATAGGAACCGGAGTACATCCCTGTCTTCTTCAGCTACGCGAACCATCAAGAAAGCCTTCTCGATGTCTTCGACAAGAGCAACTCTGTGACTACGGAACCTTTACATGATGTCAAAGATGTTCTGGGCGAGTGGAGGACCAACATGCACACACTCATTCAATGAAGCTCCATTTGACTTCGCCGAGGCGTCATAAACAACTCTTAACATTGTAGTGGACTTGTCCCTCCTGATTACAGCACGATGAGGGATGTAATGTATGCGGTTAGACTCTGGCCTTGACTCCTTGTCAACAACTTCGACAATTCCTCTATCGATTTGATCTCTAATGACACTATCATACTCCTTTAGGATGTCGGGTTCCTTGCGAAGTCGACTCAACAAACTGCTTAACCTTCGCTGACTTAACTCGTAATTATCAGGAGGTGGTGGGTGTGTAGCCTTCCACGGGAGGTTAACTTGATAGTGGACTCCTCTATGTGTCAGCGTCTCTAAGAACTCTTCATGGATGCTTGGAGTCTTGATACCCAGAGACTCTAAGTCCCAGAATTTCTTTAACTCTCCTTGCAGACCTTCGTAGGGAACTTCACCAGTGGCACATTTCAATACGTGGGTTGTGACAAGACTGCTACTCTGCTGACATCCTGGATCTCTTCAACAAACAGGGCCTGAGAGTACCCATCCCAGTTTAGTGTGAATAGCTGTAGGACCTTGAGTTCCTCGAATGGTATGACCAGTCACAAGATTCCAATAATAGTCTGAACCGACCAAAATATCAACATTGAGAGTTTCCCCTTCAGTACAATAATCAGCTAGTACAATAATCAGCTAGTCTTAGACCTGCAAAGGCGTCATTGTCGTTCACCACTTGCTCAACAGACTGAACCTGCAATGGTTGACATATAAGAGGTACAGCCAAAGCTCGATCCCCAGTGCTGCAACTTCCATGAATTCCAATCTTTCATCCTTGGATCCAAATGTCTTAATTGAGACTTGTTTCCTCTCTAACACTGGTAATTGAAGAATGTTCTTCAAGTTGTCTGTCAAATAGGTGCGCTGGCTACCACTGTCCAGGATGATTCTAACCTTGACCTTGCACTCTGGTCGTTGGGGGGTTGTAAACAATAGCCTGAGCGGTTTGAAGTAACACTGGTGTCGAAGAATTTGAGTAACAGACAACAGAATTGGTACCTGGTTGCACTGTTAAACCTTGCTGTTTTGGAACTGGTGTAGAAACTGTAGGTACAGGGTAGGTGGGTGGCACTGGGTTTAAATCGCCTTGACAGATACTATTGTGGTGCTTGCCATTACATTTGTGACATTTGGACTTGGATGGACAGTTGCGGCTTATGTGATCTATTCGAAGGCACGCAAAACATCTTCCACACTTCTTCAAAAGATCCTTACAAGCTTGCACATTGGTTACTGTTGTGCAATCCTTTGATGGGTGGTTTCCTTTACAGTAGGTTGCAGGTGGGACCATTACCATTGCCACTAAAAAGGTTGAATGTTGTCCCTGGATCCCCTTTGTTCCTATTAGGAGGCTTAGGAGGCAAAAACTGATTTTCATTCACAGGGGTTGCTTCGGCTCTTTCTCTTGCTTCTAGTTCCCTCTTAAAGATCCCGAGCAGATGATCCAGTTGCCAGTCCTCGTCCCCCATTTCTCTAGTAATAACAAGACGAAATTCCTGGGGTAGCTTATTCATCAAAATGGACGAAAGTAACCCACCGTATGATTCGCGAGGAACCCCTAGTGACTTTAGGCTTCTGACATTTGATTCAACAGTGTTATGGAGCTTCCGTAAGCTCCTCATGTTTTGATGAGATGTTACAGTGTCAAGGTTCAGCAAAATCTCCATATGACGATTGACAATTTGCTGCTTATTACCGAATCTACCCTTCAGAATTTCTATTGCCTCATCATAATTCGATGCTGTTAGAGTCAAACCCGAAATTGCTTCAGCTGCTGACCGTTCGAGGCGCGAAATCAAGTAATTAAACTTGTCAATGGCAGAGAGGTTTTCGTTTTTACGTACTGAAGCTTCAAAGGTGTCCCAAAAGGAAATCCACTTACTATGATCGAAAGAGAGTGCCAGAGATGCAATATTTTTTTATTTCTTTTCAATTTTTATCTTTATGCTTAAAATTGGGGCTTCGCCGTCCCTGCATAAGCGACGTAACGTCCCTTATAATTATGATCGTCATGTCGCTTGTGGGAACCAAACCTTACCACATGCAAGCACCCAATTGCAGTATTGATTCCCGAGTGTTTTGAGTGCTTTTGTTCTCTATTTTCAAATTGCCCATAATACACTTCTTTTACCCCCCAAATTTTGCATAAACTATTGTCTTGAAATGCTCTTGGGAATGTGCAGTCCTCCCAGGGGCATTTCAAAACAATTACAGTTTATGCAAAATTTGGTGGGAGGGGGTGTATTATGGGCAATTCAAAAACATAGAATGAAGAAACAATTAATCTTAAAATCAATTGTGTCTAAAAAGTAAGACCTGCATTCAGTAGCGACCCATGTTTGCTAACTGAATGGCAAGTTCATTACCAGCAATCCGAGACATTTTACTCCCGCAGTCCACGTAGTCCGAGTGGTTTATTCAGGTTCTACTGTTCATGCACTATAGCGTCAGATTTCATGTAAACATGGAGCGAAGTAATTACACAATTGCTTTGGTTTTGCATTGCTGCGCTTTGTGATTGGCTAAAAAATCTAGCGCCATTTCTCGACCAATCAGAAGTAAAACCAAAACCAATTGTGACTTGCTCGCACGCATTTTCCCGCGCTTGGCGCCGCTGACATGCAATTGCTTTGAGCTCGGATTATTGGTTCATTGGATTGTTTACGACTGCCGTGATTGGTCAGAGTAATTACTTTGGTTTTGGTTTTACGACACTCAATTGAAAACTGCTCTAATATCTTGATCTGAATTGTCAATCTTACAGAGTCTAATATCCATACCCCTTCCACAGAAGGTTTTTTTTTAACCCCCCACCCCTTTGGAAATCCCAATTAAGCTTTATATACTTTCCTTTAAAAACTTTTATTTTTTGAGACCCCCTCCCCCTCCCAATTGTCAATAATCTTCCAGGGGCGAGGTTCGGATATATATTTTATGGAACCATACAATTTGACTTCACCTCAAAATCATACTCAGGGATTACTGTTAGTAGTTATAATGTGGAAGAAAGAGGAAGGTTATAATATATGAAATATGTTCCCACAAAGGAGGCTTGAGGCTGGCGATTAATATTTTAAGAGACAGCTATTATTCAAGGAAATGCATTTAGTGCACAGGGAACCGAAGGGAAGAGTAACACAGTACATTTTCCCAAAATTGCAAAAAATAATATCCAAATTAGTGCATTTTTAAGTTTGAGGCACTTAATTAGCATAATTCATTCAAATACTGGTTTTTGAAAGCAGTGTCCCAGTCTTGGGACCAATTGGCCGCACAATTTTTTTTCATACATGTTGTACATACACTGTACGTTTTTATAGACCCATTTTTCCTGTTTTCTCTCAAGCTGTAGACGTTGGTTAAAAAAGTTAAAAAATGTTTAACTAGGTATATTACAATGCTGTAAAAATTTGGATTTAAGCAAGACATGTGCCTGTTAAGTAACAATACAATTTTGCCCTATTTATTATGAATGAATGTTGCAGTAAGGTATTACCTAAGGCAAGTGATGGAAAATTTTCAGTTTTCATTAATTTTGGTCCCACATAGAGGCAGCCAATTAAGTATTTTGCTTTATTGTGGATACAGTACGGTCATCTCAGTTCATATATATGTTCCTAAAATATTTCATTAATCTTGACGATTTTACAGGTTCTCAGTTTATGGCTTCTCCACCGGCATTTGCCTCCACCAAGGAGACTGTAAACTTTGCTAGACTTTGCCGTCTTCTGGTGGATGTTGGGAGCCAGGCCTTAAGGGTGACATTTGACAAGATCCATCCTCCAGCAGGTCTTCATAAAGCATTATTAAGCCCTTCATCAGTGCATACCACACTGCAGTCACTTTATAAAGGGAAAAAGAAAGTTCTTAATCCTACTCAATGGGGGAAGCTGTACCCCGCTCATGGCTCTGTGTCATCGGCAAGCTTTGACATCACACTTCTAACAGTGCTGCTCAGAAACATATGTGGTTTGATCACTCCTGTCGCTGGTTGGGATGCTCTTCCTGCCGCAACAGACTTGAATATTCAAGATGACATCGCCCGAGTAAAATATTACAGGAATAACCTGTATGCACATGCCAGCCAGGCGTCAATTGACGATGTATCCTTCACTGCTTTGTGGCAGGAAATCCGAGAGGCATTAGTGAGATTGGGTGGAGCAAGTTTTGGAGCCATCATCGATAACCTCGAGACAGACTCCATAGATCCTGATACCGAGGAGCATTATAGAAAGCTACTTCAACAGTGGAAAAAGGACGATGACAGCATCAAGGACAAGCTGGAAGAGATAGAAGGTAAAAGAGGGGGCGTGGGGAATTCCTATAAAGATGTGCATCATTTTACCATATCATAGGTTATTCTTTTTATATTATATTTTATTAATTCTTAGATATATCATATTTTAATTGTTTATAGGCTAATTTTTAATTACTTCATTATTCTTTTGTATGTGTTCATTTTTAATTTGTCTAGAGGGCCACGAGTTTATCAGTATTTTATACTGTCAAGTGTTACCCTCGATAAATAAAGTTGATTATTTATTATTTATTTATTTATTTATTTATTATGAGTTAGTAACATTTCCGGTAACTTTTCCCCCAATAATGAGGACGCTCACTTGTAAACACAAAATCTGCGGAAAAAAAAGGTACATTGGAGGTCCTATTTTATTGCCTTACATGTCTTCAATGTCCTTGGAAGCACCAATGTAAACAAATCCAATACTCCCATAAAGTTCAATGTACTGTGTGTTTGCATGCAAAGTGGCTTGTCTTTTTATGCACTACAACAAAAGATACAATGTATGGCCCATTAAAATTGAAAGGGTGTGGACTTGAGAAATGGGTACGAGCCTCCTCAACCAGCACAATATTCTGAAAGGACTTAGTTTTCAGCTGCATCGAATATCCTTTCCAAGAGCTTATTTTTAATAATGATTCATCTTAGTTATTTACACTACTGTAAACTTAATTTTAGTTGGAAGGCTTGCCAAACTTTGTTTGAACTGTATTAGCATATCGATAGCATACAGTATATAAGCACGCTTGTACAATGTACAACTTTGAATTACACCTCCGAATTATCTCCGACATGTCCAAGTTACCCGCTAGTGTTATAGTGTGTATGTGTGAAGACCACGAATAAACCTTGAGGAGTTCCAGTTCTGTTCCACCGTTTTCGGCTTTGCCTTTACGGACGAGTTACAACGACCGTGTATCTCTGGCATTTTGTGACGAGTGCCACGCTGCCAAGTTTGAGTGCTCACAGAGCTTTAACCTGCAAAATATCAGTTTAATCGCCGTTCAATCGTTTATCCAGTCCAGCGAACCAACGCGCGTTATCAAAGAATTATCATCGCAGAGCATGTTAAAAACCCATCGTCACACTTGCCAAAAAAAATAGTCACGCTGGTGAGCTCCTATCAGTGCGTACCGATCGTAAAAAATAATGCGCGAGACACTGAGAGGTATAGAAAATAAAGTGCTATAGCTGAGTCATAAGCGATATCGGCACTGAACTGACTCAGTGCAAAAGCTACCCATTATTAAGGGCATTCCCCTATACCATCAATCCCCTTCTACTTTTGAAACTGGCCTTGCCTCGCCAGTGGTCTACAATTAACTCGCCAAACAAACCTAGGATATTCATTGTTTTAAGAAAACAATTGGCAATACAATAACGTGGGGGTCTGGCTCGCATAGTTGAGTAAAAGGTTATTTTGGATGAAATCATAGCCTGCGAGCAAGCTCTCGGGGTTGGGGAACGGGAGTGGTAGGGGGGAAGCCCAAGCCCGAAAGATGCATTTCATTGAAAGCTATTAAACTGTACAATTTGGGTATAAATCATCATTTTACAATTTTAATGCTTTAGTAAATGCACCCAAGCCTTCATACTCAAAACTAGCAAGGTTTGCTTACCTATATTACTCGCTTTCACGTAAGTGCGCACACAACCAAACAAGCTGGACGACTATATTAACTAGACGATGATGGCTAATAAAGTTTGCCAAGCTGTTTCGATGTTGCAGCCGCCTCCTCCCCTCAGGAAAATCGCTTTTTTCTCAGGGAAGGGGACGGTTGTACACAGACTACGATATTGTAATTGGTTTTTGAGAAAATCCACTAAAAAGTAGGTCAAAGTTTTCTTTATTGCGTTTTCTGACGCATCTCACGATTTACATGTATAAATATTTCAAAAATTGAAAAAAAAAAACAGCATGCAAACAGCATGCCTTGTCCTGTGTAATTCTTAAGTTTAAATACATATTTTATAGTATAGTTTAGACAGGTGTCATTACTTGGTGGGTAACTGCTATATTTTCTTGACACAGAAATAAAGTTTTTATTTATTTATTTATTTATTTATTTATTTATTTATTTATAACTATAATTGATAATCAGCTAATAAGTTTAATGCAGATGGCTGAATACGTGAAGCAGAAGAAAAAACCTTAGTTTATGCCGTTGTATCCTTAGAAAAAATCAGAGGCGACCTGGAACAGTTGAAAAGTGAAATGAAATGCGAAATGGAAAACCTAAGCGACAAGCTGAAGACATTAAAGGCATCAACAGGAGAAAGCAAGGAACAAGGTCAGTTCTGAAAATTTAACGGAATAAAAGCCCACAGTCAAATACTTGTACAATGGAAAGAACCCACAGCTGCCATAGCTACCTGGCCATATTTTTTTCCTTTCTTTTGTTAAAAAGAGATTCGAGTTCTTTCAATATGAGCTTTCTATTCTCTAGATAGTATTATTGCTTTTCTCAAAGCAAAGAATAAAGAAACGACAAAAGCTTGCGCTTCGGGACGCTAACACCTCGCATATGATGATATTATTAATTTAACCATATAACCATAACCACTGCACAATTTGAATTTGATAAAGACGAATTGCCTGACTTTTTGAAAGCCAATGATCTTGGCTTTAAACAAAAAAGCGCTCCTGGCTTAGTGCGCAAAGAACCAAGATAAGGGGGTTCAGAAATTGCAACTTTGACCGGATCATCACCTTTCGAGTCACCAAAAAGTCTTCTTGCAAAAAAGATACTGCCAAATGACAGTTTCAAAAATGCAGCTTGCACTTGGGGTACTTTATTCAAGCCGGTTGTGAGAAAGTACATAGAGCAAAAGCACTCAACTTTCATTTTTGGTCACACCAGTTCTGTTCCACGTTTTCTGCTTCGCTTATATACGGACGAGTTACAGTGACTGTGTACCTCTGGCATTTTGTGACGAGTGCCACACTGCCAAGTTTGAGTGCTCACCAAGTTTTTACCCGCCAAATAGCACAGTTTAATCGCCGTTCAATCGTTTATCCAGTCCAGCGCACCAACGCGCGTTATCAAAGAATTATCATCGCAGTGCATGTTAAAAACCTATCGTTACACTTACGAAAAAAAAAATAGACACGCTGGTGAGCTCCTACACTGTATCAGTGCGTGCCGATCTTAAAAAATAATGCGGGAGACACTGAGAGGCACAGAAAATGAAGTGCTATATACAGCTGGGTCATAAGCGATACTGGCACTGAGCTGACTCAGTGCTATAGCTACCCATTATTAAGGGTGGTCCCCAATATCATTAAACCCCCTCTACTTTTGAAACTAGCCTTGCTTCGCCAGTGGTCTGCAATTAATTCGCCAAACAAACCCGGGATATTCATTGTTTTAAGAAAACAATGGGCAATACAATAGCGTGGGGTCTGGCTCGCATAGTTGAGTAAAAGGTTATTTTGGATGAAATCATAGCCTGCGAGCAAGCTCTCGGGGTTGGGGAACGGGAGTGGTAGGGGGTAAGCCAAAGCCCGAGAGCTTGCTCGCAGGTTAATGAAATCACAAAAATTCGTTTCATTGTAAGCTACTAAAATGTACAATTAATTTGGGTAAATCATCAGTTTACAATTTTATTGCTTTAGTGAGCACACCCAAGCTTTTATACTCAAAACTAGTAAGGTTTGCTTACCTATATTACTCGCATCTCACGATTAAAGTATTTTAAAACTTGAAAAAAAAAAACAGCATGCAAATGATAATTGATAATCAGCTAACAAGTTTAATGCAGATGGCTGAAAACGTGAAGCAGAAGGGAAAACCTTAGTTTATGCCGTTGTATCCTTAGAAAACATTAGAGGCGACCTGGAACAGTTGAAAAGTAAAATTGAAAACCTAAGCGACAACCTGAAGACATCAAAGGCATCAACAGGAGAAAGCAAGGAACAAGGTCAGTTCTGAAAATTTAACGGAATAAAACCTCACAGTCAAATACTTGTACAATGGAAAGAACCTATAGCTTGATTTAAGAATGATTTAAAGCTGAACTCCAGAGAAGACGGATATTTTGTTGATTCGTTCACGGTTCGGTGAGGGGCCTGCATTTGATTTCTTTCAATTAGGAGATGAACGAATCTCCATCTCTGACAAAGTAACGAGCCTTGGTGTTATTCTTGACAAGCATATGTACAACAAATTGTACGTGAGCACGAGCGTTTGTCTCGTAAAAATAACACAAACACTGACGAAGGGGTTATCCCCGAAACGTCTGACTGTCTTTGTCACAGTTTCCTTTTCGGCAGTCAGTCTTAAGGTGGCTCGACTGGGTTTTTGAGTGACCATACCATACTGACGTACTTGTCCTAAGGTCTACAAAATTTTACAAATTTCTATGGAAGCGTTTTCGAGAAAATTTCGAGTGAAGTTTTAAGGTGTTAAAATACAACAAAAACAAAACAATTTTGAAATGTTATTAAAACTTATGTCTACAAGGCTTGATGAAATAATATTTTGATCTTAAATGAATTTTATACCATCCAAATAGCTTAGGTGAAAATCTCAAGGAAATCGCTCCGTTTGAATTTCAGAAATATTGGCTTGAATATGAACTGGCCTGGAGTGTTATTTCGCTTTTATATCAAAAATTGACCCTACACTTATTAAAATTGTCACGAATTAAAAAGCGATTGTTGAATTTTTGCGTTCGACTCTTTGGAGAACACAACCTAATCTTGGGCCCCTGTGGTACCAAGGGGTGATTTTCCAAATTCCTTTCGTCGTTCGTGTACATTTTCGGCGCCATCTTGAATGACGTCATGTATTAACGCGCACCTAAATCGCGCACCTCGTGTTGTGGGAAGCTTGGAAGAGGAAGCGACGTTCTTTTGGTGAGTTTTTGCTTCTGATTTTCCATTGTTTGGGCAATGTTCTTTCAGATTTTTGTAGGTAGTATTTATCAAAGCCTGAGGGAAGTTTGTGTGGCATCTGGAACAGTTAAATTCTTGCGAACGAGTCGTGTTCGGTCGCGAAACAATATAACCTCCAGCTTCAGTTGGTGGCCATGTCAAAGCGAACTAGTGACGGGCGGCAAATCAAACGAACTGAGTCGTGGTGCACGGTGGCCTTTGAGCCAACTTACCCGTTGTGGTCTCAAATCAAGCGAATTGAGTCGTTGTACTCGAAGGCCTTTGAGCCAACTGACCCGTTGTGGTCAACTATTATCAAACGAACTGAGCTGTTGTGTTCGGTGGCCATTGCGCCAAATGATCGGTGATAAATCAAACAGACTGAGTGTTTTTGCTCGGTCCCAATTGATCCAACTAAATTGTTTAACCAAATCGGAGCACACCATTCTTATTGCTCCAAAAGGTGCGCAAAATCCCTTCAAGGCTTGCTTAATTCGACCTAGAAACAGTAAGCTTGTTTACTTTAAATATTCGAAGAGGAGTTCTTGTGTGGAAAGCTCAAGGTTACTAAAATTCCAAATAGATATCCTTTACATTAATGGTTCGTCCACATGACACACGGTGGTCTCACGCTGATGACTCCCAATGTCGCCACACACGAACGCACTTCATAATCAGTGATTACGCCTAGTTTTAAAACTTAGTCCTCATGAAGATTAATTAATGTTTAATACAATCTCCAAGTTTCAAATTCATTGAAACGTTCTAAGGCTGTCAATTTTTAGCGCCAACTCAGGAAAATATTGAGCTGATTTTTGCGCTTGTGGCTTGTTGTTTCATTATGCATCTCCATTGTATGAAATCGCCGTAGAATTGTAGCTTTCAGTACATCATGAATTCACGTAACACTTAAAACAAAGCAATGAAGTGTTTATGAATTAATTATGTACTGAAATTTACAATAGGCCATTTGCACGATGACGTCATTTGACTACTACTACCAGAATCCTTCAGTTTTTTGTTTTGTAGTGCAAATTAGGGCTATTGTTATTTAAACCGCACTGGGATTACAAAATTTAAATAAGAAAGGAAAAACGAAATGAATTCTGGTAGTAGTAGTCAAATGACGTCATCGTGCAAATGGCCTATTGCATGGCGATTCGAGACAATGGAGACGCATAATGAGAGCAACAAACCACTTTCGTGAAAATCAGCTCAATATTTTCGTACGTTGAGGCTGTAAATTGACAGCCTTAGAACGTTTCAATGAATTTGAAACTTGGCAGTTGTATTGAATATTAATTAATCTTTATGAGTACTAAGTTTTAAAAAAATTCATCGATCGCATTTAAATTCGTGACCATTTTAATAAGGGTAGGGTAAATTTTTGATAAAAACGCTAACTAACACTCCAGACCTGTTAATATTCAAGCCAACATTTATAAAATTCAAATGGACGATTTCGCAGAGATTTCCACTCAAGGTATTTGGATGGTATAAAATTCATTTAAGACCAAAATATTATTTCATCAAGCCTTGTAGACATAAGTTTTAATAACATTTCAAAATTGTTTTGTTTTTGTTGTATTTTAACACCTTAAAACTTCACTCGAAATTTTCTCGAAAACGCTTCCATAGAAATTTGTAAAATTTTGTAGACCTTAGGACAAGTACGTCAGGTCGAAGATTCAGAGAGCGTTTTCCAAAATTATCTTTTGATGACAAGTAATTCGGTATTATATAAAACAGGGAGTGACGTCATAACGTTGCCTTGGCAACTCCGATTTCAATAAAACTTACCTCATCTGAAACTTTAATCTTTCTCTAGTACAGCTGTTGCAATCGATTATCCGTTGTATCGTTTGTGGTGGTACACAAGCTTCTCAAAGCTAAACGGTATGGTCACTCAAAAACCCAGTCGAGCCACCTTAACTGAATTTCAATATTAACATGATTTTTGATGACCAAATTCACCATGTCTGTAAATCTTCGATTAGCCACTTGTTTAGGATTCGTAGATATCTTGACTAGAACGCTGCCTTGAAAGTTATACATGCATTTATAACTACGCGGTTGGACTATTGCAATCATTTATACTTTGGATTACCAAAGTATAAAGTGATGAGGTTACAACAAATCCAGAACACTGCTGCCCATTATGTCACTGGTGCAAGGAAATATGATATCTTGACAAGAACGCTGCCTTGAAAGTTATACATGTATTCATAACTACGCGGTTGGACTATTGCAATCATTTATACTTTGGATTACCAAAGTATAAAGTGATGAGGTTACAACAAATCCAGAACACTGCTGCCCGTTATGTCACTGGTGCAAGGAAATATGACCATATTCCTCCTGCCTTGGTACAACTTCACTGGTTGCCTGTCTCATATCGAATCGTATTTAAGCATCTTCTTTTTGTCTATAAATCATTGATTCGTCTCTGCCCGCAATATCAAATGGATCTACTGAAACATCCGACATCAACTTGGTCTTTACGCTCAAACTTTCAAGACTTGCTGACGCAGCCAACTTGTAAAACCAAAACATATGGTGACAGAGCTTTCTTTGTATGCGCTCCGAGGATTTGGAACACTGTTCCTTTGGAAATATGACAATCCCTAACAGTTTTATCATTTAAGAAAAAACTCAAGACTTTTCTTTTCTTACTAAATTTATTGAGAGGGACTCTTTATCATATTTCTAATTTTTTAGATTCTAGTGTCTTAGGTTTTACTTCTGGTTGAATTTCAAATGTTGACAGTGACGACTACATCAACAAAACCAACGTTTCAATTTTGACGCAACAGGACTTTTCAATGTGAAAAACTCGAAACAACAGGCATGGCATTATTTGGGAGCACATTATAACAATCTTGTTTCTTATAATGAAGTCAAGAATAACTTTTTATCCCGCAAAGAGGCGTTTCCAATGGAAACTAGTTTGGATATGGGAAATCACACCATTTTCAATGTGAACGATCCAACCGTTGCCGATCAAGGCGCAAACAAAAGATATGTGGATGACCAATCCGCTAAAAAACTTTCGTTGGAAGGTGGAACAATGTGTCACAAGCGTTATTTCATTATAGTATTAAAAAAGGAACTCAACTTATAAATCTAACTCTAAGGTATTCCAGATTCATTTTCCAAATAATAACTTTAAAATCTCAAAAAACATATTGTGGAAATGAATGTTTATTCAGCCGTCATTGCGAGATTGACATCGCGGAATAGAAGTTCCGATCGTTATTGCCTTTCGAAATTGGAAAAAAAAGCTGTTTAAACATTAATCTCCTCAACTTCCAAGTTTAAATTAGAACACTGCAAATATAAATCAAATTCATAAAATTTAGGAAATTAAACGATATTTGAAACTTTATTAAATGCAAACACAGCCGACCTTCAATGTTTCCAGCGAACTTAATTGTTATGATCACAATAGGTACTCAGGTTTACAAGATTTCTTAAATATCAACTCTCGTGGCTTAATATCAAAGCTATTCTATAAACATCATGTTTAAATAATTATGGAGAACATTTATCTTGCATAGTTAAACTATTAAGTTAAGTATTTTCAGTATTCTAGCATTCGGAACGTTTCACAATTAGTATTCACGAAAAGAGCGCGGAATATGTAATGACCTTTTGCAAGCACCTGTGTTTACATAAGTTCAGAGCAATATTTCGATCTAGTTTCTAACGATATGAGTTATTTTATTTTACGCCAATACTTCCTTTTAAGGCTAGATTTTTAATAACGATCGCCTTTAGTTATTTACTCTGTTGTAAACTTAATTTTAGTTGAAAGGCTTACCGAACTTTATTTGAACTGTATTAGCATATCGAGAGCACATATAAGCAAGCTTGTACATTGTACAATTCGAGTTACCCATGAGTGTTATAGTGTATACGTGTGAAGACCACGAATAAACCTTGAAGAGTTCCAGTTCTGTTCCACCGTTTTCTGCTTCGCTTACGGACGAGTTACAACGACCGTGTACCTCTGGCATTTTGTGACGAGTGCCACGCTGCTAAGTTGTGTGCTCACCGAGCTTTCCCCCCGCCAAATATCACAGTTCAACCGACGTTCAATCGTTTTTCCAGTCCAGCGCATCGACGCGCATTATCAAGATTTATCTCCGCAGAACACGCTTAAAACCTATCGTTACAGTGACGGACAACCCGGATAGTATCTCTACTCCGTAAAAACAGCGAAGACGGGAAACAGGTCAAGAAAGGAACTTTCAACTGAGGTAATTCCCTCGGAAAAGATTTATTTTCCGAGTATCGTTTACTACATTTGAATTTCGAGTTTACTTGCGAAGTGGTGTTTAATCGCAAGTAGTTACTATTTATCCACGAAGATTATCATCGTTCAATATTTGTCCACGAATTTAAACCGTTTGTTTGAAGACAGAACTTACTTGTTTTACACCGCAAAAGAAAAGAAAAACTTTGCTATCTCACGATAGCAAAACAAAAAAAAGAAGAGAAAGAAGGTTTATTCATTTAAACCTTATGAAAAAGAGTGGTCCCAAAGGCTACTACAATTTACGTCAAAGATTCCGTGTAATTTCTGGATCGTCCCAGAAGAAATCCGCCGCAGATCAACAATTATCAGAACACGAAACCGAATATTGCAATCAGTACAACCAAGAAAATATAGAAGAAAATTCAGAGCCCTGTCACCTTTGCCTACAAGAAACAACGGATAATTCAAGAAAAATCAACGCACCCGGAGTTGAAATTGAGGATCAAACCTCACAGAACGCATATCGATCAGAGTCACCGTCAATTTTACACGAAATAAACGCATCAAACGGAAATCCCGAATCAGTTGTAAGACCGCGCGCCGAAAGAACAAGTTTATCAAGTGAATCAAGTACAAGTCATACCGGAGAAAGCAACTCAGGAGAATCAATTCAGGAAACTACGCCACTTATTCCCGCACCGAAACGTCCAAGAAAGTTATTCAACAGCGAACAAGAGGAAGAGTCACATAATACTGCACCAGAAATCAGAAATAACGGTGATTCAGATAGTGGAACTGACAGCGAAGACGAAAATACTCCTTTGATTTCGCTTTCGAATCGCAAGAGGTTATTTATTTCAGAAAAAGGAACTAATCACTCAGATTCCGAACACGACGAACTTAATCCTATTTATCCACGAAATAATTCCAACGAAGATATTTTCACTTACTCTAACATGGCAGCCGATGAAATCTCCGATATCCAGAGAGAAATGGTCAATTTACAGCGTCAAATGTGCCGACAACTTGAAACCGCACAAGCTTCCTTATCTACCCCTCATGTGACAGAATCTACAGTAGTCAAACCTACGTTATTTCACGGCCGCGAAAGTGAAAACGTTGATCGTTGGCTTCAACGCTTCACATTACATCTTGCCAACGGCAAAATATCACCCACAAGTGATCAAGCAGCTATTAAATTAGCCTTGCATCTCTCTGGGCCAGCAGAAACGTTTTACTATAACCTTCCCAGTACAGTCCAAGCTTCGTACAATTTACTGAAGGACGCATTAAAGGAACGCTTTTCGCCTGCTCATCGCCACCTCAGAAATCGACAAGAACTGTCAAAACGCCGACAAGGACCAAATGAATCAATTGAATCATACTTGGCTGACCTGAATGACAAGTTCAACTGCCTAGATCTTCGCGATGAAGACAAAAATGTGCTACCTAATTCAAGGTTTACGCGCCGATATCCAAGCCGAAGTACTAAAGAAAGAACCCAAGACCTACGCTGAGGCAGAAGATACGGCGAGACTTATCTATTCTATCCAACAGTCCATGTTCCAAAGACGAGAAGAAGATATTTCACGCATCGTACAATCTGAAACTTACGCCAAAACCTCGGCGCCTTCAACGAGTACAAGCGTAAATCCGGAAGCCACAATATCTGCCTATCAGTACTCCTCCCAGTCCTCCACCGGACTTAACGATAAACTGACACGCCTAGAAGAAGGAATGAAACAAATTATGAACATAGTTGGAAGTCGTCCACGAGAGACCGCAGTTACAGAACCTAAGATTGCAGCTTATCGGCCAACTTGCAGTAGTGAATCAGAAGAACTTCGCCGTTTAAGGGAAGAGAATCGCCTCCTAAAAATCAACACTGGAAATCAGACTGTTACAGCCTACCATCCAACTCCATCACAAAATGTTGCTGATACCCTATGCGCTATGCAAGACCAAATGCGCCAACTTAATGACAGACTTCCAGGAAACCCGACTGTAGCTGCATATCATGATCAGTATCCCACTTCAAGAGACAACAACCCACGAGTTGGTGACAGTGACGAGATAAACCGTTTACGAGAGGAAAATCGCCGTCTCAAAGCAGCCCATATAAATCCTGCACCTCCTCGAGAAAGGATCCCTGCATCTTATGAAGGTTACAACGTCACAGACGCATCTCGCATGTTTGATGAGATTCGCAAATTACAAGCACGCATGGATGGATTCATGCGGGTTTACGCTTCCCGGAACAATAGACAAGAACAGCCGAGAGTCCGAACTCGTGAAGGACGGCCGGTTTGTGAAATCTGTGGTCGAATTGGTCACGTCAGACAAAGTTGTTACTCGCGAGGCGAACAAAGAAACCAGGATTACAGGCAGCAAAACGTTCCGTCACGCCAACAGTCAGGCCCAAGAATCGCCGCCATGGAAGCCGAGGAACAAGTGGTCGCCCAGTTTGATCACCAGGAGACCCCAAGACCCCGTGAATCCAGTACTGTATCCAGTAACAAACCACAGTCCAGTAACGCGCTAACTGAAAGTAACACAGGTATCACAGCCATACAGAATGAACCTGCAACAGCAGCTCCTTCGAGAATAAGCAGCACTGACGTTCTTCCCGCTGAGGACAGTACCGATAGTCACGCGTCGGCAAGCACAATACGTACTACTACCAAAGAGATGTTGGTAGATGAAGACGACATAGCTAATGAGCCTCTAACACCACACGAACCAACTCCTCAACCAGAACCAACTGTAGAAAACAAGGATGATAACGCCCTTGCAGAAGAACCTTTTCAAGCCTGTGCCGCGAGTACGGACAATAGTGCAAATATTGTCATCAAGCCAAAAGACCTGTCACTATACGGAACAATTGCTGATTTTCCTGTGAAGCTGTTAATTGACACCGGAGCCTCGATTTTAGTTCTGAACGGCACGTTTTTCCACAAGATATCGTCAACTACATTGTTAAAGACCACACCTAGCACTGTGCCCGCTATCAACACTGTCAGCGGCGAGAGACTGCCAATATTAGGAGAAGTCACCTTACCCTTGGAAGTGGATGGTCAACGTTACCAGTGCCGAATGTACGTTATTGAAAACTTAGGCTTCGAAGCTGTCCTAGGGAGAGATTTCCTAGAAGAGAAGGGAGCTGTTATCGATTTCAGAGACCGCACAGTTCAACTTACAGACCAAGAACCAATGGAATGCGCACCAACCACGCGCATAGTCAGAGCGATAGCCACCTATGTAATACCACCCAGAGCAGAAACTATTCTACCAGCACAAGTAGAACAAGCTGCAGACATCGAAGGTATAGGGATGATAGAACCAAGTTCCCAACTTGTCCAAAAGTACTGCATACAGGGAGCCACCGCCCTTGTCAACCCTACCACAAAAGGGAGTGTTCCATTCCGCATAATAAACCCGACAGCCAAACCAGTAGTGATCAATGAAGGTACAACCCTTGGTGCTTTCACCTCCATGGATGATATTGAATATGTGCAAGAACATACTGGGAGTCCTTCCAGTACAGAACCAAAGCCTGAAGGAAACTTGACGTCTCACGTGGATCTCTCCAAGTCACAGTTAGCCACTGATCAGCGACAAGCCTTACTGAAGCTCCTCACCAAGAACCGAGATGTTTTTGCTCTATCTCCCGATGAACTAGGGCGGACAGGCATCATTAAGTACACCATAGACACTGGTGATTCCGCACCCATTCGCATGCGACCTTACCGCATTCCAGAGGCAAAGAAAGCCACAGTCGAGAAGCATATTGACGATATGCTAAACAGGGGCATCATTCGCGAATCTACAAGCCCGTGGGCCGCGCCAATCGTCCTTGTAAGTAAAAAGTACGGCGGAGATCGTTTCTGTATAGATTACCGCCGCTTGAACGCCGTCACGAAAAAGGATTCCTTTCCCCTACCAAGAATTGACTCCACCCTTGATGCACTAAGTGGGACACGCCTTTTCACTACCTTGGACCTCTTAAGTGGATATTGGCAATGTGAGCTAGACGAGAGCGCTAAAGAGAAAACAGCATTCATCTCACATCGAGGCCTTTACGAATTCGAAGTTCTTCCCTTTGGAGTCGCAAATGGACCAGCTTTCTTTCAGAGAATCATGGAATGCATCCTCCGAGGCCTGACGTACGAAACTTGTCTCATATACCTAGATGACGTCATCATATTTTCCCGTACTTTTGAGGAACATTTGGAGCGTTTAGAAGAAGTATTTCAGCGTTTCCGTGCAGCTAACATCAAACTAAAGCCAAGCAAATGCCATTTTTGCTGTGATAAAGTCAACTATCTTGGGCACGTGGTTTCTGCAGAAGGTGTACAGCCCGACCCTCAGAAGGTAGCCGCTGTCAAGGAATTCCCAGTTCCCCGCAGTGTCAAACAAGTCCGTTCGTTCCTGGGTCTATGCAACTATTATCGTAAATTCGTTCGTAACTTCGCCAAGATTGCTGAGCCCTTAAACAAGCTAACCCGAAAAAACTGTACTTATCATTGGGACGAGGATTGCCAGCGCGCTTTCGACACCTTAAAAACAGCCCTCACCGAAGCTCCAATCCTTGCGTATCCCGATTTCACTCTCAAATTTGACTTGTATGTAGACGCATCCGATGAAGGGCTTGGTATGGTATTAGGCCAACATCAAAATGGCAAGGAAACAGTGATCGCTTATGCTGGACGAAGTCTCAACCCTGCTGAACGAAACTACAGCGTCACTGAGCGCGAAGGCCTAGCAGTCGTAGAAGGCATAAAGCATTTTCAAAGTTACTTATACGGCAACCCGTTCACCATTTACACCGACCACAACGCCCTGAAGTGGCTTATGACTTTGAAAGAACCAAGCGGCAGGCTTGCTCGTTGGAGTGTCCTATTGCAGCAGTTTGACTTCGAGATTAAACATCGTGCTGGTAAATCAAACGGCAATGCCGACGCATTGTCAAGGCGATCCTATGAGCCACATGTTGCTGCCCTCGATAACCCAGGAGTACAGACTGGCCGAATCTATGAACTCCAACGTCGGGACCACGCCCTTGCCGATATTATTGATTACTTGGATCAGAATATTTTACCCTCAGATAACCAGTCTGCAAAGACTCTGCTCCACACTATCGACGATTACTACCTTGACCAGGACGGACTTCTATGCCATATCTGGACCCCTGGCAAAGGAAGACTTAGTACACCTCGCTTCCAGTTAGTCGTCCCTACTGCTTTGCGCCACGAAATTATGCTGTCCGTTCACGATAGCCCAATGGGAGGAGGTCACCTTGGAATCCATAAAACGTATGAGAAACTCAGAGAAAGGTATTACTGGCGCGGTCTCTTCGCCGACGTACAACATTGGTGTACCAGTTGCATCCATTGTGCTATGAAGAAATCTCCAAAGAATCGCCCTAAGGCACCCCTCCTACCCATACCGGTAGAAAATGCTTTCGACAAGATAGGAGTAGATGCAATGGGACCCTTTCCTGTCACTAAGTCCGGCAACAGGTACATTATCGTGTTCACAGATTTCTTAACGAAATGGCCAGAAGCATTTGCTGTACCTAGTATCGACGCTCCTGTGGTCGCAGATTTGTTTGTCAACGAAATCATCGGTCGTCACGGTGCACCGCGTACATTACTTTCAGATAGAGGTACTAATTTTCTGTCGAAACTCATTCGTGAAATCTGCCTCCTAGTCAACACAGAGAAAGTCAATACTACAGCCTTCCACCCCCAGTGCGATGGCCTAGTTGAACGTTTTAATCAGACCTTGGTGCACACATTATCCCAGTACGTTTCAGCCTCCCAAGATGACTGGGATCGCCACATTCCTGCAGCCCTTTTCTCTTACAGAATCAGTCCAAGCGAAATCACAGGAGAGAGTCCATTTTTATTACTTTATGGAAGAAATCCCAGGATCCCTTGCGACGTTAGCTTACGAGCACCAACAGACCTGTCTGCCTCTGTAGCCGATCATCGAGCGCGCGTCATTCAACACATTGAAGAGGTTCAACGCCTAGCCAAAATCAACATACAACGGGCACAACAGAGGATGAAATCCTACTACGATCGAGACGCTACCTCTGTCTCCTACGCCATTGGACAACGCGTTTGGCTCTATACACCTAAGACTAAGCGCGGACTCAGCCGTAAACTTTTATTCTGCTGGCATGGTCCCTTCACCGTTATCGCTCAAACATCACCTGTAAACTATGTTCTACGAGCTGCTGATAACCGCCGTATTTCCACAACGGTTCATGTTTGCCGCATGAAACCTTATATTGACCCGGCAACACGCCCTATCCGTCACCCGCCTGTAGACGTTGATGACCCCTATCTATTGGAACACGAAATTCCTGCTGACAGTTTCGTCCCAGCTACCCTAGCAGCTCCCAGCGATGGCGAATCCCCCGATGCAAACACTGCACAGGACACCCTAACAGAAAGCACCCCCACTGTCGACGCCTCCGCGGAAACCATGGCTGATCAGAACAATCCTATGTCCCCTGCGCTTCTCGATGACACGCCTGAAGAAACACACTTGCTACACGACCCTAATATCTTTACTGTTGAAAAGATTGTCCGTCAACGTCTCTACAAAGGAAAACCGCAGTTTGAAGTCAAATGGAAGGGATACCGTGGCACTACATGGGAACCCCTGGAAAACATCCTAGACCCTTCCCTTATTACCAAATATTATCACGACCACCCTCGTGCAAAGAATATAGTCCCCACTGCCAATTCGTCTGCTGATGAAGACATCCCTGCGCTTCCTGTAATAGCTGCTTTCTCCATTTCAACCCTTGAGACCACGCCCACCAAGAATGAGCCACGTGAAACACCATCGCTGCCCCTCACTGTCAAGGAACCTACCACTCCCATAACAAGTGCCAGTGTTCATACGCCTGTTACGTCCGATCCTAGGTCTCAACTAAAACTGGTGTTTTTCAACCTACTGCTTCTCATCGTCTTCAACTCTCGCAATGCCTATTGCAGTCAGCTAGACGCCACAGGAAAAGCACTCACATTTTACCCAGACTCTCTTATGTTGAGCAGTAACCCCAAAGCACTCGCTTTCTATGAAGATACAACCTTGGTAAGCGTACATGTTGATCTTCACCCGCCCTGCCTTGGTCCTGATCCTGTCCTGAACAACACTTGTTCTCCACAACAGAAGCGTTTTTATGATCAGCTGCTACTTTCGGTTCGTTCCATTCAAAGAGTTATTCGTCGATTCTCTTCTCTCCAAGGAATAAGTAATCTTATCGAATGTGACTCTTTTCTACGACGTTATTACTTCTACATGACTGGAAAAGAATCTCAGCTCGATTGCAGAACCCGTCACTTCGCAAAATCCTTACAACAATGCCGTTCTTGGGCTAAACTGTCGTGTCAGACCAAGTCCCCTAACGAACGCCTCTGGCTCCGTCAGCGAAATCGGCGCGAAGCCTGGGCTTGCACCGCCGGAATTTTTGGCCTGGCGCGATACATCTGGACACATACAGGTCACTCTTGTCAAAGTAATTCGTTCTTTGGCCTTGTCCATCTCCTTACTCAAATGGCCGCCTCTATGAAAACTACACAGCGCCTTGCCCATACGCTCAACGGAAAACAGGTTTACCTTATCAAGATGACGGATAAATTAACGACACGGGTCAACGGCTTATCGGACGCACTGCGCGATATCGATAACACTTTTCAAGCTTGGCAGAGCGAATTTCAAACCTTCGCCACCACGGAAAAATGCCACCACGACGCCTCATTGGAATTTATGTCTAAATACACTGTGGAACTTAACCGCGCCTTGTCTTCCCTTTTGCGTCTTCAAGAACTAGACGATTTTGTACGACAAACCGAAAAAATCACTCAAAAAGATTTGATTGGATATAGCGACCTTCCCCGTTCTATTTCTACGGAATTATCGGCTCAACTTTCCGTCATTCCCGCGTTGAAAGCCACGGTACAGTCACTTGAAAACGGTTTTCCGCTGTTAATCCGCCCATTCTTGGATTACGACTTCTCAACAAACAACAAATTCACTTTAAACATTTTATTTACTGTACCCTCGGTAACACCAAATGGAGAATTTTGCACCATACAGTCACTCACACCCCTCAAGTACAACATCAGTGGTGTTTGTTTTACCGGCCCAATGTCCCGCGAAGATGTACTTTTAGTCACGTGTCCGAATCAAAGATATTTTGTTAAAACAGCTGCCCTTCACAAGTGCTACACCGAAGGGGACACAGTTTTATGCCCCAAATCACTGTTACTCAAAGCTTCTCGCACCGATTGGCTTGGACTGGCCTGGACTCCGCGTTCCCATTTGACATTCCAGCGAAAACACAAGCAAGCAGATGATTGTAGCGAACTAAAACCGCTCATTCATCTGGGCGCAAGATACTACCTCGCCAGCACTTTTCACACCATAACGCTAAACACAGCTGATGGCACAACATCGAGCGTGTCTCTTACCCCTTTGTCAATCCTACATGTGCCGTGCAATACCTCATTTGAAACCCAAGAAATCGGCCTCGGCCGTTGCCCGCCAACTATGGAATTTTCACTTCCCATATTCCAGACCGATCGTTTTTCCTATGTTCCATGGCAGCCTGCAACAAACGACACCACCTTTCAACTACATTATCGCTCCCTTGCTGTCTTTCCGCCATTGTCTTTTGACAATAAAACCCTGACGGATCTCAGTACACTTTATTCTACTTTGGACGGAGAACTAACTACACAGCTCCACGATGTTCATCAACGTATCGCCGCTCTAAAACCAGTCACAACAACTACCCTCAACGATATTCTAACATATCTCACTTTATCCTTGACCCTTTTTCATACCCTCATCTTTATTATTTTCTTTTGTTCTCGTCGGCGCTGTTTTTCCCTTGAACAGCCACCTGCCCCAACCAACACACACCTGATTCACACCCCATCACAAGCTCGGAAGCGCTGCTCTCACCGCTCCGATATCGCCTCCTTGTGAAAAAAAGTTTCATTACTTTCGATTTAATTGCTTTTTACACCTCCCCTCCTACAACGCGTATATATACAACCCTTGTTTCTCTCATTTCAACAACACTCAGCTCATTCTCCCGGTTCTCATCTCTGCGTCGTTGAGTTTTAACTCTATCAAACCTACAGCTATGACCGATTTTGTCTTCGTAATCGAAATGGCAGGATTTCAACACGGCGACATGCCTTTTTATATGAAAACAATCTCAATTGCTCCTGTCCGCAACGGGCCGGTACAAACGTATACCTTCCAAACGGCATTCCTCTTGGACCACAGCGACAGAGCTGTGCAGACCTATCAATACACGACCCGCAACATTCATGGCATCGCAGTCAACGAGCCCGGCCTGCCATACAATCTCCGACAAGATATCATCATGACCGCCATCAAACACAGCCTGTTCTCATCCCAGACAATGACCAACCTGCCTTCCCACTATCAGCAGTGTCCGCGTATACTGCTGGTCGTCAAAGGACCAGTGAAAATCAAGTTACTGGACGAATTGATCCCGGATGAGGATCTTTTTCAGAACCTGATCATCCGTGACCTAGCGGACTACGGGTGCCCTCCGGCACACCGCCTCTTGGCAGGGAACCGCACTTCACCAGAAAATGCTGCGGCACTCTTCGCTGCTTGGTTTGAGGGCCGCTACCGCTCTTTCCTAGTGCCCAGCATCCTGCCCCCAACTGAGACGGAACCACACGCAGAGCCCGAAGATTGGGACCACTAACAGTCTACTAACAGTCGATCTACAACCAACAAGGTCACGAACTTTGCACTTGAACTTGTTATTTAATCACCATTTTAGAATTTACTTAGAATACATGTTTATCGCTATTCGCTGTTTTTCGTTTCATCTCGCTAGTTTTGTATTTTTTTTGAAAACCAGGAGGTTTTCACTTAAGGAAGGGAGTGTCACAAGCGTTATTTCATTATAGTATTAAAAAAGGAACTCAACTTATAAATCTAACTCTAAGGTATTCCAGATTCATTTTCCAAATAATAACTTTAAAATCTCAAAAAACATATTGTGGAAATGAATGTTTATTCAGCCGTCATTGCGAGATTGACATCGCGGAATAGAAGTTCCGATCGTTATTGCCTTTCGAAATTGGAAAAGAAAGCTGTTTAAACATTAATCTCCTCAACTTCCAAGTTTAAATTAGAACACTGCAAATATAAATCAAATTCATAAAATTTAGGAAATTAAACGATATTTGAAACTTTATTAAATGCAAACACAGCCGACCTTCAATGTTTCCAGCGAACTTAATTGTTATGATCACAATAGGTACTCAGGTTTACAAGATTTCTTAAATATCAACTCTCGTGGCTTAATATCAAAGCTATTCTATAAACATCATGTTTAAATAATTATGGAGAACATTTATCTTGCATAGTTAAACTATTAAGTTAAGTATTTTCAGTATTCTAGCATTCGGAACGTTTCACAATTAGTATTCACGAAAAGAGCGCGGAATATGTAATGACCTTTTGCAAGCACCTGTGTTTACATAAGTTCAGAGCAATATTTCGATCTAGTTTCTAACGATATGAGTTATTTTATTTTACGCCAATACTTCCTTTTAAGGCTAGATTTTTAATAACGATCGCCTTTAGTTATTTACTCTGTTGTAAACTTAATTTTAGTTGAAAGGCTTACCGAACTTTATTTGAACTGTATTAGCATATCGAGAGCACATATAAGCAAGCTTGTACATTGTACAATTCGAGTTACCCATGAGTGTTATAGTGTATACGTGTGAAGACCACGAATAAACCTTGAAGAGTTCCAGTTCTGTTCCACCGTTTTCTGCTTCGCTTACGGACGAGTTACAACGACCGTGTACCTCTGGCATTTTGTGACGAGTGCCACGCTGCTAAGTTGTGTGCTCACCGAGCTTTCCCCCCGCCAAATATCACAGTTCAACCGACGTTCAATCGTTTTTCCAGTCCAGCGCATCGACGCGCATTATCAAGATTTATCTCCGCAGAACACGCTTAAAACCTATCGTTACAAATGACTGGAATTTTGGATATGAATTCACAACCAATCAACAATATTGCAGCGCCAACTCTTGAACATCAACCCGCACCAAAATCTTATGTGGATAATGGTGATAGCGAACTTAATCTCAAGATAGGAAATGTGGTAGTCCACACGATAGAATTAGAAGAGAAGCTTAAAAAATACGTTGATGACTCGCATATCGCGTCAAACTCTCGCCCGAAAGATGAATTCCGGTATCTGATGGAAGACAGTGATGAATCCAGCTCTGAGCATGGTATGACAGTAACTGGTATCAATGATTTTCAGGATTCACCGCATTTATTCAACAAGAAGGCATATGATTTGACAGTATCCAAAGACGACAGCAATCTTTTTTCTGGGAGACTTGGTTTCAATATGTTCCAACTGTCAGAGGGAGAATACACCATTTGCATTGAATTCTTTCCCGCTTCAATGAATAAAGTTAACGTTAACGTCGTGAGCACAAGCCTGAATATCAATCAACAAACAACAACGCCGTTGTCTACTCCAAGCGGGTCTGGTTATTCTAGATCCATCGTCCACATGCATAAATGGCAGATCTCTCCACCTGAGTATATATATCTGGATCTGAAATGGCAAGGAACTGCTGAATCAGCTGCAGAAGGACCCGCAAAGTTGATCGTATATGGTATCAAGGGTTCTCATGACGATGTTCCTACCGATGTTTATGATTGGCCTTTCATTTTCGAAAATCAAGAAAACGGCCAAGCCGCGATGGTTATGCAAACTAATTTGGATATGGATGGGCACAAACTGATTGGGCCTGAAGGCTCCATTGAAAGCAGAATCGTTGAAACAGGGGTCTATCGCTATTCAGACAATAAGTTTGATTTTCTATTTGTGGAGGCTATGTCTAAATTTCTTTTCTTCCCTGTTAAAACAAAGCTGACTGAAGCCGGTATCTTCTATCAAGATGGGAGCCGGACACCAAGATTGGATCTTTCTTTGTCAATGACAGTGAAAGGGCAGAAGCAAGTGACAACTTGGAATGGGCAGCGTGGACAAAGTTTTAAATACGACCTTGGAGATGGGATTGAAATCCCAGAGATTACCTCATTCAATCTTTTTCCTCAAAAGGGATTGAAGATTAATCCAGATGCTAGAGTCTTTCTTTGTCTCTTGTTTGAAACTTTTTGATTTTCCCACATAAAAATGAAAGAAGACAAGCTGCGGAATCCGATATTTAATTTCAAACACATTGACCCATTACTCACACAGGAAAAAGTTGATGAGATAAAACAATTTTACGGATATTACCACAAACGTTTTTGGTGTTATAAGAAAGCGTTCAAACACTTCAAGAAAATGAATCTGGGGTTGACTTTGGCGTCAACAGGACTTGTTGTTGTTGGAACAATTGTCGGAGGCATTACACTGAATCCAATTATTCTAGGAGTCGTGAGCGGTGCAGGGTTAGTTTAAAAAAACCTTCCAGGAAGTGAAGAAATATGAAAAGAAAATTGAAAAATGTGAAACCGCTTTCACAACATATGAAAAAGTTCTGTCCGATCTGAGAGCCTGCCTTAGATGAGACAGTTTTGACTCGCAGAAATTCATCGATGAAATGAAAATAAGGGATGAGGTGGTTATTGATATGTGCTTGGATATGTCGAAATATGAAGCGGCATATGACAAGAAGTTCATTGGGTGATTATATAACTTTGTGGACGAGAGTCCCTCTCCGAGGAGTTATATAATCAAATTCGGAATCGAACCGCCAAGGCGGTTCGGAATCAATTTCCGCAGCAAGAAAGATCATTAGTATCATCTACTACAAGTGCTTCGCCATCATCGTCATATTCTCAGGGGAGGAATGACTTCTTTGACCAACACTTCTTTAGCTACGACAGAGATAGAGGAGATATTACCTAGAAATACTTGACGCAATCTAACAACGAGCAGACCGTCCAGAGGGATACCTATAAAGTCATGTGGATTAAATTTGGTCTTGCGTCTCTCGTCGGTCTCCTTAGAGAATGGACAATTGATTTGACCATCTTTGTTGAGATAGAGTTTAGCATAGATTTTCTTCTTATCGCTGGCGTCTTCTTTCACAATCTGCAAAGAATCTGGTTGAACTCGGAGTTTGGGATTCACTTTCTTGAGTGCTGATTGTTTGGCCTTGGTGAGTTCCTGGATCTTGGTTTGCATTTCTTCCAACATTTCCTGAGATTTTTCATCGAAAGTGAAACCCAGGGAATAATTTGTTTTTTTGCCCTCATTGCTGTGTTCCCATATTTTCATTCGGCCTTCGAGAAATATATCAAATGGCTTGCCCTCATAAAGAATTGGGAGGATGGTAAATGAAAACTGCCCTGATTTCTTTATTTCCGGTTCTCAGAGCTGGATTTGCTGGATATCATAATTAAATTTGGTAATCATTTTAAAGGGAGACCAAAAAATAATATTTTTTGTGAAATCAGTCCTTGATTAATGTGAAGTAGTGTCTCTATCAGAGCTTCTAGCATTCCTCTGAAGAATACCCTGTGTGTGTTTCCCAGATAGTTGATATAGTTGATATACCGTCACAGTCTTCGAAATATTGTAGAATATATATCATCTTGCTTCATTATTTTACGGGTAAAAAGACTATTGTTGAATAATATAGAAAAAAAAGTATTTTGAAAAGGGCAACATCAGTCTCTGGTCTTGTTCTTTTCAGAATACTTTTTTTTTCTATATTATTCAACTATAGTCTTTTTCCCCGCGAATACAAGACTTAATCTCAGTGTATTTTACGGGTAAAAAGACTATTGTTGAATAATATAGAAAAAAAAGTATTCTGGAAAGGACAACATCAGTCTCTACCTTGTTCATGTTCTTTTCAGAATACCTTTTTTCTATATTATTCAACTATAGTCTTTTTACCCGCGAAATGAAAAAAATATCACTATTTTTGGCAGCATTGAAAATGGTGGTTTCGATAAAAATAACTTCAGATGATTTTGAACAAGTATTTCCATCAGTATCTGCTGCTTCTCACGCTTTGAATGTCGATAAAACGACTATTCCCCATGCTTTGCAAACAGGAAAACTCAAATTCAGGCGTAAAAGTGATGGAAAACATTTTAAAATTGAAATACGTGATAAAGTTTCACTCGCTGTTGAAGAAGCCCTCAGAGTCACTAAGGAACAATTAGAACAATGTCAAAAAACTCAGAAGTGGTCGATATGTTTATCCCCGGAGACGGAGATGGAGATCACAACCAAAACCAAAACCAAAACCATCTATTCCCAAATTTAAAACAACTCTAGAACAAATAAAGGAGTTTGAAAGGGGTTATCATGAGTTGAGGCCTGATGAGAATCCTTCCCTGGTTGTTGATACCAAAGTCATATTGTCAAATCAATCAAATGGAGAGATAGCTTTAATGGCTACTATGGCTGACTTTGTTCAAAGATTTGGTAATTATACTGAACAAAGAACTGAGGAAAACTGGAAAGCGAGAATTGAAAATCGATGGGAAAGCTTTGATATTTTTAATGAAAATGATTATGAAGAAAGGTGGGACATAAAGATTCTCCAGAAAGATGTGATAAAAACTCCAGAAGAAAAGAAGTTTGAAAGGGGTTATCATTAGTGGAATATGATGAGACTCCTTCCCTGTTTGTTGATACCAAAGTCATATTGTCAAATCAGAAAACTGGAGAGATAGCTTTAATTGGCACTATGGATAACTTTGTTCAAAGATTTCGTAATTATACAATGTAGAGAAAAATATGATGAGAAAGAATTGAAAGAGTTTATTAAACTACAAGGCTACTGCTTGGAGTTTACTAATGAAAATAATGATAGATACATATGGAGTATCAAGATTCTCAAGAAAGATGATTATTGAAGCTATTAAATTAATGATTTAATAGCTTAATTTGGTTTAATCCTCCAATGTCCCCAAGCAAGAGTGCTTATCTTATCTGGCAAGATGAAACGCTTGTCATCATCCGCAGATAAGGCTGTTTTGTTGACTGTTTCTGAGAACATCTCATGTTGATGACTGCGGATGAGATTCATGGTTCTCATGACTGGTCTTCCGCTGAAAAGACATTCCTTGAAGTCCTCATGGGTGATATGTTTCTTGATTGTTTGTTTCTTCACTCCCTTGCATTTTTTGACGCCACTGTCATCAAGTAACTTAAAACTATATAACTTTGCTCGCAGCCCAACAAACTCTTCTATTATTTTCCCCCCAGCTTCATCTTTTATGAGACCGTTCACTTTCTTGTTCATGATTGGCATTCCCGAGGGATGATCCGGGGGATAGTTGGATGTGTCAAACATCTCCTTCACATCTGGCTTCAAATCCTGGAAGACGTCTTCCGTTTCGATTTCATAGCACAATGAATCAGTATCTGTGAACAACAGCTTGGCTTTCTCCCCATGTTTTGGCTTCATATATTCATAGTGAAACCTGAACATCAGTTCCTTGGATATTTCAAGTATTGACATTCCGCAGGGAATTGGTTTATTGAAAAACATTTTCTTCCGCTTCATATGCACAGCGATGAGATTCTCATCAAAGATTGTGTGATGTTGATAGGTGGGTTTAGCTATGAGCTTTTCCGCAATCTTTCTGCCATTGACAAGTCTGACGTCAACTCTCTTGCGGATATTTTCCATTGTTTTGCCGAATATTGCGTTATTCATGAGCTTGAAGAAGTCTTTCTCGAAATCATTCTTCCCTGCTTGACGGAGCTGGATGTTGAGTTGGATATATGATTTTAGCCACGGTTCTTCAGTGAATGATATTCCCCTGTGAATCTTAGTGAGTTTCAGGCCATGTTTCAGAGCTTGTTTGAGTGCTCTGTGATGCATGATGATGTGTTTCTTGTCTCGCAGATTGGGGATTAATTTTTCAACATGATTATCGCAGATCACTCTCTCGGGGGCAAAGGGATAGTCATTATGTGCATCATGCAGCTCTTTGGGATATTCCAGATCAACCTCAAGGACACAGGGTATTCGGTCCCATCTTTTAAAGTTCTTCATCCAGCGAAAGTTTCCCGTTGGAAGTGGTTGGGTCATCGCCCAAGAATATAGGGAGTTGGCATCGAGATAGAGAATGTATTAGATGGTTTCGTTGGATCATATTTATCTCCCATATAGTGATTGTTTGCTTTGCCGTGACGATTTGAGATCATTGAAATGCCGCCACGGATTCCCTTTTTGAAGAATAGGAGCATATTTGGATCATCCAGCAATGTTATCTCTGCTCCTGACTTCTTGACAAACCCGGGGCAGTATAATACCACGCTGGATCTAGTTGATAATTCTCCATGCAGACATTGCGGAATTCTTCGAAGACATCCGCAAGAAGCATTACATCTGTTTTCAAATAAAGATCATGATATTCTCCTAAGTTGTTTATCCCCATTTCATCCCAAACATTTTGAGCATGTTAATAGTCTTCATCAGATATTCCCGATTCATTAATCAGGGAATAGAAAGCGTCTTTAGGTGGCAGTTGTGTTTCCTTGAATCTCTCAATTGAGTCCATATAATCATATGGATAGACTCCATTTCTGGAAAAGAGCTCAGCTTTGTCTCCAAATTCTTTGTTTGTTTGTCAGTTTGTCAAGGCCTGACTTCTTCAAATTATTTGCCAGACTCCCCAGGGAAGAAGCCATGAATTTCATTGAATTGATGAACCTCAATTCATGAGTGATTGGAACCTTTTCGTTTGTGCCCGTCCCGTCTTTAGCGGGCCGGTGGTATTTTCCAATCTCGATCGTCTTTGAGAAGGATATATATTGTTCCTCATTGTTGGGGATGCATTTAATATGCCCCGGTGTTCTGCCAAGGTTTTTCACAAAGAGATGAGCATCATAACCCGCAAGGTTATGGAAAATGATAGGGGTGAATTTGGGTTTCCTATATTGCAGATTGCAAAACTTATGAGCTGCACCTCGAAATTTTCCTGTGAAGTGACAACGATCGCGAACTTTTTTATCCAGTGCTGTAAATTCTCCTTTGCATATCCAACAAACTGTGGCTGCATCATATTCTTTCTTATCATCCGCAGTGAAGATCATCTTCTTTCTGCTATTAAATTTCTTATGAACATACTTAATTGTTTTCATTAACTTCTTCACAAATATTTGTGAAACATCATCATCCACTGTTTTAGCCCGGTAAAGCACTGGGGGTATGTCACTAACCGCCTTAGTGGTCAGGCCATCAAATGATACCACCTTGAAACAAAAGCCACATGGCTTATGCTTTTGAAATTGATTTGTGAAACTGTGATTATTCCCTGGGGAACAACCACTTATAGGTTCATTACACGCTTCAAAATCAGCGTAAATTACAAATGGGACTTTGATAGATCTATTATGATGTTTAAATGTCAAATTCTCGCCCTTTTTAGGCATTTCTATTTTTATCGCTTCATTGCTGCAACATAATTCTTCATGCTTAGCTAGGGATGTTTCATCATAGAAATGATTGAGACAATGAAGGCAAAAATGTTTACGATTGGCGTGATGATTAACTTGAGCTGAGAGAAGACGACTGAGACTGTTAACAACGGCATAATGTTGGATCCCGTCTTTCTCAAAAAGTAGCAGAGTAATATGATGCCGACGTTTGTGCTTGGAAATTCTCAAGGGATGAACCACTGTTTCATAGCCGAGAACATTAACAGCAATGTGTGGATTCAGTCTTTCAAAGTGGTCTATTTCTTTCAAGGATGTTGGAAATTCAATTCCACTCCAGTTGAGTTGTTCAGCTTGAGCTCTGAGCAGAGATTTGATTCTCTCGGGGTGAATTTCACATGGATTGAGGGCCCTTGTTACTGCCCATTTAAAACATTGTTGACCAAGATTCCGCATGTTGGTGAGAGCCTTCTTCTTGGCAAGGAATGGAGGTAAGCGTATATATGTGCTTTCACCAAGGGGTTTGAATTCAACTAAATGCAATTCCAAATGATTTACATAATCAAACTGCAAATTCGAACCCATCATTTGAAACGTTGCAATGTTTTCAAGGATGGTATCTATCATTTGATTTAAAACGGCATTTAAATCCGTTGCTTCTAAATTAATCTCTATCCCTGAATGAAAAGGAGCATCTGTTTCAATTATTTCCCCAGTTTGTAAATTCTGGCGTTTCATTCTGCAGGATAGAATCAACTTAATTTTAGTGCCTCGATTAGCCTTCAAAAGATTCAGGACTTGATTAGAAACTTGCTGGAAATAATCTCTTGGAGACAGTCCTTTTTCTCCTTCAAAGATGAACTGACGGGCAAACTTTTCCAAAGCTGAAGGGCCTTCTTGGACTTTAATTTGTTGCTGATATAAACTTGCAACTTTGCGTTGAAAATCAGTTATCATATTTGAAGCTTTCCTCGCAATATTTTTGGGAGTAGCCTTTAACCAATTCCACCATGAAAGAAAAGTATTTTGAATTGTTTCCAATATTGGAGGCCGCGGAGGAGGTTGATACGGAGTTGGGGAAAGAATTGGAGTTTCGATATGCGGCGTTGGCGCATCAAGAATATTGGGAGAAGATGCATTTATTAAACGTATTACATCAGCTTTTGTTCTAGCGCGACTACGACCAGGGATTTGTCGCTCTTTCGCTATTTGTCTTAATTCTTTTACTTGCATATGTTCCATTTTAAATGGAAAAATAAAATATTTTTTTTAATAATTTTTTATTTTCCCCCTGGGAAAGAAAAAGCTTGGCTAAAAATCGGTTAACGCGTGAGCCGATTTATTCATCACAAAGTAAATTTATGTAAGACGCGTCCTGCATACAATTAAAACCAAAGCTGTTTAAACATTCAACATGAAAACCAATTTTGAAAATAAACATTTCTCACGCGGGAGAAAAAATAATAATTTTTGATTCATCCTTTCCAGTATCGACCTCCAGCCTACTATCCAGGATGTTTTCCGCATAATTATTCTCGATTCTGAAAAATTGGATCACGCGTGATCACGTTTTTCAGAATGGTAAACAACGAAACCTTGAAAAAAATCTCGATTCTGAATACATTAATTTATTCTCATGATCACGTTTTTCAGAATGGTAAACAACGAAACCTTCTTAAATTAACATGTAAATTAATCTCGATTCTGAATACATTAGATCACGCGTGATCTAATTTATTCTCAATTCTGAAAAATTGGATCACGCGTGATCACGTTTTTATTCATCCTTTCCAGTATCAACAGTATAAGTAGAAGGGAAATGATGACTCTGGGAGAAACCTTAAAAACCCAAAGCCTCCTCCCGTGAGAAATCTACTGAGTAAAATCCTAGAAAGACGGGCCCATTTGAACTAACTCAGTGAAACCAAATAAGTGTTTTAGTTATCATTAAAAATCAAATAAAACTACTGAAGAGGGTAGCAACAAGGCGTCAGCATCAAAGACTAGCTTTGGTTTCCGCTAGATTTCAGGGATAATAAATGACACAAAAAAGTGTCATTTTATTTTCATTTGAAAAAAAATTTCCGCTAGATTTTAGCGGATGCTGATTTTTTTATGATTTTACCGCTCAATTTTAGCGGAAGGGGTGGTTGCTTTTTGGGTTTTCGAGAGATTTCTCACGGGAGGGGGCTTTGGGTTTTTAAGGTTTGTCCCAGAGTCATCATTTCCCTTCTACTTATGTTAGATAATTTTGATAATTACAAAACATGTTTAATTAAAAAACTGACTATAAATATTGAAACGACATGATTAATTTATGCTTTAATAAGTAGTTTACCACTGCTTGTGTATAATTCGAATTCTTTTTCATAAAGAACAAGAGCATTTAAAGTATAGTTAGCTACATTTGCTCCATTTAGTTCATATCGGAAAGTCAACGCTACAACAGAATCTTTTATCTTCCTCTTGATTTCTTTGGTCGAAATAAATCATTCCAAACAAATTTCTGAAATTACTTCTATCAATTAATGACCCACTAAAAAAGTCATTGTAAGCGGAATTAAAGTTCATAAGTGTTCTGTATAATCTACTCTCTTCATTAGCTGACAATTCAAGTTGAGGATAATATATGCTATTATTCATTTCAAGCTGAGCTTTACTGAAAAATCTGTTATTTGCACCTATACTAAATGTCTTGAATGTAAACATATTAGCTTCTTGGTTATTATATGAAGCTGTTGGATTCACCCATATAAAAACATGTCTTGGTCTTCTTATACCTGTACTAATTCTGAAAAATGAACTCACAGCCGCAGTTTGATTTATTTCATGATGCTCTCTCAAATATATCCAAGTTTTTGGTTTCAGATACATGTAGTTTTCCATATATTGTTTCATACCACTACCATTGAAAATAAGTTTGGGGTACCATAATCTGAATTTGTTAATCAACACCTTTGAATCAGGTGCAGCATTGCTACGAAATATAATATTGTTATCATTTTCTAATCGGATTAAAATGTTCATTTTTATATTTGGATGAAGATTATTTTTGAATGCAGCAAAATACGAATATATATTCAGTGGGATAGATATTTTGTTCTCGCTGCCTGCGTCTGTCAGAATTTTTCGCGTCGCGAATCCTTGTTTATACAATGCTTGAGCTGTTCTTGGTTTAGCTGTACCAGTCGGAAGTATCTATATAAAAGAAGTTATCTTTACCAACTGTATTAGCATGTTCTTTAGTGTATTTTAAAAGTGATAGAACATTCGATGATTCATTGGCTTTTGTGTTGTTATATACACTTATTCCATTACATTCAACTTGTAGTTCTCTGATGAAAGTATTAGTGGTTGTACAAAATAAATTTGCATTTTCCACTCCAGCGCCGATACCCGCACCATCTTGGTCTTGATCAATCTGCAGAAGCTTGAAATTGACTTCAATATATGAATTATACCAGTCTAAAGGGTTAGCCTCTGAGCTATTATCTATTACAAAAAGGTAATTATCTTTAGTTTGCCCATTATTTGCACCGATATTGGCATTTAGGGGTGTTTGTAAATCATAATATGCATATTCATATCTTTTAACAAATTCTGGGCGTCGAAAATTTCCGTTCATTTATTATTAGTTTAGATAAAAAATCATTATAATAGTAAATCATTATAAATATATTTGATATATTGATATTTGTCAGTATCTTGGGTCTGTTGCTTAGCATTTTCTTTTTGTAAAAGTTTGATTATTTCATCACCTTTTGTTTCATTCGTTATTTTTGGCTCGTTTGCTTTTCTTTTTGTTTTATCACTAAATTTATTGTAAATTTTGTCACCAATAAGCTGACCTGTTTTTTCACCTATTTTTTCCGACCCCTTTTCTATCAATTTTTCAGCACCTTTTTTAGCAAGTTGTTTGGCTGTTTTGCTCGCAAGTTTTGAAGCTATCTTCCAACATTTTTGAAAATATCAAATATTCCTTCACCTTGAATAATGTAATCTCCAGTATCTGGATCTCTTTCTCTTCGTTCCATCTATATAGTAAGTGTATATAAATTAAGCTTCTTTTAACACAACAGTTAAAGATATATCAATTCCATTTAAGTCAACCTCCCTGTTTTCGTCATCTGTGATATAAAAAGTAACTCCAGACAGTACTTTTGTATTTATTTTATTCCAAAGATAATTTATTGGTTGTATTTCAAATGGTAGAGATCTTGTTTTTGTATTTGTCGAGAAGGTAAAAATCACATCTGATAATCGCCCAAAAACGATAGAAGTGCTTAATAGAGAACTTCTTATGTATAAATTATCAATATTGTTGCTGATATTAGGGAATTTTGGCCCATAAGAACTTACTTTCAGTATCCCTGTTTTATCAAAACCCAGTAAATCTGCAAAGTTTCCGCTATTCTTGAAATCAATCCAGTAGTTTTCATCCAACTTTATGAAAACCTTGTATGTCGTAAGGTCAAATAATATATCAATTCCTTAAGTCTCCTTTTCCATGAGTTTCCCAATTTTGTTTTGAATATATTGATTTAAATCATCATAGTCATAAATACCTGATGGGAATGTTATTGTTTGCCAAGAAGTGCCTTTGTTTTTTGAGATCTTTATTTTGTTGTTATAATATTCTGGTCGTATGTTATGCCAACTTGCAGTCATACTGAGATGATCTAATGCCATATAGTATTGTTTGTTGTCATCTAAAATTAGTTCAGGAATAAATTTTGTAGTGAAATTACCTGGTTTATTATTTTGGTTTTGTTTTTTAGCATCTAACGATTTGAACACTAAAACTCTATTTACATCCATTATATTATCATTATATTATTATCATTGTTTATCATTGTTTATATATTTATTGTATAATTTTTCATGCATTGTTCTGTCAATTGCGCCTATTTTCAATAATTCATCATTGATTTGTGATAAGTCATTTCGCATCACTGGACTATTGTTTCCAGCTACCATTGAACCAATTATTATTTTCATGTGATCAACTAATTGCTTTGGATCTTGATAATACATAACACTTGATCCAATCATTCTGGATTTACCAGATGATTTGTGTGGCCCAATATTACTGAGCATATTAAGATCGTTAAAAATCTTTACAGCATTCAGACTGTAGTTTGTTTTGGGATTATATCTTTTAGTCAGCATATTTACGAGTGATTTATCAGCATCAGCTTCATAAACCAATTTACCACCATGATATGCATTCAGCTTCATTTCATTAATTAATTTTGAGACATCAATAAGAAGGCCACCAAATTGATTACCAATTATTTTGTAGGCATTTCTTTTTGGTTTATATATTCGAATACCATCACCGGTTTGCCTATACTGAAGCGACTTCAGTACGTCTGAGATAGTATCCCTATATTTTCGAAGAATGCCTATTTCATCATCATATTCCATCTTAACTTCTCTACTCTTGCCCCTTTTATTTCTGCCAAATCCTTTGCTAATTAATTCGGCAGATTTTTCCTTTTCTTCCAATAATTTTTCTGGAGTCAATGATAATAATTGTGAGGGCATTACCAACTTGTATTTGTTTAAAATGATTTTATCATTTCTATTAAATCGGTTATCAATATTAAAATATGTTGGTTCTTTTTTTAATTTTTGTTCTGGTTGGTAATAGGGTTTTCCGATTTAGCGGAAACGGAAAGACTTTTTCCGCCTTGCCAGCTAATTGACGATAAAAATGTGGTGTTGGGTCATTTTGCACAATGCATTTTCAGTTATTCATTGTCTATTTTCTGTTGAGCTAACAATAGGTTGTCACAATTTCAAAACAATTAAAGCCCACAAACCTAACAGACCAATAATACGTCACGTGCACTGACTTTATATCTGATGAAAACATTCATATAAACTAGCAGTAATCACAGCTTATGGAGACGCGTTCGAAGGAATTTCCGGCGGAAATGAGCCCCTGAAAAAAACGATAGGGGCGGTTATTTGGAAGACCGTCTTCCAAAAAATCTCTGATTTTACTGCACATAAACAACAGGACAACCAACACGAAATTAGGATTGCGTTCTTCGAACACGATTAGTATGTGGTGTTTTATTAGATATAAAGTCACTGCACCTGACGTATTAATATTAATTATCAAAATCTCAACTGACACTACATTAATGGTGACTGAATCTTTAATATTCTTTCAACAAACTTTGAACTTCACATGTGCCGCATCTAATGCAAATGAGAAAACTCCGTTGTTCTTGCTCATTTACATTAGATTCGGCACATGTGAAGTTCAAAGTTTGAACCGGGCCTAATTCGATTGCATTACACAGTGGATTTACTTTTGCGTAAAATTAACGTTAATGTCCCTTTTCAGTAGTCATTGAACGGCAAATACCAACAAGGAACGTAACTAAACAAAAGTGAAGCGACTATAATGTAACCAGTATCCAAGTGTTGAATTTTTGTGTTCAGCTGAAACCACGTGAGTTCATCGCAGGAATTCTCTGTCGCTAAACAGCAAAAATCATACACCACTTACTAAGCGAGTTGTCTTTAGAATAGCTCTGTTTGGCAGGTTCCTCTTTTCATCTTCAGAATTTTCGGCTCTTAAAACGTACGACAACAACAAGCAATGTTTACTCTTTGAGCCAGAGCTCGTATGAGACAAAAGTTGTTTTTTTCGTATGCTAATTTCTTTCTTACGCAACGGATTTTTTCAATTTCGTTTGTTTTCAGCACGAACTGCACGTGCTATGCTTCAACTTCCTGGCAATTTGCATACGGTACACATTTGTATACGAACACACAATGCTACTTCCTAGCGTTCCTACATGTACTCTGAATTCCATTGTGCCATTCTATTAAAACAAAGGAGACTTGAATAATCACATCCCGGTGAGGCTGAGCCTGCACGTAAAAGATTATTGTCATGGTATTTTTCATTGTTTCTGGAGTGGGCGATTTTTTTTCATGCGACTGTCCTTTCGACTCCGACGGAGTTGATTTAACCTTCATACGTTCTTTTTTCTACGTCCACCTTGATTATCTTGCCTCGTGAGAACATTGTCAAGTACCAGACCACAGTTAGATAAAACCTTAGTAGCGCTCTCTCGAGAAAACAAGGCATCAGTTCCTAAACCGACAACTTATCCAGATTAAAATTATTTCCACAGTCAAAAAACTTTCGAAATGCCGACCCAGTATATGATAGAAATCTGCATCCCTGCAAAGCTCTGACTGCAACGACTTCTTCAGTATCCTCAGAGGTATTGAGACACCTAAGCCGCGAAACCGGGAACGGAAACAATACTACAAATTCATGATACAATTTAAAATTGTCTGCAGCCTAAAATGTCTAAAATGAAGTCAACATACAGCTATGCAAACTGTCAAGCAAAACAAAAACGGTACGTTTTTGAAATTAAGAATACCAGTACATTTAGCAGTGCCCGGTCAATCCTCGTGTGTTTGGCCTTGTTTACAAAAAGGTAACTCTAGCTGTCGAGAAAAAGCTACGCCGGGCTTACAGGTCTTTACAGGCAAATTCACCGCCAAAAATAACTTCAAGCATCACGCTTTAGTGAATGTGCCGACACCTATAGAACGAATTGAATTTCATTGTAATAATATAATGGTTAATTGTATCACTTATATATCCGGAAAAAATCATTCCGTTTCCGCGTTATTTCCGCTAAATCGGAAAACCCTAATCTATTTGGGGCAGCTCATGTTGTAATGTTATTATGTCTTTATTTGATTCAATTAGTTGAACCTGTTTCTCATCTGTTTTTTTTTTTCTGTTTTTCAATCAACGGCTCTCGTAATGTCATAAAATAATCACTCATTACAATATCGCGCCCACCTTCCTTATTTTTTATTTCACTTTTCGCTTCAGTAACTGTTTTGACAATTTTATAGCTATCATATTCTGAATCTGCATATTTTTTGATTCTGTCAATATTCATTATATAATGTTACATAATTTATCTGTCGAAATAACACTTAACTTTATAAATATATGTGAAAACAACACTTATATTTATTATCTAACATATCTTATATAATGAAAATTCCAAATTATGATATAAATAGAAATGGTGAATCAAAAAAAAAAGATTAAACAATTTTTTAGACGAAGATTTCAGAATGATTATTACAGGACAAAGTCGATGTGGAAAGACAAATGCTCTTATGCATATGTTAAGAACACCACTGATGTATTACGATAAGATATATTTATACACACCAAATTATCATCACGAAAAAATACAAGATCTACAAACATTAATTGATGAATAAAATATCTGTATTAGAAATTGGATCATCTGATGATATTAAAGACACCTCAGAATATCCCAACAACAACCGTTAAATTGTCATTTTTGATGATCTAATTAATGCAACTGATAAAATACAAAATAAAATTGCCAACAACTTCACAGATGGACACCATCATAAGATAAGCCCAATTTACTTAAGCCAGAGTTACTATGATATTCCGCAGAAACTTAGATTAAACTGCAGTCATATGATGTTGTACCCACCTACTACCAAAAACCATTTGAATCTCATTGCGAAGGAAAACTCAATAGACCCTGATTTGTTCAATAAATTAGGACCATATGAATTTCTGTTAGTGAATAAAGAAAATAAAAGTGCGAAGAAGAATTTTGATGAAGTAATATAATATAATTTTATAATATAGATGGGGATATTTAATAACCTTAAGAAATTCACAAATATTAACATTTCTGAATAGATAGATAGATAGATAGAAAGATAGATAGATAGATAGATAGATAGATAGATAGATAGATAGATAGATAGATAGATAGATAGATAGATAGATAGATAGATAGATAGATAGATAGATAGATAGATAACTTTATTATACACGGTATTTCCATCAGCTTAAATTATCATAATCAGCTAACTACCTAACTTCCTAACTACAAATAAGAGGTACAATATAAAAAAATAAAAACTGCTTTTCATGGAGGCCGTGTTCAAAAATATATTTAAAACTTTACTTAAAAACTATGGCGACTTAGTTTTGTCTTAAATTCGCTTAAGGAAGACGCTAGTCTTAATTCTGTGGGTAAGTTGTTCCACAACTGAGCTCCAGAACCATTAGCCAAAAAATTCAAGCAGGTGGAGGACTCAAGTTGGACCCAAACAATAACTATGATCTGCAACAAAAAAGCTTGTTAATTTAAATGAAGGAAACAAGCCCGGAGATACGATAACCAAAAAAATGCAAGCATCAATTAGATACCGGTTTACAAACTAAACCGAGCAAATACGAAGTATTGTTTCTCATCGGCCAGAATCATATGACTGGAAACCTCGACATGAGAGGCAACCGAATCATACTTCCAGGAGGAATCGACATGAATCGGAAAGTCATTAGAAACCTGAATACGGATCAAAATGACGATCTCAGTGCTGTGAACATGGCTGCTTTGAAAAAATGGCATCCAGATAGCAATCCATCACAAACGCATGAGGTCCTTAAAGATATTGATCTGAAGGAGTTATATAATGTGAAAAACAGTAAGCAGCAGACTTATGCAGATCTCGGCGCAAATTACAACAATCTTGTCAGTTATAATGACGTTAATGGCGTTTTTCTCTCTCGTAAAGAAATGTTTCCAATGGAAAATGAATTAGATATGGGAAATAATACTATTTATAATGTAAAAGATCCAACAGTAGCTGATCAAGGTGTGAATAAAGGATATGTTGATACAGAAATAACAAAACTTAATAATAAGAAATATGATAAAAGTTACCTTGATACTGCTCTAAATAACTTTTCACATCTTGCACAAAATCTTAGTAAATTAAAAGCTGATAAAACATATGCTGACACAGAAGTTAATAAATTAGAACAAGAATATAAAGATTATATCAATAATAATATCTCTTCCACTTCCCATTCAAAAGTTGTATTCAGATATTTGATGGAAGATGTTAATGAGAGTAGTAGTGAGGATGATATTAGAGTGAGTGATCAATGATTTTCAAAATTCACCACACTTATTCAATAAAAAAGCATGTGATTTAGCATTTTCTAGAAATGGTAATAATTATTACTCTGGTAGATTAGGATTCAATATGTATAAATTACCTCAAGGTGAATACACTATTTGCATTGAATTCTTTCCAGGTACAATGGGCAATGTGAGTGTTAATGTTGTTCGTACAAGTTTAAATATCAATCAACAATCAACAAAACAATTTTCTGATTATACAAGATCAATTATTCACATGCATAAATGGCATATTAGCAAGCCGATGTTTATTATGGTAGATTTACAATATGATGAAGATCCTTCATCATCAAAAGCATTATCAAAACTTATTATTTATGGTGTTAAAGGTTTTCAATCTGATGTTGATAGCAGTGTGTATGATTTTCCTTTTATTTTTGAAAATGGAAATATGGTGATGGAGACTGAATTGGATATGAATGGTAGAAACCTAATTGGTTTACCAAAACTAAAAAGTAAATTCATATTTTTAGGTAACTATACAAAACCTAAAAATAGCCATAATATCATATTCAATGAGTCGCTATTTTTCGTTGCATTAATGAATTTAAGAATCATGAAAGCATGGGTTACGATAATTGATACCAAACCGATCAAATGTTATAAAAAAATATGGGTTCAAATTAAAACTACCACATTTACTCCTTAAAACTGGAGAAACCAACAAACAAAAACTAAAATATACGTTCAACGCTGCACCAAATTTAAAGCAATTCAATGAAGATGAAAATATAGAAATTAAAATTATAACAATTGATGAAAACATTTTTTTTGAAATAGGCTATGTTCCTTATGATTGCCAATTTAGTATACTATTTGAAGAGTTTTATATAATAACTAAAACAGGCATCTTCAATAATGGGTCAAATAAGTGGCATATTATTTTAAATCCTATAATAAAATTATTATCCAAATGTATAATATAACGACTGAAAAAAACATCATCAATTTTATTTACATAGATAAAAGCATCAGCCAAGAAAAATTATCTGAAATAAAAGCATTGTTCAGATTTTATCATAAACGCTTTTGGTGTTATATGAAGGCTTTCAAATATTTCAAGAGATTAAACTTAGTTATAAATTTGATATCAGTAGGATTAGTTTCGATTGGTACAATAGTCGGTGGAGTTACATTAAATCCTGTTATATTAGGCACTATTTCCGGCGCAGGATTGGGGTTTAAAACATTCAGTGAAATCAAGAATTATGAAAAGAAAATTGAAATGTCTAAATTTGCCTTTACGACCTACCAAAAGGTATTAGTTGATTTATACTCATGTCTCAGAGGAAATGAATTCAATCACACTAAATTCATTCATCAAATGAGACTGTTAGATGAAATAATCATTGATCTTTGCCCTCTTGCTGATAAATTTGAAAAGCAATATGACAAAAAATTCACATCTGAATAATTTTATCTATTTGTGTTCCTATTTGAGATATTATTTTCATATATCTATCATAATTTGTTTGTGTTTTGGAAGCCTTCGACTGTTTAAAATGTGAATTGTCATAATTCATTTTTTTATATAAATTAGATAAGATAAATTCAATGCTTATCATTCCTTTTCTTTCATTTTCGACATTGTTTATCAAATCAAATATTTTATATATTTTTTGTTTGTCGTTGAAACTAATTTGAACCTTGTCATAATATTTATTAATTATATTTTCGATATGATATTTTCGATTATACACACTCTTTATCCTAATTCTATGCATATTTTTATAAAAATCTATATACTCATTGGCCTCATCATAACCATGAACGGAACCACAACTTAGACAAACATTCATACCATTGTCATTAAACATATCTTGTTTATCACAACACAAGTTATGTTTTACTGAACTCTCTTGCAGTTTTTCATCACAAAATGGGCAACAAATCATTTCCAATTACAATTCATTCTATATATTATTATGTGAGATTTTTGTTACTACAACATGACATCACGACACAGCTGTGTCGGTCCACATACATATGCCACAAACACAGTCTGTTTCATGTGTCCATGATTCTGCCACATCTCTATGACTACTAAAATATTTCACAACATCAAACTGACTTCGTCCTGATGAGGGATTAGAAGATGTTGCAAGCTCTGGAAATTTCTCCAACATTTCTTTCTTCTCATTGTCGACAAAATCCTTGGCATTTGGAAAGTGAATGACAATCCTTTGTGTAAAACCTTCAACGTAACTTACAAATTCCGTGAAACGTTTCTTGTTCATGTTTTCACTGAAATACTCCTACCCTTCAACTTCATTGATTTAAAAAAAGAATCTGTCTGATGCATCGGACAATTCCTCATTGGTTCAAAAAATCATACAACCGTCTCGTGATCTGAAACAATAGCTATTAGTGATGACTCATTTCCTATTTTTCCGAGATATGATGTCACGCTATAGTGATTCTTACATGTTTGGATAATGTGAATATTTAAACGCACTTCAAATTTGAAAAACATATAGTTTATGATTGTGCCATCAGATAAAAAGTAGTGATGTACTACATTCTCTGAGGCAATTGCCTCAGAGTGTATACATTACTACTGTGAACCCCGTCTTCCGCTATCCAGCGCTTTGAATCGAACTGGGAAAATGATACCTTGTTCACACTCACGCCGTATATCTGGTGGCACTCGCTGCAAAGCATGTTCATGCTGTTCCTGAAAGTCTTCTTGTCGAATAGCGCTTCTTTGTAATGCTAGTGCCGCATTTTTTTTTTTTACGGCATTCTTCCACCCACCCTTGGCCTTCTTCATGTTTGTTTTTGTCTTCCATCAGGATTGAATACATTTTCGGCCGCAGGGCGAGAACCTCAGCAATCGGAACGCCTTCGCACTTGTCTTTTATCTTGGCCAACACCTTTTTGTTTTTTCTGGCTGTGAAGTGGATGGTCCTTGGGATAGTTGCTAGTGTCCAAACACGAGCAAGCGTCATCTATCACTGCTGATGTCAGCGCCGCAATTGACCACATCTTTCCAGCCAAAACGGTCAGATTTGATCCAACTGTTAAACCTCGGATTACCGCACATATAAAACAGCTAATAAAGGAGCGCCAGCAAGCATTTCACTCTGGTGATGATCAAATGTGGTGCCTTTACAGATGCACGGTCCAGTCTGAGATCAAAGCAAGGAAGAGGAAATTTAAGATAAAGTTCAGAATGCACGAAAGGATGATGTGCAGCAGTGGTGGCGCACCATTGACATTGTCACGGGACGCTCTTAGAGCCAGTCACGGTTTACCCTTGAGCGGGAAGGTTCTGTCCTGTCAGAAGGTGAACTTGCACAGTCATTAAATCGTTACTTTGCAACTGTAGCTCGTGATATCCCGCCACTCGACACTTAATGCCATCCGGCTTTTTTACAATCTGCGGAGAAAGTGCCTATTGTGCATTCTCATGAGGTTTGTAAGAAGCTCTTGAACGTATGGGCTAATAAGGCGATGGGATCTGATAATACACCACCACGGATTATAAAGGAGCTCGCCTACGAACTAGCCGAGCCTGTCACGTCGATTTTCATCACATCAGCTTAATGGAAGGACTCCAACACCACACCCATCCC